>CM046441.1:7068982-7646484 GCA_025506515.1 Flaveria trinervia
CATGTAGGGTTCATCTGGCAACACCAACAATCAATGGGTTCAGCCCTACATGTGGTTGAAAGGGATAGCATAGACCCAAACATCGTCTTATATGCTACCCTGACAACTCACCCAAGGATCCTTTCATCCCTCCCAGAGACACCAAAGGAGAACTACACTCAAGAAGCCCATTCCAAGAGGCAAGCTCTTCTCAAGCATTTGTGTCTTCCGATGAAAGCTGTGGTAACTCTCTTTTCACTCTTGAAGACCTAGACTGTATCCATCCAGATGATCTGGAGTACATGGAAATAGTCCAGCAGATGGCTCTTCTCACTCACAGAGCCAAGAAGTTCTACAGAGGACTGGAAGGAAGTTCCAAGCAATGCAACCAGTGGAAAGTTTGGACTGGACAAAGGCAAAGTCAAGTGTTACAACTGTACTTGATGGGCCACTTTGCCAGAGAGTGTAAGGCACCTAGAACCAATGGTGGCCAAACACAACCCAGACCAAACTACACTGACAAAGTTCTCCATAACGAGAAGTCAAAGCAGCAAGCTGCTGTTGCTGTTGAGGAAGGAGGCTTTGACTGGAGCTTTCAGGTGGAAGATGCGTCTCCAAACCAAGCATTGATGGCAGATCATGTGAAGCCAAGGTATTGGAACATCTCTGTACTCCAGAATGCATTGCTAAAGTTAACAGGTACAGGTCCTATAACTTGGAACTGAGATCTGATATTGAGTCCTTAAACATTTTAAAATCTGATTTTAGAAAGACTGAAAATGATTATAAGCCGAAAATAGAGGACTTAGAGAAAACAATTTCAGTTCTAAAACATGAACACACATTTTAGGACTCAAATTAAAGATCTTATAACCAAGTTACTGAGTGCCAGGCTGAGCTTGTGATCAGCAAAGCCAGGGCAGAAAAGAGTGTTCTTGAGAAGAGGACCTTCAAGAACATGATATCCTCATCCCTGCACAACAAAGTGTGCTATCAAAATAGACAGGGACTGGGATCCAATGATATAGCTCCTCCACACACAATCTTGTCAGTAAGATCTCCTAGGTGTGGAACTGTGAAGATGAGCTTCCTCTCATAGATCCTATGAGTGAGAGATGAAGAAGAGATAGTGAAGAATCCCTCTACTAAGAGTGAAGAGGAGGATCCAAGAAGGGCCACTATCCTTTTGAGGAGAAAGTGAAGATTGTGTGACCAAGTCCATGAGAAAGAACTTGATCAGAAAGAGCAAAAGGAAGGCAAGGAAGGCTCAAGAGATCAAGGCTACTTTTGACTCTAAGCAGAAACAAGTTTTTATTTCTGTAGGGTTTAAAGTGGTAGGGACTGAAGGCATCAACCAAAACTCTGCTAAGAGTTCTGGTTCTTGCTCAACTCATCTCAGCAGCAAGAAGAAGACTGATCTGCTGTGTACCACTATTGCACAGCCTGGTCCATCAAACTCCAAGCACATTTCTCAGCCCAAGAGTACTGTCTCAGCATCTGCAAAGATAAAGGTGGAGAAGGGAAGTGACCAAAGACAGTCTTACTTTCTAGACAAGGCTCTTGTGAAGAAGAAGATGAATTGTGTTATGTGTGACAGCATCACTCACATTACCAAGGATTGTCCCTTCAATCCTAAAGGTATTGTCCACATGGCCAAAACAAAGGCTTCAAAGAGTTCCAAGAAGATTCAGGCTTCGGAAGGAAACCATTTCCTTCGGAAGTCTCAAATCTAAAAAGAAGGGAAGTGGAAAATTCTCTTGGGTTTAGGAAGGACCTTATACTGTCTAGTGATCACAGATGATTTTACAAGATTCACTTGGGTCTTTTTCCTAGAACTAAGGATGAGACTCCTGAGATTCTGAAGAATTTCATCTTAAAGATTGAGAATCAGTCTGATCACAAGGTCAAAATCATAAGATGTGATCAAGGAACAGAATTCAAGAATCAAACCCTTGATACATTTTGTGATGATAAGGGTATTTCAAGACAATTAGTGCTCCAGGACTCCTCAGCAAAATGGTGTTGCTGAGAGGAGAAACGGACACTGATTGAAGCTGCAAGAATGTAACATCCGCTATTTTTTTCAAGTTAAAATCCAAACCTGAATTCATTTTTTTGATTTTTTTAAACTTATTTATTCTAATGTATCTTATGAATTTAAATGTAACCAATATATAAAAGAAAATAATTTTCATTTATTAAACCATTTAAACAAGTTATAATAATTGTATAGTTCATAAAGTAAAGTGTTACAAATTTACAAATAATTGTCATTTATAAATTTTAGCATGGAAGAATAACTATATATCAAAATACTTTTAGTCAAAACTTATAAACTTATATAAGTTTATAAGTTGTAATGACAATTGGATTTATTTTAAATTATTTTTATTTTATTTATAAACTCTTTAAAGTTTTAAAAGACAAATTTATTATAAATTGGTTTAATAAGTTTGGGGCCAATTTTGTATTTTTTTTAAACTTAATTCAAGGGTTCAAGCATAAAATATCAACTTTTAAAACCTCAGGGACTAAATGTGTAAACTTTGAAAACCCAACCAAAACCCCTCCCCGTCGACCTCATTCCGGCCACCACCTCCAGCCTATGTCCGGCGACCACCTATCCTCAACTAAACATCGAATTGAAGGCAATTAAACCGAACCTTAACTTCTACGCAGCGGTTTCGAACTTAAAACCATGTTAAGTGTAATTATTCGACCTTTAACTCAAGAAATAAAAACCGAAACAATCAATACAAAACGTTAAACCGTCGATCATGTAACCATCCGAATTGCTTATGTTTGAATGTTGGGAAACGTTCTAATCGATCCTTTAGACCATTCTGCATTATCAATCGCGCAATCAACTCCCCATTCGAATCTCTTGATCGTCACTTTCCTTTCGAACCTGCAACTTGGTCGAAAACTATCTTCCGAGCATTTTAGCTTAAAATTGTTTGAGGCTTTGACTCCTAAACATCCATTGAAGCTTCATACAAAGGGAATTTGATTATCGTCAACGTTTGCACCCTGAAGCACATCCATGCAGTCGCGACTCGACCGTAACCCCGAGAGCGTCAATTCGACTCAATAACGTAAGTTGTGCATATCATTACACTCGATTTAGTGTGGGGAACAAAAGCCCTCTGTTTATTACTGTTATCATTATCGAATTGATGTTCAATTAGAATCAAATCGATTCTAGGGTTCTTGGATATTTGGGATTTTTTTTAATGAACATTTATAAGTATTATTAATGGATCCTAATCAGATTCTGGCTAACAGCCCACTGGTTAACATCATGCCCACTTGCAGAAGGGACCCGGGTTCGAACCCGGGCTCCCTCAAATCATTTTTTAAGGCTTTTTAGCAATTAAATTATCTATAGAAAATTTCTAATAAATAAAAGTGGTTTTGTAAACTATAAATATTTTTTAAAGACACCTAATAACTTTCTGTAATTTTTTGTAAATTAAAATAATTAAAAATCTTTCTAATAAAACATTTTAAAGATTATTCTTGGATTATTTATATTAAAATGGATTTTATTAATTAATAAATTATTAGAGGTCCAAACAAATTCCTTTAAATATTCATTGTTTGAATCACGTTGTTTTAAATGGAGATTTCTTGAAACATTATAAATCAATATGTTAAATGAATAATTATTTAAATAGTTATTTAAATATTTATTTAAATAATTAGTTATTCACCTTTTCATTTAACCATGTTATATAATTATTTAATAAATTATTCCTTACATTTTTAGATCCTTGAAACTTATATAACAATATAATTTCTATTATTTTTTATTTTGGGTTTTGATATTATAGGACCATATAAAGATTATTTAAAATGTTTAAAAACTTTATAAAATGACTCTAAATAATTTTATTATTTTGTAGGTCATATAGTTAAGTATTCAATAAATCATCTTTATAATTTTAAATAATAAATTTCTAAATTAATTATCTCATTCAACACATTATATTTAATCCTTATTTATTTAAATAAATTAAATTATTAAATCATTCATTATCGCTCTCAATCTTAATTAATTTATTTCGTCTTTATTTAACCAAAACATAATCGCTTGTTTTATTTTCCTTTATTTAATTAGTAAAACCCCCTAAATTCCAAATGAAACCCTAATTCATATTTACTCTTTAATCATATCTTATTCTAAACCTAAGACATAAAATCTTAGGTTGAGTCGTGAAGAATTCTTTGGAACCACATTTATCTCTTATAAATATCTAATGTGCCTTCTATATCAAGTGAGTTTCTCATGCCTCCTTTTTACTTTATTTCACACATTTTGGGGTGAAACATGTTAACTTTATAAATTTACACTTGTAACTATCTTGAGACTTGTAAATGCACATGCAATTCATCTTTATATTTTTGTCATGGTTATTTGAGTTAATGTAAGTCTTATATGAGATACATAGTTTGTTTACAATCATTAACTATTGTTAGCCTGGCGACGTCTTAGATCTTTGGGCCTGACAAGCCTATTTGGTGCTAAAGTCGAGGTATTGCCGACTCCTAGGGGCCGTACGCTTGTGCACTAGGGAACCAAATACACTTAGCCAATCTTATATACTTGTAATCAAGTCGAGGTTTGGTTGTAACTGTATGTGTTCTATGAGCTTGCTAACTCATAACCATGGACGTGAATTGCTACTTGTAACCCTTTTACATATATATACTTATGCGTGTGTTTAAACCATGGGAACTCACCAACTTTATAGTTGACCCTTTTATTTTTAACATGTTTTAGGTTTCCTACTTGAAGATCTCTTCTTGTGCTCATATAGGACTTGGACCTAGACTAATTGAAAGACTTATGTTGTATTTTGATTGTTATGTTATTATTTTATTTGTCTTGTAATGTTTATTGAATAATGACAGTTAATAATAATTCAACGAAATTAGTTCCATGTGCTATGAGCAATCGTCACCCATTCGTCTGCCCCGATGTTTCCGCTGTCGGTCGGGGTGTGACAAAGAACCATGCTGTCTGACTCTAAACTACCCATCACCTTCTGGGCAGAGGCAGTCAACATTGCCTGCTATGTGCAGAACAGAGTTTTAGTAGTTAAGACTCATGGGAAGACTCCTTATGAACTTTGGCACAAGAGAAAACCTTTCATTGGTTTTCTCAGGTCATTTGGATGTCCTTGCACCATCTTGAATACCAAAGATCAAATTGCCAAGTTCGCTGAGAAATCAGATGATGGACACTTTATTAGATACTCTTCCCAAGCTAAGGCTTATAGAGTGTACAATCTCAGAACTAGAATAGTTGAGGAGTCAGCCAATGTGACCTTCAATGAACACACACCATGTGTTGCTGGTTCCGGTCCAGATTGGTTATTTGATCTTGATTTGGTTACCAACTATTTTAATAAATCTTGTGAGAATGTTTCTAGATCTGCAGAAAATTTAAATACAGGTGATCCTGACCCAAGATTTGAGCTAGGAAGACCTTCAAGTCGTACATCTTCAGCTCCAATTGGAACTACTTCTGCAAATGAGGTTTCTATCAGCACGAAAATGACAAATTCAACTGATACATCTGGTATGCCTTCAAATTCCAGCTCAGAGGCTCTACAACCAGATAAGAACGCCTCAACTGTGGAAGGCAACAATGGTGATGGTGACAGTGACCAAGGATTTCTTGATGCCACTAACCACACCATAGATGAAACATCAATGATGTCACACACTGCTTGATCAAGTTTCACTTGAAAAGTGTGCTGATGTGGTGGGAAAACATCTATGCCAGATCTAAATTTTTCTAATTTAGATCTTTCTCAACAACTTGCTGTGATTCCTCAGCTTAGGATCCACAAGTCTCATCCTACCACAAACATCATTGGAGATGTTGTCTCCGGGGTAAAGACAAGAGGACAAACCCATGAAGCAAATGTTTGTCTTCACTCTTGTTTTCTATCCCAGATAGAGCCAAAGAAAGTTGAGGAAGCTCTAAAGGATGGAAGTTGGGTTGAAGCCATGCAACAAGAGTTGTTTTAATTCAAAAGACAGAAAGTTTGGAACCTTTGTCCTCTTCCTTTTGGGAAGACTACCATAGGAACCAAATGGGTGTTTAGGAATAAGAAAGATGATAGAGGAATCATCATCAAGAACAAAGCTAGACTGGTTGTTCAAGGATACACACAAGAAGAAGGGATTGACTACACTGATGTCTTTGCTCCAGTGGCAAGATTAGAAGCTGTTAGGATATTCCTGACATTTGCTGCATCCAAGAACTTCAAGGTCTTTCAACTTGATGTAAAATGTGCCTTTTTATATGGGATGATAGATGAAGAGGTTTATGTCAAACAACCACCTGGTTTTGTAGATCCCGATCATCCTGATTATGTTTGCAAGTTTGACAAAGCTCTCTATGGGCTGCATCAGGCACCCAGGAAGTGGTATGAGACATTGTCTGAGTATCTCTATAAACATGGATACAGGAGAGGTACTATAGATGGAACTCTCTTTATCAAAGGACAAGGAAAAAACATATTGCTAGTTCAAGTATATGTGGATGACATCATCTTTGGTTCAACTAATCCAAAGCTCTGCAAAGACTTTGAGAAGCTGATGAAAGACAGATTTGAAATAAGTGCCATGGGGGAACTCAATTTCTTTCTGGGAATTCAAGTGAAGCAAGTTGAAGATGGCATCTTCATAAGTCATTTAAAGTATGTTCAAGACATACTCAAAAGATTCAATATGACTGACTGTAAGATTGCTAAGACACCCATAGCCAGAAACCACTCCCTTGGTCCTGATCTTGAGGGGGAGTATGTAGATGAACACTTATACAGGGCTATGATTGGGTCTCTTATGTATCTTACTGCTAGCAGGCCTGATATCATGTTGCTACATGCATCTGTGCAAGATATCAAGCCAATCCTAAGATGTCTCATCTTATCACTGTCAAAAGGATTCTAAGATACCTAAAAGGTGCATCAACACTTGGTCTATGGTATCCCAAGAACTCTGACTTCATTCTGTATGCTTATACAGATAGTGATTATGGTGGTTGCAATATGACTGCAAAGTCTACATCTGGGGGATATCAATTTCTTGGTGGAAGGGTTGTCTCATGGCAATGCAAGAAACAATCCTGTGTCTCTGCATCAACTGCTGAAGCTGAATACATTGTTGCCGCTAGCTGCTGTGCTCAAGTGCTTTGGATTCAGAATCAAATGCTAGAATATGGGTTAAATTTTAAGGAGACTCCAATCCATATAGACAACAACAGTGCTATCTCAATTACAGAAAACCCTGTGCAGCACTCAAGGACAAAGCACATCAATATCAGGTATCATCTAATAAGAGATAATTTTGAAAAGGGATTAATTAAACTAGTCAAGGTTCACACAGATGAACAATATGCTTATTTGTTTACAAAAGCTTTTGATGAACAAAGATTTAAATATCTAATATCAGCTATTGGGATGATAACCTTGAGTAAATTTTTCTTAAAACTAATTCTTATTATTTCTTAAAAATGTGTGTTCTAAGTTGTCTAGTCTATCATCTTCATAAGCTCATGTTTTCCTTGGATTGGAAGACTTTCCTTAGATTAATTATGATTTTATATTCGAAGTTATGCTTTTTAACTTTGGAAGAAAATCACACCTTCAAAATATTTAACTGTCTAAGAAATTTACCTTCGGAAGAAATTTCAATTTTATCTTCCGAAGCTTAAATAATTATCTTAGACACTTACTTATTTTAAGGACATTTTCTTCCGAAGCAATAATTAACTCTCGGAAGCTTTGTTGATCTCTATACAAAGCACTCAAGTCTTAATTTTTTCTTCCGAAGCAAAATCATCAAATACTCTCAGGAAACTCTTCCGAAGTCATTTTAGCTTCGGAAGCTTTTTCATTAAAACTTCCGAAATTAATTAACCTTCGGAAGCTTTTTGACTTCCAAGAAAACTACTTTTTGAGCAAAAAGTAAACTACTTTTTCAGAGGTGGGACCGACATCCGGATTTCAAAGTTTATCCTCTTTCATTAAACTTTATCTGAAATCCCTCTCTCATATAAACCCAACAGCTTCCCCTCTTCTATCATCTGCTCTTCCTCCAACCTAAAAACCAAATTTCTCTCTAAAATTTCTTTTTTTTTTTCTTTTTCCTTCATCTCTAAGCTACCTCACAATGGCAACCTTGCTCATAGAAATGATCCCAACTTTACCATGCAGCTACACAGACAACACAATCAAGTTGCTCTGTTATGCTCTGAGAAAGATCCTCATTTCTCAGAGGTTTGTCGTTTCTTGTCTCTGTTGAACTACTTCACCTCCCTGACCATTGATCCTCCACTCTATGAGGATCAGTTGCTTGAATTCTGGAAGACCTGCCAAGAGGTCATTATGGACGGGGAGAAGGCATTGTCTGCCACAGTGCAGGGGAGAACAATCTTCATCACTCCGGCCATCATCAACCGACATCTTCAGCTAATGATGAAGAAGGTGAGGTGTTCTTCCCAAAGGAAGCTGTAAATCATTCCTTTGCGCAGATGGGTATGAGGAGATTTTTCTGTAAAGACTTTCAGGAAAGGGAAGGTCTCATCCAAATGGAGATTTCTGCTCCATGTGGTCTTCACAGCTTATCAAACAAGCATGGTGGATGGGACCAGATTCCTGAAGATCTCTCATTTATAATCATGGAATGGTTCAAGGGTCAAATTCAGGTACTCTCAGTTTGTTTATACAAATTTGCTTGCAAATTTAGACTCCTTAGAATATTACATGTTTCCTAATATGTCCAGTACATTCTTAACTGTAAACTGGGCTCACAGTTAAGGGAAACAAGTAACATTCTTAAATTGGGACAGATGAAGCCCGGCATCTTTAAAACATTGAGAAAGTCTACTGTTGGATTCTCTGGGGTAGAAACAGCCCTAGTCAAAAATGTTAGAGCTCATTGCTCAAGGTGACAACCTAGCAGCACAAGCTAGTGTTGAACCCACACCTGCTACTTTCCAACCACCTACACAGCCTAAAATCTCCATCACCTACCAAAAAAATCCAACGAACCCCTACTCAGACTATTCAGTCTGTGGAGGCCTCCATATACTCCCATTCAGGAAGAAGTGGATACTGGAGCTCCCACTTCTCCTGAGGAGCAGACCACTCCCATCTTTTCTAAATCAGTGCTGAGGTTCCTTATGCTCAGCCTGATGAGCTCATTAGCCCTAGCTTTAAGCCATCACTCTGAGTCTCAACACTCAATTGATCAACCTTCAAGGGACAATTACCATCCCCAGCCTATAGATCTCAACCAACCAATTCCCAACCTTGACTTCTATACTGATGAAGATCTAGGTTTCAGTGAGTATAATGAGTCTCTTTCTTTTCCCTACTCAAAGAGAGATGAATACTCCTGAGTCTCAAACATCTATCCCACATCAGTCACCTACAACTGAGGTGGACACTCCTGAACTTGTTCAGGATGTCCATATGGAAGAGGCTCTCACTTCTGCAAGTGATTACATCATTCAGACCTCAACCATGACAACTCAGCCTACTGACATCTCAACTGAGACTGCCAGTAAGCAAAGGAAATCCAGTGGCCAAGAACTTAGAACTGGTCATGAGAGAAAGGACTCTAGTCCAATCTTCTCCACCCCCAGTGATTCTTCTGATGAAGATGAGGGGATCTGAGACTAAAGGTGCAACACTATCCAAAACATGCACCTATTTAGTCTCAAAAGTCAATCACCTTGAATCTCAGGTGACTACCTTAAACAATAGGATCAATGATCAGCAACTTGAGATTTCATATCTTAAGGAAAAACTAGCTGGGAGACCCTTAAGGAGAGCTAAACCAGGAACACAAGAACCTGTGGATGTGATTGATCTATCCTCCAGCTCACCTATGCAAATGGGTGATGCTACCAAAAGGGGGAGAAAGTCCTTACAACCATAGAACCTGGGAGCTCCTCTGAGAGAATGGACATTAAGGACTCACCATCCTTATTTGCAACTGTGCATTCTCAGCAACCTCCTCTAGTTCACACTGATGTGGACTACACAGACTTCTTCATACAGAGTCTGTTTGAGGATGGGATACCAAGAGCCATGTCACCTTCATCATTGGATGGAGGTATGACAACAACTGGAAGGCTCTCATCATCATAAGAGTTCAAGGACAACAAGAAGTTTTTAATTTTCAGACCTTGAACTACTATGAGGTCTGGATCTAGTCAACATGCCACTTGTCAACCCAAGCCAATCAAGATAAGCTGACAGACTGGCTAGAAGAATCAAGATAGGATCATTGCAGAGTTCAGCCTAAGAAGGAGACTAAGGCAATCAGGCAATGTCATCGGTCAACTGGATGTTGAGGCAGACCCTAAGATTAGCTTCATAGGGGAACCTGACTGAAGGCCCAGTGACAGAACCTGAGAGCCCTGTCTCATCATCTCCAACTACTGCAGAGATCCATATTCCTTCTGAGACACCTGCTGGTGAAGGTGCTTCTCAACCTCTCTGGCCTGAGCTTAGATGCTGCAATGAGCAATGAAGGCCAAAGCTCTCTCCACCCTGAGTCACAAAGGTCTATGAGTGACAAAGGGAAAAGAAAAATGACATCTGAGGAGATTGAGGAGGAGGAGAGAGAGGAAAAGGAGGCTAATGGGAGAAGGTTCCTCTACTGAGTCTCCAAGACTTATGGAGTCTGCAATCAGGGCTGCCCCCAGACCAGATACTCAGAATAATGAGTTAAGGATAGGCAGGATCAACTATCTGCAGACTAGGAACTATGACATAGATAATATCATTTCTCTCCCCTTGGATGAATTGAATGAGCTGGTTGATCTAGAAAGGTCAAGAGAGAAGAAGGAGGCAGAAGATGCAGAACTCCTAGTACAGATCAAAGAAGAAAGAAAAAGAAAAAAGAAGCTTACAAAGGTATGCCTACCCTCTCACCAGTTCAAGAAAGCCTGAACAAGAGGATGTGGTTCAACAAGAACCTCAGGTAGATAAAGAAGAAGACAAAATCAAGATGATTAACTACCTGAGTGCCACAGGTCTCTATCAGGCAGATGCACTCCTTCCCTTACCTTATGACTATGTTGAGTTTGAGTATTTAAAACAACTTGAGCTTGAGTTAGTCAAGGAAAGAAAGACAACAAAGAGGAAGATGAGGGAAGAAGCTGCAAAGTCAAGAGCCATCATCCAAAAGAGCATGAAGAAGTATGCTGATAGGCAGAGGATGATGAGCTCTTGAAGCTGTATGGATTCTCCGGAAGGAGACTTGGACCCATGTCTCTATCCACTATGGATGAGCATATCAGGGTAATCAAGCAGAAGATCAAGAGTGGAGTGCTCACTGACTTACACTCCACTCCAAGTCAGGCCCCACCTGAAGTGGAGGTTAAGGTTGAACAAACAGACACAACACAACCCGAACTCCTGCTAATGCTCAGCAAGCTTCATCTTCTGATCCATAGTAGGGTCAACCTCCCTCTCTTTCTAAGCCTGAGAAAGAGGAAGTCCCAACTGAGAGAGACAGTAAGATCAATCTGGTGCTGCAGGCCAGTCTTCTCAGTTAAAATTTGGAAAGAGAAAGAAGAGTATGGCTTCTAAACCAAAGTCTAAGAAGAAGAAGAAGCCTGCATCCTCCTCTGAACCTCAGGATGAATCAGAACAACCTGAGGATGTGCAGCCAGAGGATGCTCAACCAACTCCAACTTTAGTAGCTCCTCTAGCATCAGGATGACCCATCTTGTCTTGGACATACACCACAAATCCAGAAAGGTGGCATGTTATTAGAGATCAAGGCATTGAAGACATTTATACATGGCAAGATATGTTTCAGTAGTTTGACATGAGAAGACACTTTGATAGCCTGAAGGATCCTGATCATCTTATGAAGAAAGAATGGTGATCATCCTAATAGGACTATTAATATCTGAAGTTTTCTAATTGTTTTGGTAGCATCAGCCTAGGGGGAGTTTGTAGAGATTAATGAAGAGGCTGATGCAACCTAAACATCTTTAGTCTCTCTTGTATGCTGCACAAGTGCATTGAAGTGGAATGCTTCGGAAGTTTCATATGTGCAATAGATACTCTAAGTGTGAAATCTTTCGAAGCCAAGACCAACATCTTCCGAAGCCAAAGATGAAGTCTTCCGAAGCCTCAGAACAAAGTCTTCCGAAGCCTCAGAGACAAAGTCTTCCGAAGCTTCAAGTTCATGAAGACAGATTTCTTTCGAAGACTTTTAAGATATGCTTTATCTGATGTACTGTTCCATAAAGCTGGACACCTTTCCGCTGCAACTCTGCAAGTCACCAACTAACATGGTTTGGTGAAAAGGTCTATGCTTTTGGTAACTGTACATTGAGGTCTTGAGTCTGTAACTATCTACTTTATGTACTTTATCCTTTTGTAATAGAAAAGGATGTGAGCTATGGCATGTCATAATCACTAGTCAAAAGGCAATCTGCCTTTTGACTTTACATTGATTTTGTGTGTGTCTAGTCAATTGTATCCAGCTGGCTTTCAAAGTATAGCCAGCTGTAGGATGTTGTATAAGTATCTCATGTTCTTGTATCTTTCATTTAGGCTTTGTAACACTTGTAATAGAACATAGAAAGCAATATACTGCATTCTTGAAAACCATATACTTGTGTTCTTTTGTTCTGTCTCTTACATTACTTGTGTTCTTAGTGTCTTATCTTGTTAATCCCGTTTACTATTGATTAAAGCTTGGTTAATCTCCTCTTTGTGTTGTTGTGTTGTAACTCACACCCTTCAACGATCCTGCATCTTGGAAGAAGTTCCACGATGCGATGGGGACGAGGTTACACATCAGTACGGCTTACCATCCCCAGACTGATGGTCACTCAGAAAGGACCATTCAGATATTGGATGACATGCTTCGAGCATGTGTGATTGATTTTGGGGGAAGTTGGGATGACCACCTACCGTTAGCTGAATTCTCATACAACAACAATTATCATGCTAGCATTGGTATGCCACCTTATGAGATGCTATACGGTAGGAGATGCAGAACACCCGTCTGTTGGGGTGATATTGGTCAGAAAGAGTTAGGGAGAGTCGAGGTGATCGAGGCTACGACTGAGAAGCTTGAAAGGATCAAAGCCTTCATGAAGGCAGCCAAAGATAGACAGAAATCGTATGCCGATAAACGATGCAGACCAATTGAGTTCCAAGTGGGTGACCGGGTTATGTTGAAGGTCTCACCTTGGAAGGGTATTATTTGTTTCCGAAAGGGGGCAAGTTGAGCCCAAGATACATAGGCCATTTCCGAATCATTGCTCGAGTAGGAGAGGTGGCCTATAGACTGGAGTTACCAGAGGAGTTAAGTGGAATTCACCTGACATTCCATGTATCTCATTTGAGAAAGTGCTTGGTAGATGAAGACATGATTGTTCCACTAGAGGATATTGAAGTAGACGAACGACTCAATTATATGGAGCAACCAGTGGCAATCATCGATCGAAAAGAGAAAGTTTAAGAAATAAAGTGGTTCCTCTTGTGCGTGTACAGTGGAAGCACAAGAAAGGATCCGAATCAACGTGGGAGACTGAAGAAGAAATGAGACAGCATTACCCACGTTTGTTCGAAGAATAACAGTTTTCGGGGACGAAACCTATTTAGGGGGTGGACTTGTAACACCCGGTTATTTATTATTTTGAAGCCGACGAAAAAAGAAAAAGAAATAAAGTCCAAAGTCGAGGGACCAAACTCGCCAATGAGAAAAAGTTGGGTGAGTGGGAGTATTCACGTTGTTGTTTTTATTTATTTATTTATTTATTTATTTATTATTATTATTATTATTTATTATTATTATTATATTATTATTATTATTAAAATTCTAAGAGGTTTAAATGTATAATTTACTTCTATAATAACAAAAAAAGTAAGTTTGATTAAGAAAAGTATACTTTTGTAGATTTGATCTGACATTTGGATGTTTATCATCAAAATTTATTTAATTTCTTATTAATCCTGTATCTTTTTATTTTATGTTTTATGTGTTTTACTTAAAATTTTATTTTCGTATTCTATTATTTATGTACTTCTAAATTATTATTAAATAACAGGTTCTAAAATCCGGTTCGACCAGTAACTAGTTGGTTGTTTAATTCAACGTTCGGTTCGATTCGATTCTGAAAATATTGATTATTTGAGTTCACAAAATTCAATATATCTTCAAACTTCAAAGTGAATTTTACGTTCTTACAAAATTAGAATACGTAAATAACCACATAACGAATCTCTAACAAGTAACCACCCCTCACTTTCAAATTCAACGCTCAACAGTCAACACGCTCACACTCACACACGCTCAACAGTGTTAATCAGTTTTTTACTTTCAAATATTCTTCTGCAAGTTACTCAGTGCGTGTATGTGTGTGTATTCGAAGAAAGCTTCTATACGATATTATCCAATTTGTTTGCGATCTTGAACGTTTTGAAGGTCGATCAAGCGATTATTGTAGTTGAATCAGTAGTTCCTCTTATCTCTCGATTAGCTACACATAATTCCACATAATCTTACTGATAATCGACGCATTTGTCATCGTTGATCGTTGTTTTTGTTCTAATTCCAGGTGAATCGGAATTTGTGCCGGAGAAAGAAGATAAGCGAGATCTACGGAACGAAATCAAAGCGTAAATTGGGTGAGATCGAGTTTCTCGTTACTAATCGTTAGAATGATTGCGTTTTCATAGCTGTTGTTGATTACTTTGAGTTTTGTTCCATTGTAGTTTAGAAATCTGATCTAGAATTCAAATATTTGTTAGTTTACCACAGTTTCTTGTACTAAAAGTCGATTACCAGTAGTTTCTTGCATTACAAGTCGATGCACGTAATGTCGATCATAGTCCAATGGTTGATTTATAGAAGCAAGAACATATGGTATTTGAATAGAATCACCCAATCTCGAATTTCATTTTTCAAATTTCATGATTGAAATGTGTAAGTTCTTGGAGATAAGCGATCTTGTTGCTATCTGCACAATAATAATTTTTAGCAGTTCTGGATTATTCTGACTTTGAGTTATTATTATTGTTTGATGATGCACTGTGAGGTTGCTATATTAATGATCAGAACAATTAACATAATAACTTTTTATTTTGACTTGCCATTGTTGTTGATGATGATGATGGTGGTGCTCCAAATTTCCTTAACATAAATGCCACATTATATCATCCGATGCAATCTTGAACTTGAGTTTTCAATTAATTTGTATAACAAAATGTGGGAATACATGGAGAATAAGAGTGTTGTTATGCAATTGTGAAGGTAGCAATTGAAAATGGTGACCTCAAAGAGGTGTGCTGCTTGCAAGTTTTTCAATAACGTTGCAAAGAATACTGCGTGTTTGCAGCGTACTTCCCACGTACGGAGCCTAAAAGATTCGAGTGCGTACACAAAGTCTATGGTGCCGACAATGTTGAAAAACTCCTCAACCGGATCCCTTTGCATGGGCGGAGAGTAGAGGCTATTAATTCCCTTGTATCTGATGCACAGGCACGAATAAACGACCCAGTTAAAGGTTGTGTGGCTCGTCTCTATTCTGTCCAGACAAGGTTAATGCAAGCTGAGTCCGAGTTACACGCTACCAGACAAAAACTGGCTGCTTGTGCTAGAGAGCAGGATTTTGCAGGTAAGTTGGATCACTATCTACAACAACAAAAACAAGAAATACAACATCAGCGGCAGCAGATGATGTTTACTAGTCAATTTGTTGATGCTGGACCTTCAAATCAGCATAACCAGCAGTTATACTGCTCCACAACTGCAATTGGTTATGCAGCACATGTTAAGGAGAGCTCAACAGCATCATCATCAACTTCAGCAACTGATGTCCCTTGTATCTGAGTTTAACCGACGTTTTAATGGTGCTGGACCTTCAAGTCAGGCAACCTATACTCAACTGCTGCCAGCATTGAGTATGTTTGTGCAGTTGCTCATACGACTTGAATGCATAATCCAAGAGCAAAATCAGCCATCACCAACACAACAAGAATTGATTCAGTTTATGAAGGAGCACATGCCGCCAGGGCAAAATATGATTCACTTCATACAGCAACTCATAGAGCAAGGAACCTGGCTTCAACTGCAAAATCAGCCACCACTTCAACAGCATCCTCACCCGCCTCAACAGCAAAATCAGCCAGTTCATGGGTCTGTCTCAATTTATCATTCTTTGTAATTTGTACAAATTTTAGTTTTTTTTTTTGTACCGCAAAACCACAGTCAATATTCTTTTTCAGGTAAAGCATTTCTTACTTGATATGTAGTCATAACATACGATATGATATTTTTGAATGCACTTTCACATACTTGCATGCATTTCTGGCCATTCATAATTTTGAATCAAATATTTTCATAAATGATACACATGAAGAGTCGATGAAATAAGCACTGTATATCATATTTTATCTTTACAGTCATACATAGCATACGATACTATACGTTGAACTTAGTTGAGTTGTGCTAAAAGATCAAGATTGTGATAATGCTTTGTAAGGTGTGTGCATAGTGTTATGTAAAAGTTTATACATAAGAGTAACTTTTAGTTTCAGTGTATCTGCTAGATTTTTCATAGATACCTCTATTGTGTACAATTAGGCTATTTGTTAACACTGCATTATGTGGCTGAAAGTTTAGACTTGAAGTTGTGATTGAACTTCTTGGTGCTAAATTTGGTATGCTAGTGTTTTGCAGAAGTGAATGAACTCACTATACGATACCCTCATTGTGTTTTGGACACGAGAAATTGTCTTAGGGTCATAAATGGTTTGTGGATGCTTCTATATTGTCACGGAACTCATTGCTAAAAAGATAACTAGTCATTCAGTTGGTAACCTTGGTCCTAATGGTGTTCGGGTCCCAATGAGTATTTCATGTCTCCCAAGTGTTTGAAATTTTGATCCTCCGTAGAGAGTATATACTGGATCAAAGTATTTATTTATGTGCTAATTAGTAGAATTACTTATGTTATTGCCTTCCATCTATATACAATTTGATGCTGTAAGTGTGCAATTGTGCAAGTGTCATTGAGGTCTATGAAGTTGAATATTATTGACTTGAAAATAGACTTAATGAAAAAAATTGGTCTAACATGAATGAATTGAACAAGAAATTTGTACCACCTGCCTGCCACGTAACCATATGTCAATTTATCATAGGCCTAGTACGGTCCAGAAGGTTGTTTCACTTGTCCTACAGTGGAACATACTATCTGGTTGGTTATCGGGTACGTAGCATTACAGTGGGTGGTTGGATCGTTGACCCTAAACTCTACTGGAAATATTTGCTAACCAATTTGGTGATCGTACTAATGTTTTGACTTGTTTGTGTCTGCACGTTTTTGAGACGAAATTATGACACTTGAGACCAGTTTGCGGCCGCCACATTTTAGAATAGTTTGCAACCACCCTATTTGTAACCGATTTTCGACCGCATATTTATAATTTTGCAACTTGATTAAAACGTGACCGCATGATATGTTTGAAACAATTAACGATAGGAAGTTGAAGGTTTCATTGTTTTAGCAATAAAATTGGCATAAAAAGGGGAAAGTGAAAATATGGTTCTTACACTTTCCTTCCATAACCTCATGAAGGCTACTTGTCAAGCACAAGCTGTGATTTAACTGATCTTGTTGTTAGTAGGGTATTGGTGGAATTCGAGTTTACCGGTAACAAGTTCACATGGACAAAAAAGCTATAGGCCCGGATACAAAACAAAACAATACAATATAGTTGGTTTTAAATATGCTACACTACACTTGCAATCGCTTTCAAGATGTAAGAAAACAAAAGCTAATTATATTGCTTGAGAAAAGCAAGCATTGTCAACCACACTTAACTGTCATGATAAACAAAAACAACACCAGAAAATTAAAACCGCAGTTTATTAATCAACTTATGTCATAATCCAAGGGAAAGCATGAAACTCATCATGAAAGCTGGCGATGAGAATTGAGAAACAACAAAGAGAAATGTCTTAAAGTAAATACATTGTTGTCTCTTATTGTTGTTCATTGGGCCATAGATATATGGCTCACTGATCAACGTCCAGCCACCATATGCCTCACTAAACCATCTAGCTACTCGAGGATTCAGACGTTTTAAGAGCTCCCTTTGTCATCCTGCCACGATTGAATGGTTCTTTATAAATCTAAGAATAAAGCATAAATAAAGGTAAAAAATTAATTAAAAAACTCACTGAATCAAGGCGAATGACTTGATGATTGCTAAAATGAGCATTGGTGATCAAAGGTTTTTTGCAAAGCTTAATGGGTTTCTCTTCTTGTTGCTCCTAATGTCTTCTGTACTTGCATTTTTGCCTAATTTTCTCTCACATGAGTGTCGAAATCTCATGCACCCTTCTTAGCTTCTTAAATCTAGCAATTGCTGCAGAATTGGTAAAAGTTAATAAAGAACAAGAGGTTAGTAACTTAGTATTTAGTAAACTACTGTGATCTGACTGCAAAGACTGATTTACATATCTATTTTCATTTTCACATAAATTCAATATATCATTGAATACACACCTACATTGAGTATAACACACTGGTAAACCAACAATCCCCTTGAGTTCAAATTTTGAAGAAAAAAATGTATTTTCAACACTTCCTTACATTTTGTCAAAATCATCATCCATCTTTTTTGTTTAAGAAATGACTTGATGAGAAAAGTTTGAAAGACAGCATAGACCAAAGGGTGTAAAAGTAATTTCACTCCTGCTAACATAAAATATATTACATTCTTGCATACTATTTGACTAAATTCCACTAAATATCATTTTGTTTTTCTCAAGTTATTTTACTTTCAACAGAGATATCCAATACCTCTTCATTCTAGTCTCCTCACCGTTTCTAATTATAGCATGAAATTAAAAAATAAATTGCTAATATAAATATATATGTATAGGATATTAGGATCCCATGGTCTCACTATCTTGATGTATAAAACTCAGACTCGTTTACTAGACGAGTGTTGAGACCGGAAGCTCGGGTATGTTTAAGCTCGACTCGAATAGAGTTTTTCACGAGCCCATCCGGACCGAATTAGTGGTGACATTGATATACTAGTGGCAATGTTTCACCAGCTATCAAATCAAAGCTGCTTAATCCTCATCTCCGACGTCTGATTACGATTTTCCCCCAAACCCATCTTCAAATCCGGCAAACTGAACATAAAATTGGATAGTGGGTTATGATCTTTAAGTGTGATTTCAACGAAAAGTTTGAATTTTTCAGAGTTTGAGAGAGAGCTCACGGATCAAAGCTGCTTAATTTCTTGTTTCACTTGATAATTTCTGACATCTGTGATCGTTCTTTTGTTCTTGATGAAATCGGCAAGTGGTCTAACATCCCACATCGGCTGCCAACGCAAACAAAAGCCGTATTATAAAGCTGATTGGGAGACGAAGGAACACGACCTTACTTGAACAGGATCTGTTCTATAGGCTCGTACCTCTGTATTCTTGATTCCTAAGAAGACAGAAACCCATGTCTGGTTGATGAACCAACACCGGTTAACCAGAGCGTGATTAACAGAGCCCATGGTTCTTCTTACCATGGCTCAGTAGAGGATCGTTGCTGGTCCATCTTATATGGGTCCTGACATGGTTAATCGGTTGTCTGACAGACATAACTACATCTTTTTGTTTTGATGATACTCTATTGAATTGAAGGAATCATATAAAGCAATCTGTGGTTTTGTTGAAAATGTGGCCAATTTACAGATGCAGATCAGGTGTTTGATGAAATGCCTGAAAAAAGATTATGTGGTTGATGAACCAACACCGGTTAACCAGAGCGTGATTAACAGAGCCCATGGTTCTTCTTACCATGGCTCAGTAGAGGATCGTTGCTGGTCCATCTTATATGGGTCCTGACATGGTTAATCGGTTGTCTGACAGACATAACTACATCTTTTTGTTTTGATGATACTCTATTGAATTGAAGGAATCATATAAAGCAATCTGTGGTTTTGTTGAAAATGTGGCCAATTTACAGATGCAGATCAGGTGTTTGATGAAATGCCTGAAAAAAGATTATGTGGTTGATGAACCAACACCGGTTAACCAGAGCGTGATTAACAGAGCCCATGGTTCTTCTTACCATGGCTCAGTAGAGGATCGTTGCTGGTCCATCTTATATGGGTCCTGACATGGTTAATCGGTTGTCTGACAGACATAACTACATCTTTTTGTTTTGATGATACTCTATTGAATTGAAGGAATCATATAAAGCAATCTGTGGTTTTGTTGAAAATGTGGCCAATTTACAGATGCAGATCAGGTGTTTGATGAATGCCTGAAAAAAGATTATGTGGTTGATGAACCAACACCGGTTAACCAGAGCGTGATTAACAGAGCCCATGGTTCTTCTTACCATGGCTCAGTAGAGGATCGTTGCTGGTCCATCTTATATGGTCCTGACATGGTTAATCGGTTGTCTGACAGACATAACTACATCTTTTTGTTTTGATGATACTCTATTGAATTGAAGGAATCATATAAAGCAATCTGTGGTTTTGTTGAAAATGTGGCCAATTTACAGATGCAGATCAGGTGTTTGATGAAATGCCTGAAAAAAGATTATATTTGGTCTGGCTATTAGATGGGTTTTACCGTGTATGATCATAAGCCATTGTTTCAAAACTCATGGCTGAGGGAACTTTATATGTGCTGATTGAAAGATACAGTTTTTCTTAAATGAGTGTTTGCAAACCTTATGTAGTCTGTTAATTTGCTCTACACGTTTCTGTTGATGTTGATATGTTAATCTGGAGTAGCCACATTGTTGTTCATGTTGTTTGATGAAAGTTTTTGTGATTATATCATGCGTTTGTTGATCGTATGGTATATAATTTGAAGGGATTTTGTTATCTACAAGTGTTTTCACTCTTTCTTTTCAGGCATTTGATTTCTAATGAAAATGCAGATTTTATTTTAAAATAAGCATATGATCATTTATATTTATGTTGTATTCAACCCTCCCCACCACTCCTCTCCTCCCTCCTGAAAAGCCTAACCGTCGGTCTTGGACTCTTTGCCCACCGCCCAGCCGCGCCGCTGTTTTCCGAGCCGCCTTCCTCCTCCAGCACAGCCTCCCCACCGGTACTGCCCCCCCATCCCCACCCCCACCCGCGTTGCCATCCTCCTTTGTGACCCTCTCCCTTAGCGCCGCTCCCACCAGCGCCCCCCCCCCCCCCCTCTGATGCCCTGTCCCTTTGCGGTTAAACTACATACGAAGATTGTTAAGCTGTAAATTCTTCATTTCATTTGATTCTGCTATACTAACGTATAATCATACAAACGATGATCATAGATTGGTAATTGTTGGATCAAGAAAAAGGCTAATGCAACCAAAACTAAGTCACTTAGATAATTTTGGTGCTGCATGCAAAGGCTTCCGAAGCTTAGCATGGAACTTCTGAAGGTTGTAGAGTTCTTCCGAAGACAAAGTGAAAGATCAACTTCCGAAGACAGAACTCTACTTCCGAAGTCAAGTGTATGCTTCCGAAGTTCAAGTCTTAGAAAAAATAAGCTGAAGACCACTTCCGAAGTATGATGAAAAGAAGAAGTCTCCAAGCCTTGGAAGAAGCAGCCTCTTCCGAAGCCATTTAACCTTCGGAAGACACTGCTATGAACCAGTGGACACAAGTATGGTCTCTGACACTCCGTTGCAGACCTCTGATATTGTATGGCGTTTTCTCAAAGAGCCATGCAGTTGATCATACTTTATTCCACTGTTCACCTTTTTATGATAGTACATGTTACCAACTTTAGTTGGTGACAAAAGGTAAGTCAGGGACATGTCCTGACTACCAAATCTCAGATAAGACTTTATCCGAGAAACCCTAAACTATAGTCTTGTAGTATAGGTTTTAGTTATAGGATCCCAGCTGGTATCAAAGTATATCTGACTGTAGGTAGTATTATATAGAGGTTCTCTTTGTAACTCATTCCATACTGCTTGTAAGAGTCTTGTATTATTGAGTTGAGAAGCAATATATAAAAGTACCTTGAAAATTACTTCCTGTGTTATTTACTACTTTCTATATTGTGATCAACTCTTACTGATTCTATCTTAACCCGAGTGTTGTTTTAGGTGAGTTTGAGAGAAAAAAAGTGTTAAGTGACAAACATCGATCCTGCAATTGGTATCAAAGCTTCTCAGGCTCTTGATTGCGTGATCTAACCATCCAAATCAACTTGTTTTTCATTCCTCCCTACAACCCACTCACTCAAATGGCCCTTAACAAGTCCGAGGTAGAGATAGGAACCATGACAAAGGCTCTCATCATTACTCCTGAAAATTTCAGGTCTTGGAGCAGGAGAATGGAAGGCTTCATCAGATATCAAGATAGCAAGATGTGGAACTCCATTGTCAATGGCCCGTATAAGCCAAAGGTGGCATCACTTGGTGGAAATGGTGCCATGATAGAAAAGGCTGTAGAGGATTATTCTGAGAAGACAGAAAGAAGATAGACATCGACAACAATGCCATGACCATTCTTATGACTGCAATACCGAACTCCATCATAGTGGGATTCGAGCATTGCACGACTACCAAAGAATTGTTTGATGCACTTGCTCAAATGTACTCAAGCTCTAATGACTCGAAGAAGGACTCGCTGAAGCAGCAGTTTGAGAACTTCACTCATATTGCTGGAGAGACTCTCAGCCAGCAGTACTTCAGGTACATGGATCTTATCTCTTCTCTTCAGTCTGTGAAGATCACTCCCGAACTTAGAGATCTTACTAGAAAGTTCATGAGTGCTCTTCCAAACGAGTGGACATTCTACTGTGTCTCTATCAAGTGGACAAAGAACTTGAACACTCTCACCATGACTAAACTCTATGGCATCCTTGACGGATATCGCCTAGAGATGGAGAGTAAGAAGGGCCTCCAAACAAGCAGACCCATGAGTCTTCCTGCTAGCAACGCTTTAATGGTTGCTGAAGGCTCATTACCCCCACAACCTCAGCATTACCTGACTTACCAGCAACCATCGTGCTCTCTTGGACCATACATCACTTTCCCTGAAACTCCAAGGTCTCAACAAGCTCAACACAACTCCTTTCAGGAAAGTTGTGCCTTTGTCTCAGGAAGTGGACACTCTGGTGATTTTCAATACTGCTTTGATAATCTTGAGTGTTTCAGTCCAGATGATGTAGAGTACGTGGACATTGTCCAACAGATGGCTCTTTTAATTTATAGAGCGAAGAAGTTCTTTAAGAGAACTGGAAGGCATTTCCCTCAAAACCCAACTGCTAGCAAATTTGGGTTTGACAAGACCAAGGCAAAGTGTTACAACTAACCAACTGGGTCACTTTGCAAGGGAATGCAAGGCTCCCAAGACTAATCCGGGAACCCCACAGGCCTCCACACATCCCTCAACCTCAAAGCCTGCTGATAAGTCAACTGAAACAGCTGCAATGGCTCAAGAAGTTGATTGAAGCTTCATGGTACAGGATGTGACTCCTTCTCAAGCTCTTATGGCCGGAACAAACGATGCCCAGCTATATAAAAATCTCTGCACTCCAGCCTGTATAGCTAAAGTTAAACTCTATCAAGATTACAATATGGAAATCAGATCTGATATTGAGTCTTTAAACATCTTAAAATCTGATTTTAAAAGAGCTGAATCTGACTATCAAAAGAAAATTGAGGAGTTAGAGAAAACTATGTCTCTTTTAAAACATGAACACACCAACTACAAGACTCAAATCAAAGATCTGATATCCAAATTGTCTGAGGCTCAAGCCTAGCTTGTCACTGCTGAGGCTCAGGCCAGGAAGCATGCTATTATGAGCAAAACTCCCAAGCTATTCTTGCATCATCCTCCCATTTCAAACTCTGTTATCAGAACAAAGGAGGGTTGGGAACCAATGAAATTGCTCCACCACACTCCTATGAGTCTATTAGACAGCCTAGATATGGTACTGAGGAGCAAGAGGTTCCAACTGCTGACCATTTCTCACCAGAGTTGAAGGATGAAACAACAATAGTGGCCACCACAGGGAAGAAACAGGTAGATGTACCCATCTTCTTCTGTGAAGAACAAATCCTAACCACTAAGGCCAGAAGAAGCAGAGCTAAAGCTGCTAGAAGAACTGCCAAGAAAGTGGCTAAGTCCAAGCTGAAGATTGACCCAAAGCAGAAGGGTGTCTTTATCTCAGCTGGATTCCAAGTGTTAGGTATTTCTGATTTAGGAAAGGAGTGTAATACCAGCACTCCGTCCTGCCAAAGGATTAGAAGTTGAAGGGAAAATTTGCTGATGAAGAAAAGAAGCCCAAGAAACAGCAACCCTCACATTCCCAAAGAACTAACATTGCATGCATAATGTGTGGTCTGCAAAACCACATGGCAAAAAATTGTTACTACAATCCTGCAAGCACACATTATGCAAATAATGTTAGAAAAAAAGAAGTCAAGGAAGGTTTCACATTTGGACCTTTTCAACAGTTCAAGTGATGAAAAGGGAAAGCTAGTTTCGGAAGCCAGGTTGCTTTCGGAAGAAACTCTTTCTTCCGAAGGGAAAATGGGTTCGGAAGCAAAAGCTACTAAGGTTTGAAAGAACAAGAAAGCTCCCTTGAAACCTCCCCAGAAGAAGACTGCTTCGGAAGAAAAGGTGGTGAAGGCTTCTTCCGAAAAGAAAGAAGCTTTGGAAGATGGCCATGCTGCAAAAGCTTCAACAAGCTCATCCTCCAAGATCAACCAAAGGATGGACTGGAAGATCAAGGAAGATGCTGCAGCCCAAACCTCTTCTTCAAAGACCTGTATTAAACCCCCATGCATAACATTTGGTTCAATTATGTCATTATCTTTGGAAGAACCCAAGACCAGCAAGGCTTGGGCTTCCAAACAAAACTAACAAACTCATCTTATGTGCAGGGACATCCATATGACAAGAACAACAATGTCTGGATTGTAGACAGTGGATGCTCTAGGCACATGACAGGGAACATATCTCTCCTTCACCAGTTTCAGAACTATGATGGAGGTCCTGTCCAATTTGGAGGTGAGGCCGGAGGATATATTTCTGGCAGAGGGAGTATATCCAATGGTAAATTAAAGGTTGACAAAGTTCACTTTGTCAAACAGCTTGAACACAATATGTTAAGTGTTTCTCAATTCTATGATCAAAAGCACCAAATGTTTTTCACAGAACATGAGTGCATTATCCTTAAACCAGGGATGACAATTCCTCTGGAATTGGTGCTTCTTAGATCTCCCAGGAAAGGGGATATGTACAAGCTAGATCTGAACAATGCTTCCTAATGGGTGAAGTATCATGCTTTCTTTCCAAAGCTGATAGTGATGAATCGACACTATGGCATAAACGTATGTGTCATGTAAATTTTAAGACAATGAATAAATTGACTAAAAATAACTTGGTACATGGTTTGCCTAAAAAGGAGTTTTTCTGCAAGGATAATTGTGTTGCATGCCTGAAAGGGAAACAACATAGGATATCTCACAAATCCAAATGTGTTAACTCTATCACTACTCCATTACACTTATTGCACATGGATCTTTTTGGTCCCACAAGTATAATGAGCATTGGAAGGAAATCATATTGCCTTGTGATAGTTAATGATTTTACAAGATTCACATGGGTATTCTTTTTAAGAACCAAAGATGAAACTGTTGAAACATTAAAATCTTTTATTCTTAAAATAGAGAATCAAATTGATCAGAAGGTTAAAATCATTAGAAGTGATCAAGGGACTGAGTTTAAGAGCTTCGTTCTTGACTCCCAGAACTCCTCAACAAAACGGTGTTGCTGAGAGGAGGAACATGACACTTATTGAGGCTGCTTGAACTATGTTAGCTGATTCAAAACTACCTCTAACATTATGGGCAGAGGCAGTCAGCACTGCATGCTATGTGCAGAACAGAGTTCTTGTAGTTAAGCCCCATGGAAAAACCCCTTACGTGCTATGGAACAAGAGGCCACCGTTCATTGGCTTTCTAAGGTCCTTTGGCAGCAGGTGTACCATACTTAACACAAAAGATAATTTAGCAAAGTTTGCTGAAAAGTCGGATGATGCTATCTTGTTGGGTACTCTTCTAGCTCCAAAGTTTACAGAGTATACAACATAAGAATCAACAATTTGAGGAGTCATCCAACATAGTTGTTAATGAGCACACTCCTTGTGTTAGGGGGAATGGTCCTGATCATATCTTTGATTCAAAATTGTTTCCAAACTATTCTAAACCTTCTTATGAGAATGTTTTAGTTGGAACAGGAGCTCAAAATGATGTTGATGCTGCTTCTGATAATCAACTGTTTGAGCTACCCGAACCTAGTCCAAATCTTCAAGAGCTGCAATAAATGAAGTTTCCACCATTCACAGATCTGATAGCTTGACCATATCAAGGAATAGTGAAGCTTCAACAAGTGAATCACTTACTGAGCCTCAAAACTCATCAGGTGATCCACACAACACCAGGTAGAAGGAAGTAGTGTTTTGAAGGAACATGAACTGTTAACACTGCTTCATAACCAACCATTGATGATGTTTCTCACTCATTCAATCAGTCCTCATTGAATGATTTTGAAACAGCAGTGGACAGAGTGTTCCAGTTCCTGAGCAGAATATGTCCAACCTAGATCTATCTCTGCAACTGGAAGTGATCCTCGCCTTAGGATTCATAACACTCATCCTGCTGAGAACATCATAGGGGATGTCACTGAGGGTGTGAGAAAAAGAGGACAGACTCATCATGGGAATGTCTACTTGTACTCATGCTTTCTATCCCAGATGAAACCCAAGAAGGTAGAAGATGCCTTAAAAGATAGTAGCTGGCTTGAATCGATGCAAGAGGAGCTGCTTCAATTCAAGAGACAGAAGGTATGGAACCTATGTCCGCTACCATCTGGTCAAGTACCAATAGGCACTAAATGGGTTTTCAGAAACAAGAGAGATGATAGAGGCTTGATCATTGTCACACCCTCAAAATCCACTTGCGGAGTTTTACCGCGAGGCATGTGAACAAACCAGGATCACAGTCAATAGTTACTCAGAACGACTCTAAATGCCATAATTTAAACAAAATCAACCAAAATACAAACTTTAAACAATGCGGAAGCGTTTTGAAACCAACCCAAGTCAATAAAGTATAACTATGGCAAAACAAGTGCCAACCCAAAAGAGTAAACTATAATTGTTAAATGTTAAATTTCTTGAAGCATCGTGTCTTAAAATGCAATGAACCATGCAGTGCTCCTATGGCAAGCAAGCTAAGGACCTGAGAAAAGCATACTAAAATGTCAACACATAGGTTGGTGAGTTCAAGAGTTTGAGTTCAATAAACATGTAAACAGTTGTGATATATATAAGCAGTGTATGGTAATAGATAGCTAGTCTATTATCAGTAATATTAATACATAGTGATTTTGCAATTGAAGCTGACTGTGATAGTTGTTGCCTCCTGACACGACTTACCATGTCGTGACAATGTTCAATAGGACAAATTGCACCCGGTTGACCTCGAGTCACACAGGTGGGGCTCGTCAGACCCAGTAGTACTACCCAAGTTTCCCCGTTATTAAATATTAACAATTCAAAAGTGTGAGGACTTTCCCATGGTAAACAGCACTATATTAATATTATACACAACTTAAATAATAAAAGCGTTCGTATAAATACCAGTATGCTATCTCCCCCAAAGAGATTAGATATAGAGTGGGGCATGAACTCACCTGATGTATGCAAGGGTACTTAGGGTTTATTTTGAGAAACGAGAGGATAGCCAACCTTCACAGGTTACCTAGATCATGTGAGTACATAAGTACGTGTAAATAAAAGACATGTGAAACCCTAATCATACCAAACCAAAGACTCAAGCTTCCAGAAAAATAGACACGTTTGACCTAGTTGCCCGTTTGACCCGTTGGTGACATTATGAGTTATAATTCAAATAAAGCCAATGAGCACATACAACATACATGATTAGCATTCAATAGTATCATACGTATGCTATATCAACCAGGTGTATCACTTAGATCATCATACAATCAAGCACTATACAAGTCATGCGAATCTAGAACATTAACATATTCATTAGTTATACACAACTAACATGTCACACAAAGTTCAACCATTCATCACATGCCATGTGAAGCCACTCACGACTTCGCATCCTAAACCCTGCCAATCCTACTGAGTAGGGGCCTCATATCCGCACGCGTGTATAATGATCATAACCATATTCTTTAAGCATATGCATTGCATTCACAACATCACAACAATCAATTACCAGACCCAAGCATGATGTCCTACTACTACACAACATCCAAACCATACATGATCACCAAGTCCAATATCACACATGATATCCAGCATGCCATACAACTAATTTAACACGTTCTATCACACTAGAATCTATCCTTGAACATAATAGCAGGCTCCTAACATCCCAGACATGGTCATAACATCATACTTCAAGTTTACACAAATAAAGTTTCCCTTTTGGGAAAGAATATCCCAAAATCTATCAAACATCCAAGCATACATGAATTCATCAGTAATATACCAATTCAAGCTCATACTAACATCTAAGCATAATCAACCACATCCAAACATCATAATTCACCAAATCATATCCAAAAGTTACTATCTTTAGTAATGTATGAACTATAACATGTGTTCTTGAATTCCCAATGATCACAACATCAATCTAACATCTAATTATCACCATGAACACATCCATAACATCATAACATCCATAGTTCACATTTCATGCAAATAAAGTTACTATTATTAGTAACCTATGAACATCAACCCTAAATCATCGATTTCTTGCAAGATTCATGATTCCTAAAATTCATACAACTTATTAATCACCACACATTCATCAAACAAACATCATCATCCATAATCATGCCAAAATCGAATTAGGGTTTGACTAGAATCAAAACCCATGATTAACCACTAAAAACATGTAATTCATCCATGATCGACGTTAACTAACATGTATTCAACCTAACTAACATATAACATCATCAAACAACATCCAATTCGACCTAATAAGGATCAATTTCGAATCTAAGGTTCGGCCATAATGAAGAACATCACAAACATGAAAACCTAACCTTTAAACGTGTGTTAACTTGCAATTGATGATTCCACGAGATGTATGCCTTGAAATCGATCCAAAATCGCAGGATATGTTGTTCTAGGCTGATTCGAAGTGGGGAGAGGAGAAGAGTGAAGTCGCGGCCGAAGGTGGGGAATTAGGGTTGAGGTTGGTTTTGTTTTATTAATTTTTTTACATATTTACCCTTTTGACCCTTGTAATTGTATTTTATAAAAACTAAGCTTTAAACTCTGTGTAAAGTGTTTTTAACTTCATAATATAAAGATATAAACTTATAAAATTCATTATATATCTTATCTTATAAAAACACAAGACATACGAATAAATAGACACGTTTCCGCGTTACGCGATAAATTCGTTAATTAACTTTTTAAAATGTGTAAACACATAAACATAACCCAATATTCACATAATCACTTAGATTCACAACAAATTAACATTATTCATTATTATTAGGTCACCAACGTTCAACGACAACTAGTGTGTGCTCACGACACGTGTATACAAGACTTAACGGAACTAACGGAGCTTGGTAACGAAAATTTACCGGATGTCACATTATCCCATGTTGAAAGAATTTTCGTCCCGAAAATTGCGTTACATGGTGAGAGTGTTCCATCACTGGTTTCCATCACTGGTCTACTGCATTGGCACACAGAAAGCGAAATCGGGTGAGTTTTGGATGAGTTGTCACATCATCCCCATGTTGAAAGAAATTTCGTCCCGAAATTTAAATCAATACCTTCGTCTGCTGGCATCGTTCCTTTGAATAGTTGAGGGTACTTAAGCTTCATTTGATCTCCCGTTCCCATGTGAATTCCGGTCCACGTCGCGAATTCCAACGGATTTAACAATAGGTATCTTGCTTTGCTTAAGTGTTTTCACCTCACGGTCCATCACCTCCACTGGTTCCTCAATAAAACGCAATTGTTCATCCACCTGAATTTCTTCTAGTGGTACGACCGTCGTTCATCATTTATGCACTTCTTCAAGTTTGACACGTGAAATACATCATGAATTCCACTTAGCGAATCAAGTAGTGCTAATCGATAGGCTACTGGACCTAATCTTTCCACTATCTCAAATGGTCCAACGTACCTCGGATTTAGTTTCCCTCGTTTACCAAACCGAACTACGCCTTTCCATGGTGAGACTTTCAACAAAACCTTGTCACCAACCTGAAACTCTAAAGGTTTCCGTCTCTTGTCAGCATAACTCTTTTGCCTGTCTCGCGCTGCAGCCATACGGTTCCGAATCTGTATAATTTTCTCAGTCGTCTCATGAATTAACTCGGGACTGTTATCTGACTATCACCAATTTCTGCCTAGCAAACCGGTGATCGACATTTTCTCCCGTACAACGCCTCGAAAGGTGCTGCCTGTATACTAGTGTGATAACTATGTTATAAGAAAACTCCACCAATGGCAGGTGAATTTCCCAGTTATTCCCGAAGTCAATCACACAAGCACGTAGCATATCCTCCAACGTCTATAGTACGCTCACTCTGACCATCCGTCTGTGGATGATATGCAGTACTTATATTCAAACGTGTACCCAAGGATTTCTGCAATGATTGCCAGAAATGTGAGTGAAACGAGCGTCACGGTCGGGATAATTGAGATCGGTAACCCATGTCTCGAAACGATCTCCTTGAGGTACAGGCGAGTTAACTTCTCCATCTTGTCGGTTTCCTTATTGCAAGGAAATGAGCAGACTTTGTCAATCGATCCACAATAACCCATATCGTGTCACAACCAGTACTAGTCCGGGGTAGCTTAGTAATGAAATCCATGGAGATTTGTTCCCATTTCCACATTGGAATCTCGGGTTGTTGTAATAGTCCGGATGGTTTTTGATATTCCACTTTTACCTTCGAGCAGGTCAAACACTTGCTCACGTACGTAGCTACATCCTTTCATGTTAGGCCACCAATAGTGGGCCTTTAGGTCATGATACATCTTATCGGATCCAGGATGTATAGAATACTTAGATTTGTGTGCCTCGCTCATAACTAAATCTCTCAGATTTCCATGAACAGGCACCCAAAGTCTATCCATGAAATACCGAATTCCATCCTCTTTCATCACTAGCTGCTTATCCATTCCCCTTAACAATTCAGAACCAATATTTTCCACTTTTAAAGCTTCCATTTGTGCCTCCTTAACTTGTTCGGGCAGTTGGGTACTGATAGTAAGCTGTAAAGCTCGCACCCGTCGGGGTTTAGCTGTTTCCTTCCTGCTTAAAGCATCGGCAACTACGTTCGCCTTCCCGGATGATACTTAATTGCGCAATCATAATCATTTAGTAGTTCCACCCAACGTCGCTGCCTCATATTCAACTCTTTTTGCTCAAAGATATGTTGAAGACTCTTATGATCGGTGTAGATTGTGCACTTGGTACCGTACAAATAATGTCTCCAGATCTTTAAGGCAAAAACTACTGCACCCAACTCTAAGTCATGGGTAGTATAGTTCTTCTCATGAACCTTTAGTTGTCTCGAGGCGTAAGCTATCACCTTGTCTCGTTGCATCAAGACACAACCCAATCCTTGAATGGATGCATCGCAATACACCACAAAGTCATCTGTTCCCTCGGGTAATGCTAATATCGGGGCAGTACAGAGTTTTTGTTTTAATAATTGGAAAACTGATTCTTGACTCTCAGCCCATTTGTATGTCGTTCCTTTGTGAGTCAAGGCTGTGAGAGGTTGTGCGATCTTAGAAAATCCTTCTATGAATCGGCGGTAATATCCTGCTAATCCTAGAAATTGTCTTATCTCACTTGTGTTTTGGGTGTAGTCCAATTCTTTATCGCCTCAATTTTGGCAGGATCAACGTGTATTCCTTTCTCATTAACAATATGACCTAGGAATTGTACCTCTCTTATCCAAAAGTCACACTTTGATAATTTAGCATACAGTTGCTCATTTTTCAACAGTTCCAAGATCATTCGTAAGTGCTCTTCATGCTCCTCCTTGGTCCTAGAGTATATCAGTATATCATCGATGAACACAATGACAAACTGATCAAGATAAGGTTTGCACACGCGGTTCATGAGGTCCATGAACACAGCAGGTGCATTAGTCAACCCAAAACGGCATGACCAAGAACTCATAATGACCATAACGAGTACGAAATGCAGTCTTGGGAATGTCTTCCTCTCGAACTCTGAGTTGATGATAACCAGATCTCAAGTCAATCTTCGAGTAATAGCTTGATCCTTGAAGCTGATCGAACAAGTCGTCGATACGAGGTAAAGGGTATCGGTTCTTGATTGTTACTTTGTTTAACTCTCGATAATCGATGCACATCCGGAATGTGCCATCCTTCTTCTTAACAGAGTACAGGAGCTCCCCAAGGTGATGTACTAGGTCGAATAAAGCCTTTATCCAGAAGCTCCTGAAGTTGTGACAACAACTCCTGTAGTTCGTTTGGTGCTAATCGATAAGGTGCCCTAGCAATCGGAGCTGCGCCGGAGTCAACTCAATCTGGAATTCCACTTGGCGGGCGGTGGTAATCCAGGAAGATCTTCTGGGAATACCTCCGGAAAGTCGCGTACTACGGGAATATCCCCCATTCTCTTTTCTTCCTTTTGCTTATCGGTTACAAGTGCTAGGATAGCCACGCGGCCCTTCGTAACAACTTTTGAGCTTTCATATACGAGATGATGCCTATCACAGCACCACTCCTATCACCTTTGACGGTAAGAATTTGATCACCAACCGGGATCCGTATAATCTTCTCGTGACATATGACTTCCGCTTGCTTGCTAGAGAGCCAATCCATGCCTATCACAACATCAAAACTCCCCAGCGTAACAGGCATGAGATCTATAGCGAAAGTATGACCAGCAAGTTCTATCCTACAGTCTTTAAGGATATGCGTTACATGGATTTGTTTACCGTCGGCTAATCCACAGTGTACTTAGATTCTAAAGCAGAGGGTATATCACTTAAAAGACTACAGAATTTTAAGGACACAAAACTCCTATCAGCTCCAGTATCAAATAGTACGTAGCAAAACAACCATTAACAGGGAATCTACCAGTAACAGTTGTGGGATCATTTAGAGCCTCACCTGAGCCAATGACGAAGGCTCTCCCTTAGCTCCATCTTTATTGCCGCCATTTCCAGTGCCATTTCCACCATTGTTGTTGTTATTACCATTGTTGTTGTTGTTCCCATGGTTGTTGGTGTTGTTGTTGTTGTTGTTGCCATTTCCGTTCCTCCTTAGTGTGGGCAGTTTCGCTTGTAATGCCCTTCTTTCCCACATTCAAAACAACCCTTGGGGGTTTTTTGAGATTGTTGTGGCCTCTCATTAGTTCACCACGGCAATCCTTCGCAGCGTGTCCAATCTTTCCACAACGTTGACACTTGAAGCTATCACACCGTCCCACATGGTGGTAGTAACATCGTGGGCATTTGGATGTCTGCCGCCGTAACCGCTGGGTCCTTGGTTATTTGGGGCAGTTTGGTTGAAATTGCGGTTATTATCGAACCGCCGCTGCTGCTGCTGAACTGGCTGTTGCTGCTGTTGGGATTGTTGTTGACCGCCAGACGATGATGATGATGATTTGTTATTGCTGTTGCTGGGAGCATCCCACTTCCTTTGTTGTCGGGCACGCTCACCACAGCGCCCCGTTTGGGTAACCGCCCTTGCTCTACCGCCTGATCAGTAAGTTTATGGGCAATTTGGATGGCCTGCTGAATCGTAGTCGAGTTAGAAGCTGTTACCATACTTTGGATTTCAGGCACCAATCCTCGTATGTAGTGCTCGATTCTCTTATGTGTCTCATTAACCATTCCTGGACATAATGTAGCCAACTCATGAGTACGGGTCGTGTAAGCCTCAATTTCTGAACCCTTCATCTTGAGTTGCCAGAATTCCATCTCCAGTTTTTGCACCTCGTTTCGAGGACAGTACTCCTGATCATCATATCCTTGAACTCATTCCAGGGAAGTCCATTGCCATCGCTTGTCCAAGCATCTGGACTTGCGCGTTCCACCAAGACAGAGCAACACCCTCCAAAGTCCCGTGGCATACTTTACTTGATCCGCCGGTGGACAGTTACATTTGGAGGAGAAAACGGACTCAGTTCTCGAACCAGCGTACAAGCCCTACAACACCCTCTGTACCGCTGTAGGTGTGTGGTTTACAGTCCATGAAGGACTTGTATGTACACACTGGTGGTCCTGTTTTAACACAACACACATTAATCAAACATCCCCTATAGTTATAAAGGATATCAGATTTGTTTTTCTGTCATTGTTTACCTGCTGGCTGACCCGCGTGGGCAGCAGCCACTGCCGCCTGGACATGCTCATTAATTAGAGCAGCCAATTCTGCAGGAGTCATGTTAATAGCACCACCACCCTGTTCTCCGGTGCCACGTCCACGTCCGCGTCCACGACCACGTCCACGTCCACGTCCCGAGCGTCCATTCTTTTCACTTTATATTCACAATACAATAATGAGTAACATCATACACATTTAACTCATTGAAGCGTAGTAAACAGTAAATGAAAGAAATAACGTATCATCACAACCACAACATTCATAACAAAATAATAACCAAAGTAAATAAATTGCAATAAGTCACAATGTATTTAGCAATGTCAAAATTGAAGTTTTGGTTCGTGTGGGGAAACAACCCTTCCCACATAGGTTTCAAAAAAGAAAACACTACGTAGTCTAAGTCATATAAAGAAGTCAATCGACAATGTCTGACCCATCACTATCATCCTCCATATCCTCCGGTTCCTCTTCCTCGGGTCCCTCCTCGGGATCCTCCTCATCCTCAGAGTCTGCGGCAGGAGCAGGAGCTATAGCAATCTGGAGTGCTGCTAGTTGAGCTTCTAAAATGGCAATCCTATTATCGACTATGGCGTCCCGCTGTTCACGAGCAGTCATGCGTCCTTGGAGTGCCATAACACCATCTTGCATATGGTGACAACCGTTCAGCGTCTTCCCGTGTTCTTCCTTGAGTTCGTCCAATTGATGTCTCAGGTTGTACACCTCTTGCTGTAGTGTACAGACATCACCCGTGAGTCGTCTTACACGATGCTGTTCAGTGTCCAGTGCAGCCATTAGTGCAGCAATCAGTTGCTCGGTGGACTGCGCCGTTCGTGGGAGTGAAAGCATGGGTTGATTGGCATTGTTCCTAGTCCTTGGCTTTAGGACAGGTACGCGCTCCCTAAACATGATGTGGTCAACAAACCTAGGATAAAAACGCCAGTCTCGCGGAGGGTCACGCTTCATCAATGCGAATGGTTGATCCCAGTCAATCTCCTCTCGGGGATAAGCCAGTCGGGGCCAATCGAATCCATCATCAGGTACAGGTGCGGGAGGTGGGGATTCAGATCGTGTAGGTGATTCGGGTCGTTTACCCGGAGCTCTTGAAGACGATGCCATGCTGCAGAGAGTGTGACGTGTATGCCAATGAGTATACAGTAAATGGGAGTAAGGCACAGGTAACTAATTAACTGTGTGCGATTATAGTCTAGTGTGTATGCAACCTAGTTCCCTATAACCAATGGCTCTGATACCAATCTGTCACACCCTAAAAATCCACTTGCGGAGTTTTACCGCGAGGCATGTGAACAAACCAGGATCACAGTCAATAGTTACTCAGAACGACTCTAAATGCCATAATTTAAACAAAATCAACCAAAATACAAACTTTAAACAATGCGGAAGCGTTTTGAAAACAACCCAAGTCAATAAAGTATAACTATGGCAAAACAAGTGCTAACCCAAAAGAGTAAACTATAATTGTTAAAATGTTAAATTTTCTTGAAGCATCGTGTCTTAAAATGCATGAACCGTGCAGTGCTCCTATGGCAAGCAAGCTAAGGACCTGAGAAAAGCATACTAAAATGTCAACACATAGGTTGGTGAGTTCAAGAGTTGAGTTCAATAAACATGTAAACAGTTGTGATATATATAAGCAGTGTATGGTAATAGATAGCTAGTCTATTATCAGTAATATTAATACATAGTGATTTTGCAATTGAAGCTGACTGTGATAGTTGTTGCCTCCTGACACGACTTACCATATCGTGACAATGTTCAATAGGACAAATTGCACCCGTTTGACCTCGAGTCACACAGGTGGGGCTCGTCAGACCTAGTAGTACTACCCAAGTTTCCCTTATTAAATATTAACAATTCAAAAGTGTGAGGACTTTTCCATGGTAAACAGCACTATATTAATATTATACACAACTTAAATAATAAAAGCGTTCGTATAAATACCAGTATGCTATCTCCCCCCAAAGAGATTAGATAAAGAGTGGGGCATGAACTCACCTGATGTATGCAAAGGGTACTTAGGGTTTATTTTGAGAAACGAGAGGATAGCCAACCTTCACAGGTTACCTAGATCATGTGAGTACATAAGTACGTGTAAATAAAAGACATGTGAAACCCTAATCATACCAAACCAAAGACTCAAGCTTCCAGAAAAAATACACGTTTGACCTAGTTGCCCGTTTGACCGTTGGTGACATTATGAGTTATAATTCAAATAAAGCCAATGAGCACATACAACATACATTATTAGCATTCAAATAGTATCATACGTATGCTATATCAACCAGGTGTATCACTTAGATCATCATACAATCAAGCACTATACAAGTCATGCGAATCTAGAACATTAACATATTCATTAGTTATAACACAACTAACATGTCACACAAAGTTCAACCATTCATCACATGCCATGTGAAGCCACTCACGACTTCACATCCTAAACCCTGCCAATCCTACTGAGTAGGGGCCTCATATCCGCACGCGTGTATAATGATCATAACCATATTCTTTAAGCATATGCATTGCATTCACAACATCACAACAATCAATTACCAGACCCAAGCATGATGTCCTACTACTACACAACATCCAAACCATACATGATCACCAAGTCCAAATATCACACATGATTATCCAAGCATGCCATACAACTAATTTAACACGTTCTATCACACTAGAATCTATCCTTGAACATAATAGCAGGCTCCTAAATCCCAGACATGGTCATAACATCATACTTCAACGTTTACACAAATAAAGTTTCCCTTTGGGAAAGAATATCCCAAAATCTATCAAACATCCAAAGCATACATGAATTCATCAGTAATATACCAATTCAAGCTCATACTAACATCTAAGCATAATCAACCACATCCAAACATCATAATTCACCAAATCATATCCAAAAGTTACTATCTTTAGTAATGTATGAACTATAACATGTGTTCTTGAATTCCCAATGATCACAACATCAATCTAACATCTAATTATCACCATGAACACATCCATAACATCATAACATCCATAGTTCAACATTTCATGCAAATAAAGTTACTATTATTAGTAACCTATGAACATCAACCCTAAATCATCGATTTCTTGCAAGATTCATGAGTCCTAAAATTCATACAACTTATTAATCACCACACATTCATCAAACAACCATCATTCATCCATAATCATGCCCAAAATCGAATTAGGGTTTGACTAGAATCAAAACCCATGATTAAACCACTAAAAACATGTAATTCATCCATGATCGACGTTAACTAACATGTATTCAACCTAACTAACATATAAACATCATCAAACAACATCCAATTCGACCTAATAAGGATCAATTTCGAATCTAAGGTTCGGCCATAATGAAGAACATCACAAAACATGAAAAACCTAACCTTTAAACGTGTGTTAACTGCAATTGATGATTCCACGAGATGTATGCCTTGAAATCGATCCAAAATCGCAGGTATTATGTTGTTCTAGGCTGAATTCGAAGGGGGGAGATGGAGAAGAGTGAAGTCGCGGCCGAAGGTGGGGAATTAGGGTTTGAGGTTTTGTTTTATTAATTTTTTTTTACATATTTACCCTTTTGACCCTTGTAATTTGTATTTTATAAAAATAAGCTTAAACTCTTTGTAAAGTGTTTTTAACTTCATAATATAAAGATATAAACTTATAAAATTCATTTATATCTTATCTTTATAAAAACACAAGACATACGAATAAATAGACACGTTTCGCGTTACGCGATAAATTCTTTAATTAACCTTTTATAAATGTGTAAACACATAAACATAACCAATATTCACATAATCACTTAGATCACAACAAATTAACATTATTCATATATTAGGTCACCAACGTTCAACGACAACTAGTGTGTGCTCACGACACGTGTATACAAGACTTAACGAAACTAACGGAGCTTGGTAACGGAAATTACCGGATGTCACATTATCCCCATGTTGAAAGAATTTTCGTCCCGAAAATTGCGTTACATGGTGAGAGTGTTCCATCACTAGTTTCATCACTGGTCTACTGCGTTGGCACACAAAAGCGAAATCGGGGGAGTTTTGGATGAGTTGTCACAATCATCAAGAACAAAGCAATACTTGTTGTTTAACGATAGACCAAGAGGAAGGAATAGATTATACTGATGTCTTTGCACTAGTTGCAAGACTTGAGATTAGGATCTTCCTTGCTTATGCTGCATCCAAGGACTTCAATGTCTATCAACTTGATGTCAAGTGTGCATTTCTATACGGGGATATAGATAGGGAAGTCTATGTATGCCAACCTCCAGGATTTGAAGACCCACAACAACCCAACTATGTGTGCAAATTGGATAAAGCTCTATATGGGCTGCACCAAGCACCTAGGCTGTGGTATAAGACTCTGTCTCAGTTTCTTCTAAAGAACGGCTACACTAGAGGTACCATTGACAAGACTCTCTTCATCTGAAAGTCTGGAAAGGACATCTTGCTCGTTCAAGTCTATGTTGATAACATCATATTTGGTTCTTCAAATGACCAAATGTGTAAGGATTTTGAGAGCATTATGAAGAAAAAGTTTGAGATGAGTTCCATGGAAAAAATGGACTTTTTCCTTGGAATTCAGGTGAAGCAAATGAAGGAAGGGTTCTTCATTAATCAATCTAAGTATGTCTTTGACATCTTAGAAATATTTGAAATGAAGGATTGCAAGCCTGCCAAGACACCCATACCTAAAAACCATAATCTCTGTCCTGACCTTGAGGGAGAGGATACTGATCAACATCAGTATAGGGAAATCATTGGTTTTCTGATGTATCTTACTGCCAGTAGACCTGATATCATGTTTGCTACTTGCATTTGTGCAAGATATCAGGCTGCTCCAAATGTGTCTCACCTAGCTGCTGTTAAGAGAATCCTCAGATACCTCAAAGGAGCACCTAAACTAGGTCTTTAGTATCCCAGAAACAATGATTTTAATCTTTATGGATACTCTGACAGTGACAATGGTGGCTGCAATATTGACAAGAAATCAACATCAGGAGGATGTCAATTTCTTGGTGGAAGGATCATCTCATGGCAATGCAAAAAACATGCCTGTGTCTCTACATTAACTGCTGAAGCTGAATACATTGCTGTTGCTAGCTACTGTGCTCAACTGCTATGGATTCAAAATCAGATGATAGACTACAGATTCAACTTTATGAGTACTCTATCCATATTGACAACAACAGTGCTATCTCCATTACTGAAAATCGGTGAAGCACTCCAAGACAAAGCATATTGACATCAGGTACCATTTCATTAGAGATATTCATGAAAAAAATTTGATTAAACTAATCAAAGTTGACTAAAATGAACAATATGCTGATTTGTTTACCAAAGCTTTTAATGAGCAAAGATTTAAGTACTCATAACAGCTATTGGGATGATAAACATTGATTAGATAACCTCTTTTGAGACCTTCTAATATGTAATGTTTTCTGTCAATACAATTTAAGCCATGTCATAAAAGATCTTTCTGAAATTTTTTAAGTGTAAATTTCTCCGAAGAGAAATTAACCCTCAGAAGTTACTCTTATATCTTCCGAAACATAATTTCTCAAAGGATAATTTTTCTTCTCGGAAGTTAACTCTGAAGTTGCTGCACTCATCAGAAATCATCTCAGCAGCCTTCATCTAGCTGAGCTAACTGCAAAGGCCAAGATTGAAGAATAGTTGAGATTGAGAAGACATGAAGACAAGGTAAGACCTCCTACCAAAGGCATTGCCTTTCTACAGATGGTGGAGGGTCCAGAATTGAAACCTATAGTTAGATGGGAATATGATTACAGTTCCCATCAACTAACTCTTTTCAGAGGGCAACAACAGAGGGTACATGTTATCCAAGGTGATAGACTGGATTTTTTGTCTACCAAGGATTTGTACAAACTTCTCAGCATCACATCAGGGAAGAACAAGGAGACAGACAAATATCTACTCTCTTTGGTGCTGAAAGTTTTGAGAAGCAGAAACAAGTGAAGTTTTGGTAGCATCAGCCTAGGGGGAGTTTGTTGGATCAAGAAGAAGGCTAATGCAACCAAAACTAAGTCACTTAGATAATTTTGGTGCTGCATGCAAAGGCTTCCGAAGCTTAGCATGGAACTTCCGAATGTTGTAGAGTTCTTCCGAAGACAAAGTGAAAGATCAACTTCCGAAGACAGAACTCTACTTCCGAAGTCAAGTGTATACTTCCGAAGTTCAAGTCTTAGAAGAATAAGCTGAAGACCACTTCGAAGTATGATAAAAAGAAGAAGTCTCCAAGCCTTGGAAGAAACAACCTCTTCCGAAGTATAAGTGGCTTCAGAAGTACTTACTCTTCCGAAGCCATTTAACCAAGACACTACTATGAACCAGTGGACACAAGTATGGTCTCTGACACTCCGCGACCTTTGATACTGTATGGCGTTTTCTCAAAGAGCCATGCAGTTGACCATACTTTACTCCACTGTTCACCTTTTTATGATAGTACATGTTACCAACTTTAGTTGGTGACAAAAGGTAAGTCAGGGACATGTCCTGACTATCAAATCTTAGATAAGACTTTATCCGAGATACCTTAAACTATAGTATTGTAGTATAGGCTTTAGTTATAGGATCCCAGCTGGTATCAAAGTATATCTGGCTGTAGGTAGTATTATATATAGGTTCTCTTTGTAACTCATTCCACACTGCTTGTAAGAGTCTTGTATTATTGAGTTAAGAAGCAATATATAAAAGTACCTTAAAAATTACTTCATGTGTTCTTTACTACTTTCTATATTATGATCAACTCTTACTGAACCTGTCTTAACCCGAGTGTTGTTCTAGGTGAGTTTGAGAGAAAACAAAGTGTTAAGTGACAAACATCGATCTTGCAGTAATGATAACAACATAATATCATCATCTAGATGAAATTTGTAAAGAGATTCAGAGATCACAACTTACTTAAAAAATGATGGAATGGAGTGGGAGTGTTGAGGGTTACTTGAAATTTATAGAATTCAAATGATTACAGAGGATGATTTTGATTTATATACATTTTTAGACTAGGTTATAAACCTGTGTATTATACGGGGTTATATAATAAGAATTACAGGTTATGTCACATGCCGTATTGATAATATATAAAGGACTCACATAAATTGATCATGAAAGATTGCGAGAGTTAAGACACGAAGAAAGATTTGTCTAGAAAACAAAAGATGATATCAACCTAATTCAATTTTGTTTTCCATAGAATTGATGTAGGTTTTGGAGGTTTTATAGAGCATTTCGTTTTGGATATATCTTGTCAGAAGCTGCAGATTGCACATATTAACATATATAATATCATTCCTTCTCAAATGGTTTGAAGTTAAATCCTATGGTGGACACAGTTCTAACTCATTTCATAGAATTATGTAGCAAATATTTAAATCTTTAAATAATACATCTTAATGATATTTTTAATCATCTTAAACACAATAATTCTAACATGACATTGATGATAACTTTAGGTTTTTAGTAACAAATGATATCTCAAATAAGTATAAAATCATGTAATTCACATGAAAAAGAAAAAAATGGAATGAAGCAAGTACCAATTTGTTATATTGTTTCATTTTTGTGATCGAAAAAAAAGAATCTTTTACCAACATATGAACAAATGCATGACAAAACAAAAGACAACGAAAATTAACCAAGTCAAACTTCATCAACATGATATCATCTTGTTTAGAACCAGTTCAAAGCATATTATTCCCCTCTCTCCTATTGAAACACAACTTTAATCATCAACAACAAATGCGCAAGACAAAACTAAGAAGATCCACAAACGTATTTGTTTTTCACTTTGACCTATAATAACTATAATGTCCAAACACAACTTTCATTAAAAGCCCTTTTTAGTTGACCCTAAGACAAACAACAATTACTATTCCAAAATACAATAGTTAATCATAAAGGTCTACTATTTGGCGAAACATTTATGAACCCATTGTTACTATGATACCATTGATACCTGCATATGACTTTGCACTTGAGCACATTTACATAGATATAGTACCATGGTTCGACCATGACTCGTATGCAACATGGACTTCCTTACTTTATCTCCGGTCCACACTAATCTTCCACGTAGATGGGATCAAACCGAACCCTTCTATCCACCCTAAAAATAGGAAGTCTAGGATGAACCTAGTAGCCAATAGGTACACCAACCAAATCGCTTAATTAGGACACACCAAAAAACACTTTCAAAGATAGTTTGGGCCAAGCACATGTCCATGATCATAACATGCTTGATCACCACCTCACTCAGCTTCGAGTTATAAAATTTATTGAAGTCCTCACTAAACTACCAATTCCTATTGTTTAGAACTTCTTCCCAACTTAACTTCTTTAACCACATAGATGATTTTGAAATTTGCTTAACATCTCTGGATCAGGGTGAAAGTATGGTTCGACCCGTTTTCTTGAACCCGCTGATTGAGATCTTCGAAGAATGCTCTGTTGAGGAGAGCTTAATTCAAGGTACAAAAGCAAGATTCTAGGGTTCGTTGATGCAGAAATCTTGATCTCATATGATTATATAAGCAACTGTAGAAGATCATTGAGCTTGACACCATTGATTTGTGGGAGTTGCAAAGTTAAATACCAGCTAAGATGCCTCTTCGACGTCCGAGATTTCAACATTGAAATCAAGAAATGCTCGATTGCTTTGTTACGGTCTTTGATCTTTATTGGTTCGTACTACATGGTGGTGGGTTTGTTTGCACAATCATCAAGCGTTGATTCCATGTTATAGATGGATTACAAAGAATATAAAAGGATTAGGAGGCTAATAAGGTTTGGATTAAGTGGCCCAAGTTTCAAAAGAACGGGTCAAGTTGATAAGATTAATCACTGGTATGTAACTTCCTATTAACTAATAATCTTTATTGATGAAAATTTGCCATTAAATAAGCTCAACATATAATACAACAAAATAACAGAAAGCAAAATACAAGGAAACTACCAAAATACCCAATCAAACTAAATAACCATGACACCACTTATTTGACAAAATCAAACTTCATTAAAAAATAAAACTAACTAAAGACTAAACTACAGGAGCATGACTCTCACATGACTTTTCATGCATGTTAATATTCTATAGAGAATGGGCGGGAAAATAATAGTGAGATTCAAGGAGAGACTGACATGTGGCAATAAGTGTAAAGGATTATTACTATAGATTTTAGACTTAAATTAAATAAACTGAAATTTATCAAAACGGTTGTATAGTATCAAAATAGATATGGTGCAATCATGTCTTTATAATAGTCTTTATATTGTATATGTATGATTTTTATGTATATATTAGTGTTAAAAAAAATTTTAAAATTTAAAAAGAGGTTTAGTTTAATTACAAAATATTTTAATATTCTGCAGATTGTTTAAAAACAATCAGTTTTTTTCACAGACTATACGTTTGATCCACCTCTTTTGCTACAGTTATCTACAGATGTAATTTATAGACTGGAAACATTTTCATAAAAAAAATAAACAACACCTTAGCTTGTTTTCAACACTTTCACATAAACTAACCAAATGATAAAAAGAAATATAACCTAAAAGTGATCTACAGTTTAATATGAGAGCCCATTGATATTTGATCATCAGGAAGCGGTGTTTCACCAGTGATCAAATCAACTTAACTCTCACCTCGACATCTGATCACCATTTTCCCCCCAACCCCTCTTCGCAATGCTGTGAAGATCACCCCCTTCATATCCGTCATCCTGAAACAGAAACATGAAATTGATCATGTGTTTGTGTGATATCAACGAAAAGTTTGAGTTTTTCAGAGTTTGAGAGAGCAAACAGATTAAAGCTGCTTAATTTCTTGTTTCGTTTGATAATTTCTGAAATTGATCATGTGTTTGTGTTTGTGTTTGTGAAGATCGTTCTTTTGTTCTTGATGAAATCTGCAAATGGTCGAATATCCCACATCGACCAACAATACAAACAAAAGCCATCATATAGATTCGAAAGGGAGATAAAGGGGCACGACTTACTTGAACAGGATCTGTTCTATAGGCTCGTACCTCTGTATTCTTGATTCCTAAGAAGACAGAACCCATGTCTGGTTGATGAACAACACCGGTTAACCAGAGCGTGATTAACAGAGCCCATGGTTCTTCTTACCATGGCTCAGTAGAGGATCGTTGCTGGTCCATCTTATGTGGGTCCTGGCATGGTTAATCGGTTGTCTGACAGACAAAACTTCAACTTCTTTTTTGTTTGATTTTGTTCAAGATTAGAAAACCATATCTAGGTTCGTTAGTTGTATGTATAAACAAACCCTTGTAGTTTTTTCGAAAATGTGGCCAATTTACAGATGCAGATCAGATGTTTGATGAAATGCCTGAATGAGATCACTTTTGTTCCGCTGTTGCGCTTAGGCTATAATTTATCTTACTAATGGATGAAAGATAAAGGGGTTGTGCCTAAATCACGTTTTTGGTACAAAGGTTACTGTATTCTAGACCAGTACATGCGTTTGCTAAGTGTATCAACATTCTTAAGGTATTGGATTTATTTGAGTCTAAAGATTGCTTCTTCGCCCAATGGGCCTGTAGAAAGAAGATAGGTAGCAGTTCTTCTTGAATGAGTACATTTCAGCAAGTAAAGCAGTTGCTTTAGGCCTCGAGCGGTTATTGGAATCACTACTAAAATCTTGACAGAAAAAGAGATTTCCGTACTTGGTTTATTGTTCTTCATCTTCTTGACGTAACATTTTGCTTCTCCAGTAATGGTACCAGGCATACCACTACTTTTAGTTGTTAGTTTCTGTCTTTCTGATTACTGATTTGTTACTTGTTATCAATTGTATTTCTGATTGCTTTTTATTTGCCGAATGTCATAATCTGATTATCCCTTAGCATTCAAAGTACGTGACATTTGATATACAAAAATTTAGTCACCATGGTTTCGCTGGTGGAGAATCTTTTAATTTCTCCAGCTATTCTCTGTTATTTAAACTTTGTTATGACTACATATTGTCACCATACAATAGGAATTGGTAAGGTGCCCAACACTTGCAACATCTCCATGAATGATGTGATTTTCAGCATTCTATATAATGATATTGCTTATGGCACAAGCAGTTAATACAGATATTGTGCACACTAATTATTTGTTCATGAATGACTACATGAGGTGGTGTGGGTTATTTGGTTGAATACATTTACTCATACATCATTTTCCGTTTTATGCTCTAATCAAGTAAATAAAGCTACTGATATTGTGCACTTCAGATATTGTGCACACTAATATCCGTTTTAAGCTCTAATCAAGTAAATAAAGCTACTGATTACATCTTCATTTCGCATTGCATCATATAAATAAACATATGATAATGGTAAATGGCCAAAAGGAAATGGGCCTCACTGTTGGTACAATCAAATTTCAGTTGGGTCTTATGTCGGATTAGTCTGCATTTAGCATTCCGGAACTTAAATCCCAGCTGCAATACATAGAGACATGTTAGGCTGAAGCCCGGGAAACACCATCCGACAATCAATTCAGTAATTTATAACCGCAACTAAACATTGGAAGTCAAAGGTCTAACAGAAGAATTAAAAGTCAATGTTTTGACTTTTGAGGTGCCAGAAATTCAAAATTGCTAAGTTGAGCAAAAGTCAAACAATTCTCATGAGTGTCAACGGTTAAAAACTCAATGGACCCACTGGAGCAAACAAAGCAAAGAGTACTAATGTCTAAATATATTCCACAGGGTCTTGGTCAATTTTTTTGCAAAAATAGTCAAAGTCAAAATCATAAGGGATGCCTGTGGAGTCAAAATCAATATTTGTTTAAAGGCTAATATTATTGTTATATGGAATTGTGCATAATGAGTTGGGGTGCTGGTTGGACCATGATTTATTTGGAAAATAAGATATTGATGCAGAGCATACATGATATGGACACAGACCCACCAACAGCGGCTCGAACAAGCTGGTCCAACCTGACTCACTTGACCGATCTGCCGATTGAGGACTTCATATGCAGGGACTTATTCCTTGGGTATGCAACTATCTTCTTTTATTTAAATTTGGTTTTATCTTTTTTATTTGGTTTAACTTTATTCATAAGTTGTTTAGTTGTTTTCAGGAAGGGAGTTTTTTGGAGATTGAGTTTTATTTATTTTATGATCAAGAAATCTTAACGTTGAGCTTTTGAACCTCTAGTGTTTCTGGTCATTTGATTGCTTTTTAACTGCATCAATAGATTGTGGTTATTAATATTATCATACATGATTTTACATGGGCCATGCTGAACACAAGGGAGAATAGGCCCATAAGTAGATATGGGCTTTGTTAGCTTGCAAACATTGGATAGCGGCCCAATTTTGGAATGAAGAAATGGCAATTTTGTGTCTGTTGGGCCCGGAGCAAAATGACACGGGTAAGGATAGAGTTGCACAAAAAAACCGGGTCCATACCCGACCCGGCATACCTTACGCGTACCCGGGTCCAGGTACAACCCGGTACCGGGTGTACCCGGAAAAAACCGGCGGGTTGTACTCGGTTTGGGGTTTTTTGAAATTTCCCGGACCCGGACCCGAACCGGTTGACACCGGGTTGTACCCGGTTTCGACCGTATTTTTTTTAAAGTAGTCATTTTTAACGGCTATATAGCCGTTGGGGACCAATTTTGACCGTTTTTTTTGTTGTTTTTTTTGCCCCTAAAATAAATTAAATAGATGTGGGTTGATATGGTAAGGTACCCAAGCTTCAAACACAAAAAACATACGCAATCGTAGCATGGATGTTCATCGAACTCTCCAACCGTTGGTCAAGGTTCATCGAACTCTCCAACCGTTGGTCAAGGTTCATCGAACTCTCCAACCGTCGTTCGTGTTCTTGCACACAATCGTAACATGGATGTTTGGTGCAATTGAGATATGCTTAAGTTGCGTGACAGATCTGTAAAGGCTCGTTGCAAGTTTTGTGGAGCTTTGCTTGCTAAAGATTCTAACACGACTTTAAACAAACATATTAGCAAGAAGTTTTGTAAGTCGTTGAAAAATAATCCGGATTCGCAACAAACACAATTGAGTGGAGACGGTGGAATCTTTAATTACAACGTTAATAAGGTTTGAGATCAAATGACAAAGTTCGTGATTCAAGAAGCTTTGCCTTTCAATCACTTCGACAACCCTCGGTTAACCAACTTGATTCGAGAGACGTTTCAACCTCGTTACACTCATGTAAGTCGTACTACACTTAGACGTTATTGTTTAAAATTATAGAAGCAAGCAAAAAATGATTTAATTGTATTATTTGAAAATATAAATACCGGTGTAAAGTTAACTAGTGACGTTTGGTCGGCACCACACGGTTTGCCCGGATCGTACCTTTGCGTCACCGCTCATTGGGTAGATCCCAGTTCATGGCAATTGATGAAACGTACGATTACATTTGATCTATTTCTACTTCCACACACCGGAGAGTTTTTATTTTACTTTTTGGATAATGTAATAATTACTTTTAATTTACAAAATAAAATATTTTCAATGGCATTTGATAACGCTTCCAACAACACAACCGCGGTTGAAAAATTAAATTAAAATATCTTCCGATTGTAAATGGTAATTTTTTTCATACTCGTTGTGTTGCACATATTATTAATTAGTAGTGCAAGATGGCCTATCTGTACAATTTGTTGATACCTTTATAAAAGTTTTTCGATTTATGTTACACGCCGTTTTTAAAAAAAGTAGAAAAAGATATCAAGATTATAAACAACTTTGTAAAGATACAGAATTCAGATTTTTAAGGCCTAATTAGGATGTACCTACTAGGTGAAATTTGACTTGTCATATATTTGATTGTGCTTTAAAACAAAAAGGCACTTTAAAAGCTTTTCATAATAGTTTTTCGGATAATTGCGAAGCCGACCTGTTTCCGGATTTGGGTTGGAAAAATATTGAACATTTATCCGAATTTCTTGAGGTGTTTAAAAACTCAACTACAAAATTATCGGGAGTTTATTATCCCACTAGTTATTCGATGCTTCAAGAATTATATTTCATGGCTTTGAATTTTAGAAATTTTCAAAATAAAAATAGTATGTTTAGAGAAATGATAGAACCAATGAAAGACAAGTTTAAAAAATTTTTTTTGAGTTACCATCCGTTTTTACTTGTGCTGCTGCTTTAAATCCTTTTTTAAAAGTTGCGGGGGTAGAATGTTTAATAGACGAGATAAATGACAATTTGGATATACATGACGAAAAGCCTAAATTTTCAACCAAGGCAAAAGAAGTTTTTAATAAATGTTTGAAAATTATTTATAATTTTTATTTAAATAGATATGTGCCTAACGTAAATATAACTACGCCAAGAGAATCAATCTCAAGTGCTAGTACCTCGTTTAAAGACCACGTTATGACTATGTTGAATGTTGTTCGGGATGTTGTTCGGGATGTTGTTCGGGATGTGATGCCCCAACAAGCGAACTTGGTATATATAGTACGACGAATTTTATTTCAACAATGAGTACTCAAGATTATCATGCATTGATATTTTGGCTTGGTGGAAGGAAAGGAATCCCAATTTTCAATTCTTTCCGCTATAGCCCTTGATTTACTAAGCGTCCAAGCTTCTACGGTAGCTTCGGAGTCGTTTTCTCTTAGTGTCAGGTAATATCATTATGGAGAACAAGATTAACTCCAGAAGCGGTGAAGATGTGCTTTTGTTTAAGGAATACTTAGACGCGATGGAACGTATACAAGACGAAACAAATCTTGAAGACGAAATTGCAATTGAATCTAAAGTACATGATGAAGAGGTAGAAGAAGGAGTATCTTCTGGTATATCCGACGAAGAATTAGCATTTGATGAAGCCTCTCGAAGAAAATAGACGATTAGTTAAATAAAAGTTTTATATTATTTTTTATTGATTCGTTAATGTATTTTTAAGTTGTTTTAATAAATAAATAATAAATTAATAAGTTATAGATTCTTTTAATGTTGTTATAATAATAATAACAACAATAATAATAATAGTAATAATAATAGTAATAATAATAATAATAATAATAATAAAATAATAATAATAATAATATAATAATAATAATATAATAATAATAATAGCAATAATAATAGTAAAAAAACAAAAATAAACAAAACCCGGTTGTACCCGTTTCTGGACCCGACCCGGTCCGGACCCGACCTAACCGAGTAGGGTTTTAAGGTGATCCAACCCGACCCAGGTTCGTACCCGGGTTCATCAATATCCGGATACACAAAAAACCGGCTGGCCCGAACCCGGTTCCGGGTCCAACCCAATACCCGGTTTGTGCAAGTCTAGGTAGGGAGAATGGACTATGGATTGGACGGCATTACCGTATTTGTAATTTGATGGATATTATGGAATCACTTTTACATTTTAAGTAATAATTATTCTTAGAATTAATATCAGACTTATTTGGTTTTTATCTTTTAACTTTTAAATATATGTTTTCTTTGAATTAAAACATATTGTACGACGTGTTTTTTAGTCACGTTTGAATATAAGTTTCATTTGAAACAGACATGAGTCATGTATAATGGCAATCAAGGGTTCTAGTTTATGTAGTTTCTTTCTTAGTTGAGTGTGAATGCTTACCTTCTGATTTACTAGAAGCGGAAGAAGAATTAATAACATGGTAACAAACCAGATACTTTAGTATCAAATTTGGTTTATCTTATGGTGCTTTAAGTGTATGTTTGGGATTGTTTATTATTAGCGGACTTTTGATTTATTAACTTTTAAGAAGTGAAATAGTAAAAAAAATGTTTGTTAAATCCAAAAAAAAAATTTCAAACTGATTTTACGTATAAGGTAAAAAGAAGGTTTTGAAAAATAATGATATGATTATTTATTGACTTTTAAAAACTCATTTTAGTTTAATTTTCTATTATACAACTCCACTACCTCCTATTAACTCTTCTTATTTTTTAAAGTATGTTCTTTTTGGTCATTTTACAACGTTTAGTTTATAAGCTAATCCAAAACATTTTTTAAAAACTCATTTTGAAATATCATAAGTTAATAAGTCATTTTGATTAAAAGTTATTTTCAACAAAAATAAGCAATTCCAAACATGGCATAAATCTACTAGTTTCATTATTATTTGTAACAATTCTTTACTTGGGTTTTGGGATCTTTCTATTTCTTGTATATTTATTTTAAATTTTTTATACAACGTAGTTTTCATATACGTTTTGATCTAAATCTTACTACAGAAAGTTAATATTTTTTTCAATCTAAAACATAGCGTTACGAGTTTCTTATATATACGTGCCTTCAAACATAAATTTAACTTAAAACTGTACTCTCGCACCGCAAGAAGAAAGACTTAAACATGGTGTGGTTTAATTAAAGGCAAGAAAGAATGGCCTAATCTAAATGATTATGGGTTGATTGATTGGTTTTGGGCTCAAGTTTATAAAGTTCGGACATGGAAACGGGCCACATAAATAAAATTTGTGGGCTGTTGGACCAAATGTGCAGGAACAAGCAGAAACCAAAGTTGCCGAGGCGCCAAGCTAGCATCCGAAATCAAGTAAATGTGGCGATCCGTCCTCAAGAATGCAAAGGTAGGGATTGATGGAATGGACAAGCCAAAATTGTCGTACGAGAAGTCATAGTGCGTAGCAATAAATATTCCGACAAGTAGATGATGATCTATCACTTAGTTGATAGCTTAATGGTAAGAATCAAAGACACTTTAAAGAAGATCAAGGTACAAATTCTAGCATAAGGTATGATAATTTATATAGTTTAATAGCAATAGTAGATAAATGTATAAATATCGGTTTTAAAAAAAGCAAAGTATGATACACAATAGTATTACTTTTTTTCATCTTATCAAATGATATTTGGATCGTGAAGGATTAAAGATTTAAAGGTAATGAGTGGTTAGTAAATAGTAGGTATTATTTGGGCCGGATACTGCACCTAAATGTATTGGGCCCAATTTGATGAGTTTGTTTCTTGGTGGGAGATAGTAATATAGGTGGAACCAAAATCTTGGTGTTACTAGTCATTTTTGGTAAACTTTCAAGTTAAATTTATAAAACTTTATCGGAGTACCTTCTATTTTTCTAAAAAGATATTAAAAAAAGGGCAAAATAAGTTAATTGGACTTGGGTTCACTCATCTGTATTTTTATTTACAGTCAGCAGAATAATAAGATGACACTTTAGTTGTTAGACTTCATAAATCTTTGTTGGATTGTAGAGACATGTTTTCTTGTCTCTCACTTTCTTCGTTTAGTAACGTCGTATAATTGCTTTGTGGATATTTTCCTTAACGTTATTTTATTTAATTTTATTCTGTTTTCTTGTCACTCTTGCAGTTTAAATTTTGTTTATTCAAATGTAGGATGATAATTCACATATTTCATATAATAATCTGATTACAAACTTTTAATGATAATTTTTTAAACTAAAATAAGATTTTGATGCTCAAAATAGATTGAGTTTAATGATCTTACATTAATTAAATATAAGGGTATGATTATAGTAAAAAGCGTATTTACATGTGTCATTGTATTGTTTTAAAAAATAAGACATTTTGATCATTATGCGAAATGTATCGGCCACCTTGTCTGCTAATTCGCCAGAAATTATGTCAAATATCAGTTAATCATGTCATATATTTTTTGATTAAAAAGTTTTATGGTAGAAATTACTTCTTATATACTTTTACCTTTATTACTTTTCTTATTTGAATCTTTTCTTAATTATTAACTATGTAAAACTCGTATTTTCAATACAAATTTATTATTTGTCTTTAGGCAAGTAGCAATTGATTGCATGAATTATTAGAAGGGTTGAAGAATTTGAAGACGACAATAAGGGTAGGGTTGGATTCTGACATGCATAATAAAATAATGCCATGTGTTAATGAGATGTGGCTCCACGTGGGACTCATAAAAACATGGCTGGCTAACATGTATAAATAACGAAGAAAATAAATGTATGTGATGTAGGAACATGACACGTCATCTTCACCTACTGTTAGTCTCTCTTTGATATTTTCTAGTGTGGTTCGTTTGTTAACACCACATAACTTAAAATGAAGTTATCAGTTTAGTGTGTGATAGAAAGAGTACAAAATGCAAACAGTTGTACAAGTTAATGATACGATTAAAAATATTTTTAAATGATTTTAATTTGTTTAAGTTGTTTTAAAATGTGTAAGACGTTTAACTAAACTTGTTAAATGGATTGACATGTTGACACGATATGTTTGTGACATGTTTGTTGAAACAAATGTTTAACTTTAATGTCTTGTGAATTGTTATTAACATATTATTATATGTGATATATCTAGCACTAAAAGTGAGTGCTATGAAAAGAGCAAACAAAAACAAACTAAAGATAAGGTTACCTCATATGAAATGAAAGGTTAATAATGTTTTAGGACCATGTTATAAGACTTTATAAAAGTAATAGTTTTAGAGCATCTCCCCCTATATGTTGTAAGACAATTGGATAGCAAATGACTAACCGGGTGATAAAAAATCACAACAATATAAGTGAGTTTTCTTAGTTAAAACATCCGGTTAATGTTTCTCTTATTATTCCTATCGACAATCCATAAATAATAAGACACAATAGAATCGAAAATTGTTTCCTTGGATTGCTTTTCGACTCGATAAACACCACTATTCTGGAATCGCCACAATACCTACCAAGTGAACCTACAAATGGCCTCAACAACGTTATTATATCACCCAATCCACCAAGAAACACTCATAAACTGTTAGCAATGAATCATTCAGCCAGCACAGAAGCTTAAGACTACAACAAATAGTCGCACACCAAGCACAACAAGGAAATCACAACAACGAATGCACATTTAAACCTCACTCTCCTTTACCATGATGTTGTCTGTAGTTACATCCGAATAGATTTCTCTCTTTTTCATGGACACTAATTGAATTCTCTTCATCCTCCCTCCATCTCTCACCCCTCTATCCTCCCACTTCACGCCTCCATTAGTAGGTATTCGTCCTATGAATTTCACTTGTCACTTTCTCTTCCTCAATCCTTCACATCAATCACTTGTTAACCCTAGATTTAGGACATTTCGAGTGTGCAAGCCGGATTGGTTGATATCATTTACAAGGGTCCCAAATTTATTCATAAAAAATCAATCAAGGTTTTAGATCCAACTGAAGTCTTTAGGATGCTATTATTTTTTCTAAATAATCAATTCGATCGATTAATTTTCATTTCACATATCCAAATATTTTATATCTTAAATTTGAGATGATCAATATTGTTGATCCTCACTCCAGAAGTAATTCGACACTTGGGGTTGATTCAAACGTTTGTATATTTAAAATTAGAACGTATGAAAAATATTTAATACCTTACAATGTATTTAAAATATTACTTTGAAAGAAATCCAAAAAGTCTAATCATCTTCCAATTGATGATTTCATGCTACAAGGTCAATCAATGCATAAATATTGTTTTAAACACATGCATTTCGTTTACATGAAAACATTATAAAAGTAAGATGTCAACATAAAGCTGTGAATGTTGCTACCAAACAGTTTATAACAATATGATTAGTATTGAAATCGTCATCACAAGTTATTTTATAATTGTTTTATTTTTTGACAAGCCCATACCAATTAGTTGGTATACACTAAATCATAGAGTTCATATATGTTACATAAATTTAGCCACATTGTGACATAATGCATAGTTACCCATTAACACATGCATCATAGATAAATATATGTATACTCGTCATGGTCAACTAAACCTTTGCTTGACCGATTTTATACAACCACATGTTGGTTTTGTATAAATATAAACATTTGAAAATAGGCATTTCATAAACATGCTTGACTTATTCCGTAAACACTTGTGCACATATGACAATAACATGCAAATGAAGTTTCTTAAGTATGTTCATCTAAACTTATAAGCTAGAATTACCACTTAGCTTCTAAATTCCCAAGCAGCACATGCACGGATGTTCCTCGAGCTTTATAAGGTAATATTACTTAGACTGGATGTAATAAGGGTATTAAGCTTACAAGTTGATAAATGATTTAGAAAAACTATATCTTTTCGTCTAAATTATGCAGGCCTTTTCAGCTTGGTTGACGAGTGCTACCCAAGGTGGTCACAGTCTACGATCCAACAATGACGGTTCAGAATCTTTTTAGCCAATCAAAATTTGACACGTGTAAACATATATTAACATTAGGTCATTTGTCAACGTGTCATCCCGTTGTTTGTTGTTAGCATACCATATGTCAACCCACAAAGATTTTACTTGGTGACAACGTAGCAGACTGCTAACGAGTTATTAAAGATGGTATATCAGGATTTCAGTAACGCTAATTCAATCCATAACGGCTCATTAGGCCTTTTGGTCATGGTTCGTGACCAAAGGCAAAACCCTTATTTTTTTATAATTTTCATATATAACCTTGGAATTTCAGGTTTTACAACGTTTTTCCAAGGTATTACACTAGTGCCCCTCTTCGACCACAAATGGGCAAGAATGTCTTGGTGTGGATGCTCTTAAGGAATATACAATAATGTAGTAGTATTAAATTGATAAGATTCAGGTGTTGAATCTACAACAAACAATTACTAATTACAAATTTAATTACACTCACGCAAGAGTATTAATTAAAACTTCTCACAAATATAAAGTAAAATATAGTTGAATAAGTGAAACACAAGTAGTATTTAGAAATAACACATTGGTTCAACTCAAATTGGTAGGTTAAATCTTGAAGTAACTGATATTGTTGCTTTGTAAATTTATGACCTTAGATTAATGTGTTCAAGTTGTGAGAAACAAACTCATGCACATATTAGGTACATTTTTTCCTATATCTTTTTTTCCAACTCACCTTGGTTCTTAGCTAACCCTGTAAGCACCATAAACGACTGTCCAAACGGCCATAAATCATGAATACTCTTCTGGACTGATTATGTAGACGATCCCCGTGCGATCTAACCAATCATTTTGTTACTGAAAACACTATACGTAATTCTTATAAAGCATAAAAAATAAAAAGTATGTGCAGTTACATGACATATTAAATAATCGTCAAATAGCCAAATCAAAACAAATATGGAAATTAACAATAGATGGATTGGCCTTTACAATAAAGAGAAAAAAACAAAATAGTATGAAAATATAATTTGTTGATATCGAAAATACAAAACTAAAATTATGACCAAATGACTAACAAATCTAAAATTATATGGTCATACGCGTTTAGTGTCATGATGCTGATCACTTCTATATAAGTTTAGCCTAAAATAAGTCAACTTGCTCCATAATGACAAGATTAATTTATACCTTTAATTGTGAAATCCTACCAAACACCATTCAAATGTTTTATACAATTCCTTGATTCTCATGATTAATTAGCGGCCCACGTTTACTATTGTCATCCACCAATAACCAATTACGGATGGATATTTTATTTACGTAATGACTATTATAATCAGTATAATCAGTGTTTTCGCGACCGGATCAGACCCGGCGGTCCGACCGGGGATCAGTCCGGTTCACTACGAATCGTTTTTGAGGGGTCGAACCGGCCGGTTCTTCCCGAATTGGTGGTCGGACTGGGAAACCGGACAGGTTTTTTATTTTTTTTATTATTTTAATGTGTAAAAACGAGGTGTTAAACCATAATTAATGTGTTGGATATACAAATATAGTTAAGTTTTATATATAACTATAAAATATATATATATATATATATATATATATATATATATATATATATATCATATATAAATTACTTATATTTAACTACATATATAAATATAATTAATATATAGTTAAATCCGGTCCGACCGGTCCGACCACCAAACCAGTAAGGCGTCCGTTCGACGTCCGATCCGGTTTTGAAAACATTGTTTATGATTGTTTTAATTTGTAAATTAATCGTATACAATTTGAAAAACCATCAACAAAATCGAGTGTTGTTCAACTCATCTTGAAAATTGAATGAATTGGTTAAGTATTCAGGCGGATCCAACCTTTAAAATGATATGTTTGAACGGTTTTGAACAAATCTTCTAAGTTGAGAATCCAAAATATCTAAGCCATTAGTGAGGACAATTGGTGTATTAGAGATTCATTTTTCACCAATGGTCAAACGGTTTGAACCATCTTCATTTCAACGGGATTTGAATAAGTCTTGATTAATCAATCACAAAGTTTTCCAAGGTAAAACAGATTCGTAACATTGTTTTGCCTAAACTTAATTACACATATAATGTGGTTATCATCGTATTAACTTTTCAACTAACTCTAGGATCATGTAGATGAAACTTTGGACCTTAATCGACTTTTATTATTTAAAATTTATATAACTATTTACGTCAACATCTGCTATCAAGTACTAACATATTTTTCATGGTAATATTAACATAAATGATTTAAGGTGGTTAACATGTAATCATCATGTTAGCTTCCAGACTAATCATATGGTTAAATAATATGACCTTAGGATTTAACCAACATTTAAAAAGAAAAATATATAGTCATATATGATAATACAGTAACAGAAATTGATTAGAGCTGGTTGGCATGTGACCATTAAGATTTAAGAGTAAGACCTTGGATTTGATTCTATATATGTTATGAGTGTTGAAACCATATACTCCGTAATCTTTAACTAAGTGAACTCAAAGTTTAAGTACATATTTTCTATCTAATTATTATTCTAACCATTCATTTGCATTTCATCTTTATATCATTTGTATCGTATCAATCAACCACAATCTCAATTAAACGACTAAATACGCCGAGACTTTAATATCATTAAATTCGTCCTTGGATGATATTTGATTCTTATAACAATTACACTACATATAAAATGTGTATATGCTTATTTGCGTGTAAGTGTAAATTAAAGAAAAACAGGGTATGACGAACTGGTTACCTATGAGACTAATGATTGGACAATACGTGTTTCCCAGTTTCATTTATATTTAACTTTTTTTACTGGTCACGTTCATAAAGCATGGTTAAAGGGACCTCGTTACTTGGTTTAATATATTTTCGTTTCTCTCTAAAATTATGAGCTACTAGTTTAATTTTGTCTATTATTCAATAATGTCATTACTGAGCTCACTAAAATTGTCATTAATTATTCTCTCTTAACACACATACCATATTCACTTAGTTTGAAATTTGAATACACCCAAAATATATATATTATACTATAACTTATTTAGAAAGGTTGGTAGTATCAAGGTTAGTTTTTTTTTCTTTTTATATGTTAGGTTGGTAGTATCACTGTTGGTTTTTCTATATGTTAGATATAAAGAGCACCTTCGACCCTTAATTTTACATCTAATATGTTTCAACTCTTTTGCATTTATTACTATGTTGCTCAACGCACACTTTTACGTATATCACTTATTTTTTCTCTTTTTCTTGCAAGAAACAAAATTGGATTCCAAAGTCCTATAACTAACTTATTTTATTCAAAGAGGTGAAATTGAATTCATGTGTTTGGTAATTTACAAAACCAGCTAGGGTATATTTCGTAACTAGGATTTATGTTAGAGAGTAAGTAGTTGTTTAAAGTGGGTCTAGATACTTACAGTTTTATTTATTTTCATTACAAAAATTAAAAGTTAGCGTGAATACGAATAAACATATTTCAATAACGGAACCAACCGTTGTGTCGTGCTTGCTTTTATTTATGTTTCGCTATAAATTTTAACCAAACTCACGTCGTTGTGACACACTTTTCTAAATAAACTTTATTTTTGTGATATATGGTTTTCCCACAACATCGCGGGCATGTAAATTACCCACTAGTTCTAGCTTATTTGTTTTTTTTTAATGATTTAATTTAATTTCAATAAAAAGTAACCACATAATTTTATTTTCATATATTATAAAACCAAATGATAAAAAACAATATAAATATTTCAACAATCAACTATTTTACCATATAAGCAATATCCGTTCAGCTTAATTGTATCAGAGTGTTGATATAATGTTCTCACTTTTAAAGATTGAAAGTTTAAATCTTATACTAGGTAGATTAAATGGATTTATAAGTAAATAGTTAAACAAATAAAAATAAAATAATTTGCTATGTTTATAGCACATAACCAGTGTTGACTAATAAAGAGCTTTTACTGTTTACAATCTCGTCGTTTAAAAGTTTTTGTCGTTTACTTAATACGGAGTAGTTTGTCACTTCGTGATTACATAAGGCATTTTAAAATCCCATTTTATTTTCCACCACTCAAACAATTAAAGCATGATGAGGTTATCCTAAAGTTATTTGCTTGCATTACAGAGTAATCTTATTCTTTTATTTAATTCACTTTTAGTGGTTTCTTAACACTTAAGAACCATATAACTTTTAAATATTGCTACATTTTAATTATTGTTTCATACAAATGAGACTTTAATGTTTTTAATTGAGTAGAATTGTTTTTATGCTTTCTTTTTCAAACAAGAAGTTTTTTTGTAAAAATACGATACATTTTATCATAAACGATGTGTCCATTATAATACAATGGTGCATCCAAGTTGCTAAATATGACACATGAATGGTTTGTACACCGAGAGAAATCCAACTGATTACAAATGGTGTTACATCTTATCCGATTCATTTACCCTCGCTATGAAATATACATGCCGCATGCAACCTACATCTTTGGTATGCTTCGCCACTGAAAAATGATACATGCGCCCCTGCACATTACACTTGATACAATTTAAGTATACAACAACTGTATAAACACATATATCAACTATGAGTTAGTGGCCCGATAAGAAAAGGGCATTGACATGATTATAAAAACAATGTATGTTAACTGGACCTCTTTGTCTGGTTTAATATATTTGTATCTCGTTAAAATTATATTAATTGTTTTAAATGTGATACATAACACAATTGTATAATCATACAATTGTCTATTCTATCTCCGATACTATACCCCTTAATCCCTATGATACTATGTACAAACTATATGTTCTCATAATTCTCCATTCTATATCGAAAGCGTCATCATGTATACATATACATATATTAATAGCATATTAGAAACAAATGAGGTATAAGCTTTTTAAATTTAAAAAACTTATAGAAATTATGGTGTTTATAGTTTGGTTTCAAACTCACAAACTCACAACCGCCTAAACTTGTCATCACTTACGGTTTCATGATTGATTTTTCTCCTAAAGATTTGGTCGGTCGGTTTCAAATGTTTCAAATCATACTGAAGGATTTGGTTTACGATTTATATTAAAATTGGTCATCAAAAACCAACCACACCGTGTCTATAATGTATGTATATATATATAGGTATGTATATATTAATAATTATTATAAACTGTTATAACAATTTACTTAATGGTTTGATTTAAATACTATTCAAAACCATACTACGAACACCCCTACTATATCGAAATTGTCATTATTAAAATTGATACAACAACAATAATAATCTATACTAATAATAAAAAAAGTTTTTTGGGGACACTTTAGAGCATCTAAATCTAATATTCATCGCTTATCTCTTCTATTAAATAAATATATTAACTACTAGTTAATGATTTTATTTAATATTCTTTCATACTAATTTTTTTTAAATTAAAAAAGAGATCTTTCTCTATATGTAATTTCTAGAAAAAACAATTTTTATATAATAATCTTTTTTCCGAAACAAGAATATTTTTTATAAAAGTACGAATCGTTTTAGAACCTATGGTTTTAGAAAATAGGTTCTTATGAAATGAAAAGTAATTAAAATTTGTAGTTACAATAAGAAGATTTTTAAAATGACTCTTTTTAAAAACAGTTGGTTTTGAAACAACTTAAAAAAATTACATAAACAAAAGAAATTTAATGAAAAAATAAAAACATGAGTTTAAAAATGATATCGTCATTTTATTACTTCAAATTATTACTCATATATAATTTAATCATGTTTTAACTCAAAATATTATTATATAATTTATAAACTTTAATTATTAACTATATAATAATTTATTTATACAAACCGTGTAATGTATCTGGTACTAACATAGCAATAATAATTATAAAAATAATAATAAACTGTGTCTAAAGTAAGAAGGTGAACGATGTCAACCAGCTTTCTCTTTTGTCACAGCAAACAATGTTTTAACTTTTTATTTAAGGGTTATTGGATTTTAATAATCTCAAGTTTTATTTATTGGTCGAGATTAATTTCAGCTCAGTAAATTTTTACAGATATTTCCAAATTTTAAGTTTATTTTCCTTCAATGATCCATAACTAACTGAGATATAACCTCTTTAGTTTTTTGATGACGTGGACTGTTTTTGCGGCCAAAACACTAAATAGAAAGTTGAAATCTATCATCAGGTTTGTCAATTTGAAACTTCCGCACCAAAAAAGCCGTGAATCTCTACCTCCTGATTTGAACCACCGAACTCGTTGGAGGTAGATTTCATGTGATGATAGAGGTTAGACAATGAAAAATGGACCTAATTGAGACTAAGCGGTACTGGAGTTGAAAAATGGCTTAAAGTCGACCTAATTAATTTCATCAAAAAAACTAACGAGAGTTAACTCTCAGTTAGTAAGGGATCATTGGATGAAAATAAATTCAAAGTTAGAAGTGTTTGTAAATATTTCATGAGTTGAGAATAATCCCGGCCAATAAGTGAAAGTTGATATTATTAATATCCGATAACCATTTATTTAACTATATTGTAATGGCTTCGGTTTTAACGATTAAATTATTTCCGTATATGTTAAAAACTCGTTGAAGAGAAAGAAAAATACCACACTTTTACTAGTCTAAAAAGCTTTTTTTTTGTGGATGGTGGGGATATAAAAACATAAAGCAGTGAAGCATACATCCAAAAGTTTAATCTTTATTCTAAGAATCGGATCCTCTAAGATCAAATAGTCATTGCTATTCCTTGTCTTTATTAAAAATACAAGTAAGCAATTAAGATTTTCTTATTAACTATATACTTTCATATGCTGACACACATGAATAATTGAGGCTATATATGTACATAGTTATTGGATGCCGTTCTAACGTTTTAGCCCTTTTTTTATTAGGTTACTATAGTGACTGAAATTACTTTAAAATAATCTAACTTTTATTTTAAATCATATTTTCAAATCCGACAGTATATATGATTTCCCGTACAAATTAGAATGTTATTTTAGAATGGATACTAGTTATGTTGCACATAATAGTATCAACATATCATCATATATATTAGCTTTTATTGGTTTTATATTAGTCACCAATGTTCAAGAATTATAAATAAACTGCTACATTACACTTTTTGCCCAGATAGGTATTTTTCTTTGTTTTTAGTATTTGTTTATTGGTGAATGGTGAAATGCCATGTTTTATCCTCCTTTTCTATAAATTATATAACCGGGGGGCGTTTAGTTCGTGGAATTTATTGAAATTGGAATTTATTGAAATTGGGATTAGAATTAAAATTTGAATTGAAATTCAAAGGAATTGTATTTGAAATTCAAAAGAATTGTATTTGGAATTCAATATTTTTTATAGAATTTGGAATTTAAAAGAATTGGAATCCATTGATGTAATTTAAATTCCAAATTCATTTAAGTAAAAAACACTTATAAATGAATTAGAATTTATCACCCATTACAAACCGTCACCACCTCAATGACCACTAATTATCGCCACTACATACCATCGACCACTGCCGCCATCACCGCCAACAATCGACCGCGACCACCAATCACGCCCGTTTTCAAAAAAACGACCGTACCCACTGCCACCACCAACCGATAACGCTTGTAGTCGAGACACGGTTGGCGGTGGTCGGGGTTGTCACACCCCAACCTTGACGGCGAAAACGTCGAGGAGTGAGAGTTAAGATCGTTCACAGCCACATAACGCTATTATTAACCCAAATATAATTTTATTATAAAATTCAATTGTATCATTACAAGCTTAAGTCCCAAAGAAATAAAACCATAACATAAAAGATAACAAGTCATTTTAATTCACTTATTTATCTAGGTCCATTCCTAGATGTGTAAGCTTCAATGCGTAGAAATCAAACTTGGGCGTTTCTTGAAACATGTTAAAAATAAAAGGTCAACAATAATGTTGGTGAGCATTCCATAGATTTTAATACATAGATTATATAAAAGATGGCAATTCAAGTCATAAGTTAGTGAATAAAGTGATTAGGGATGTTATGAACAATGCAACAATCAAACCTCGACAAAGTTTTACAAGTCTCAAACGTTTACAAGATTATACGATCAGCTAAGTGTACTTGGATCAACCAAAGCAGGCTTGTCTTGCCCATAGATCTATGACTTCGCTGGGCTAGCAATAGTTAATGATTGTACATATAACGCCTTAACATGGTAACCACGAAAGCTCAACTAATCACAACTTTACAAGATGAATTGCCATAGGTTTACAAGTCTCAAATAAGTTTACAAGTGCAATAGTATAAGTTAACATGTTTCACCCCAAAGTGTGAAAATAAGAAAAAGGGATATAGAATACTCACTTGATCAAATAAGTATGGAATAACGATTAATAAGAAAGTATAATAAGCAACGTCCAACGTAGTTCCTCACAAGGTACCTAAGTATGCACATTTTACAAGGCTTAGGTTAATAAGATTAATGACTAAAATGATCTAAGGTTTCGATGGAATTTGGGGGTTTTAACATTAGATAACGTTAACTAGCGAGATCTTATATATATTTTAGTTCAAAAAGATATCATATATGAAATTTTAAAGGAATTAAATCCTTTTTAATAATTTTGTGAAGTTAACTTATATAATATAAGATTCTATAATAATCATGACTAAACCATCAATACAAGATATTTAGTGTCCAAATTAATGATTTAAAAATATATGTAAGTCTATTTTTTTTATACGATTAAACTAGGCATAATGTTTGTTAATATTGTTTTATAAGAAAATTGTTAAGGTATTTTAGAAAATGATAGAATAACTTTAAAAATTGATAAAGTTTACAAAACTACTTTTTATAATTTTCAGAAAATTTTCTATATTTTTTTAAAGGCTGAAAAAGCCTAAAAAAATATGTTGAGGGTGCCCGGGTTCGAACCCGGACCTCTAGATTGGCAACGAGTGGGTAACCAGTAAACCAAGGCTTTGGCCGCAGTTTACTTTGGTTTTAAAAACTTAACAACATAATCTCAAGAAAACCCCTAAATTACGTAAACCCTAGAATCAACCTTTGATCTAATTAAACCTTAGATGATTCTGTTAACCTTTACACTCATGGGGCTTTTGTTACCCATGATAAACGAGTGGGTTTATGTGATTAATTACCCGTTGATGACAAATCAGAGGTATTCAACACGAAGAACAGTCGCGCACTTCTTGTGCCCAATCGATGATCAAAGTTTATGATAATCTAATTCGTTGCACATGTAGCTTCAGGTGATCTCTGAGATGAAAAGCCCTCTGCCAATTCGTAGTTAGCAGGCTCGTATGGTGGTGTTCGAGTGGTTGCAGTTCGCGGTTAGAGATGATGATCGATGCTTATGTTCGTGTTTGATTCAGATGAAATTGAGAGTTGTATGATTAGTAAGATAGACGTTCGATTAGGTTTAGTTAATTCGATTATTATTAGCCTTAAACGTTCGAACGGCTCTTGCGTTTGTAAGGTTTCGGTTACTCGATGATTCGAGTAATAACGACGATCTAACTCAATTAAACCATGCATTTAAGTTCGAAACGTGCAAAAGGAACGATTTGGGTCGGTTTGGGGTTAAGATTTGAAGTGAACAGGTGATTTGAAGCCGCCGGAGCTCGGCCAGAGAATGGCCGGAGCTCTCGCCGGATTTTCGGGTTTAAAAGTGGGCGGGGGGTTGGGTTGTAACTTTTAAAGTTACCTATTTGGCCTTGTAGTTTAATTTGTTATTATTTTATGCCCAAACCTTTATATTAAATTTTATAAATTAACAATAAACCCCCTTAAACTTTATTTCCTTTTAAGTTTCAACCATTTAAGTTTACTAAACTTAATAACTTATTATTATTTGTTATTATTATTATTATTGTTTATTATTACTATAATTTTTATTGTTATTATTCATTTATTAAAATCATTATATTAATTATTGTTCTTAATAATTATATAAACTTTCAAGTTAAATGATTAAAAGACCAATTAAGGCATAAGTAACCCATAAGTCTCATGAATGACACAACTAATCCATACAAGAATTTAACAAAGCTAACTTTAAATAACCCAAAATTACAAGATGTTACAGTCTCCCCAACTTAAAAGAATTTCGTCCCGAAATTAAGAAATAAGCTAAGAGAACAAATGTGAGAATCTCTCCTTCATATGATCCTCACGCTCCCAAGTGAACTCGGCTCCACGTTTGTTTTCCCAATGGACTTTACGATAGGTTGGTAGTTGTTCGGGTCTTCTTCAGGGTGCGATCCATATCTCAACAGGCTTCTCAACGAAATGCAATGACTCATCAATTTGATTTCCTCTAGTGGAACATGCAATTTTTCATCAGCCAAGCACTTCCTCAGGTTTGAGACATGGAAGACAGGATGAACTCCGCTGAGTTCAGAAGGTAGCTCCAGTTTGTAAGCCACTTTCCCAATTCTTTTCAGAATCTTGAAGGGTCCTACAAAACGTGGGGCTAACTTACCCTTCTTCCCAAACCGTACAACACCCTTCCATGGAGAGACCTTAAGAAGAACCATGTCGTCAACTTGAAACTCCAACAGTTTGCGTCTTTTGTCGGCATAACTCTTTTGGCGACTTCTAGCTACCTCGAGATTATTTCGAATTTTGAAATTTTGTCGTCGGTCGTTTCTTGAATAAGTTCCGGATCAGTGATAATATTTTCCCCAATGTCAGTCCAACAGATTGGGGAACGGCATTTACGACCATATAAAGCCTCGAATGGTGCCATTTTGATACTTGAGTGATAACTATTGTTATACGAAAATTCCGCGAGCGGTAAATGCGTATCCCAATCGCCACCAAAATCAAGGACACAAAGACGCAGTAAATCCTCGAGGGTTTGGATTGTTCATTCGGTTTGACCATCGGTTTGAGGATGGTAAGCCGTACTTAAATCCAATTGAGTACCCAAGAGTTCTTGCATCGAAGACCAAAAGTGCGAAGTGAAACGAGCATCTCGATCGGAAATAATGTGTAACGGCACGCCATGACGACTTACAATTTCGTGAACATAGATTCGAGCCAACCTTGAAACCTTGTACGTATCTCGTATAGGTATGAAATGTGTTGTCTTGGTCAAACGGTCAACAATGACCCATATGTTATCATGTATACGAGGTGTACGAGGTAACTTGGTTACGAAATCCATGGATATATGTTCCCATTTCCACATAGGGATTTCAGGTTGCTCAAGTAAACCACTTGGTCGTTGATGTTCGGCTTTGACCCTTGCACACGTGAGACACTTGTAACATAAGTCGCGATATCTTTCTTCATTCCTGGCCACCAATATTGACCACGCAGGTCCATGTACATCTTATCGGAGCCAGGATGAACGGAATATCGGGTTTGATGAGCTTCGTTCATAATGAAGTGCCGAAGGTTGTCACGATTCGAGATCCAAAGTCGATTCAAGAAGTACCACATGCCGTTCGGTTTTGTCTCCAATTGTGACCGAACGTTAGACATCAAATCTTCATCTTTCCCTTCGTCGGTTAGTGCCGCTTGTTGTGCCTCGCGAATGCATAACTCGAGGTCACTATCGATCCTTATGTTTTGAAGCATGATAGTAGCCTCGTTGACATCCACATGAATCTCGGTATCAAATTCTCCTAGCGTATCAAACCATTGCCTTCGATCTCGAATTTCTTGAAGCGAGACAGTCTTGTTGTGGACCTTGCGACTTAGCGCGTCGGCTACAACATTCGCCTTTCCAGGGTGATAGCGAATGTCGCAGTCGTAGTCGCTAATCAACTCAATCCAACGTCTTTGTCTCATGTTGAGATCCTTTTGATTGAACACGTGTTGGAGACTCTTATGATCGGTGTAGACTATACATTGCGTCCTATATAAATAGTGTCGCCAAATCGTCAATGCGAAAACCACAGCACCAAGTTCAAGATCATGAGTTGTGTAGTTCACTTCATGAACCTTCAATTGCCTCGACGCGTATGCTATAACTTTGCCTCATTGCATGAGGACACAACCAAGACCTTGATTAGAAGCGTCGCAATATACAGTAAAGTCGTCATTTCCATCGGGAAGTGTGAGAATAGGAGCGTTACACAACTTGCGTTTCAATGTCTCGAAAGCCTCTTCTTGCTCGGGTCCCCATTCAAAAAGTCAATTCTTTTGGGTTAATGCCGTTAACGGTTTAGCAATCTTCGAGAAATTAGCTATGAATCTACGGTAATCTCCCGCTAAACCCAGAAAAGAACGAACCTCGGTTGGAGTTGCGGGAACACACCAATTCTTCACAGCTTCAATTTTAGCAGGATCCATGTGAATTCCTTGGCTATTCACCACATGCCCTAAAAATTGAACTTCCTCCAACCAAAATTCACACTTGGAAAGCTTGGCGTATAATTGCTCCTTCTTCAAAAGTCCAAGTACTTGTCGCAAGTGCGTCTCGTGATCGATTTTTGTCTTGGAATAAATAAGAATGTCATCAATAAACACGATCACAAACTTATCCAGATACGGTTTACATACTCGATTCATGAGATCCATGAACACAGCAGGCGCATTGGTCAGGCAAAAAGGCATGACCATGAACTCGTAGTGTCCATATCGAGTACGGAAAGCGGTCTTTGGAATGTCATCATCATGAACACGTAGTTGATGATACCCAGAACGTAGATCGATCTTTGAGAATTGAGTTGCTCCTTGAAGTTGGTCGAAGAGATCATCGATTCGAGGAAGAGGGTATATGTTTTTTATAGTAAGCTTGTTGAGTTCACGGTAATCGATGCACATACGAAATGAACTATCCTTCTTCTTCACAAATAGTACAGGTGCACCCCACGGCGATGAACTAGGGCGAATAAAACCCTTATCGGTCAACTCTTGCAGTTGACTAGCGAGTTCTTGCATTTCAGAAGGTGCAAGGCGATAAGGCGATTTAGCCACAGGGTTTGCACCAGGGATTAAATCAATCTTGAACTCAACTTCTCGCACGGGAGGTAACCCTTTAAGATCCTCGGGAAAGTCTCGCACAACAGGAATGTCTTTCAACTCCTTACCCTTGGCTTTCGTATTAACTACATATGCCATGAAAGCCATGTAGTTTTTACTCAAGCATTTACGGGCCTTGATGCAAGACATGAGTTTGAGTCTTTGGGATGATTTCTCCCCAAAGACCTTCAAAGTATCATCAGTCGGTAACGGAATTCGGATACACTTCTCGAAACATAGAATTTCCGCACGGTGCTTGGCTAACCAGCTTGGCTAACCAATCCATGCCAACGATAACGTCAAAGCTTCCCAATTGCATAGGAATAAGTTCGACGAAGAACTTGTGTTCGTTAAGGCTTAAAGTGCAATCGCGTATTACAACATCAACGATGATAGATTTCCCATCGGCGACCTCGACCGTGAAGGATCTTTCCAGGTTAGCACGCGGTTTAGAAAGTAAAGGCTCGAATTCCAGAGACACGAAACTTCTATCGGCACCCGAATCAAACAATACAGATGCATAGCGATTATTTACAAGATACATACCTGTTTGGTACAATCTATTATTGGTATGATGAACATAGATAGGAATTTTTACAAGACAAGAAAGGGCTAATAGGAATTCAATGACGTACCATTTACCACGTCGTTATTGGCTTGTGCTTGGTTGGCGTTGATGTTGAAAGCCCTTCCACGAGCCGGTGGCACAGTTCCCGCATTGCGAGGACATTGCGGACGAATATGACCAGGCTCGCCACAGTTATAGCAGGTTCGATTAGTAAGCATGGCAGTGTTGTTTGGCGCACGAAGGCAAGTAGTTACCAAATGGCCATACTTCCCACACAATGAGCAGATTCAGCATGGAATGTTGCTTGAATGATGGTACTTGCACGTGTTGCACATAGGGTGTGGACCAGCATAAGCTTTAGCCATGGGAGCTTGATTTGCAACCACCATTTGTTTTTTAGGGGCATTTGGTGCGGTCACAACATAGTTACGTGTCGGGGTGAACTTACGCTTCTTGTTTTGAGAAGATGACTCGGACTTTACCTCCTTTGTTGCCTCGGGTGTCACCTTCGCCATAGCCTTGGAACCCTTTTCCGACATCGTGCCAGCTCTTATATGATTCTCGGTGAGCTGTGCAGTGATAGTAATCGCTTCCTCCAAAGTTGTGGGCCTACTACCCACCACAACATCTTGAATTTGAGGTGGCACCCCCTTGATAAATTTCTCGATGTTACGGGGCACGGTGTCCACCATGTGTGGTAGAAGCATACTCAACTCATGATGCCGGGTGGAATAAGCCAAGTGATTCCCACCATCCTGTTTAAGGTTCCAGAACTCCTCCTCCAGTTTTTGTAATTCGCTCCTCGGGCAGAACTTTTGGATCATAATATCCTTAAATTCTTCCCAAGGCAACGCCATTGCGACCTCCGTTCCACGGTTTCTCTTTTCACTATTCCACCATGTTAGTGCTCGTTGTTGAAGAACACTTGTGGCATAGCGAACCTTGAACTCGTCGGGACACTCACTAATAATGAATGTGTTCTCCATACTTTCAAACCACTCAAGAAGTCCAGTGGCTCCTTCTTTTCCACTAAAACTAGTGGGTTTGCACGAGTTAAAATGTTTGAAGGTGCAAGTAGAATTGTTCCCGTTTTGGTTGTTGCTATTCTCCCCATGAGCACCACTATTGTTCCCATTGGTGTTGTTGCTATTAGCCATTAGGGTACTATTAAGTTCAACAACCATAGTCGGGATGACAGCAGCCATTTGTCGGGCGATCATGGCAGCTAGCTTACGATCGGAACTTCCACGCTTTCTATGATGACGAGACATGTTGGGATATGCAAAATGAGTTAGACACGAGAAATAGAAATACAAGGATTATAATTTAACAAGGATAAGGCAAGAGTTGTAAGGTACATGGAATGGTTCCATTTGGTAACGCATTACCATTTGGAAACGTTGACACGTCAAGGTAAGTTGACCCATTCACCTTAGAAATTTGTGCATGTTGACCATAGTTTATCACTCATCCCAGAAATCCCCAGGTAAGCATAACTAGTCCCGTAGGATTTATGCGATATGCTTGCCTTAGCCCGAGGCCTTTTGCCAGGAAATCTAGAATACAGGTGTCTATGTGTCACACAAACTTCTTAGGTTCATGAAATCAAAACCTTGATAAGATTTATATAGATTAGACATAACGTCTAAAGATCATAAGATAAGCATAAGTTCCACATGTTGACGAGAATCAGATTAAGAGATTTCATGTTCGGGGAGAGTCAAAGAGTCAAAGCTAAGTTTAGGGAGACAAGTAACAATGTTTAGGCAATCCTATGCTAAGGCATCAAATTGCACATAAGTGGGCATAACATTATGTAGCATGCAAATTATATAATTTTACAAGATGGAATCATAATTCTATAAGGTTCATGCATACTATAGTCTAGGTCACCATTTCTAATAACCTAGATCCTTATAGTTATGGGCTCTGATACCAATCTGTCACACCCCAACTTTGACGGCGGAAACGTCGAGGAGTGAAGGTTAAGATCGTTCACAGCCACATAACGCTATTATTAACCCAAATATAATTTTATCATAAAATTCAATTGTATCATTAAAAGCTTAAGTCCCAAAGAAATAAAACCATAACATAAAAGATAACAAGTCATTTTAATTCACTTATTTATCTAGATCCATTCCTAGATGTGTAAGCTTCAATGCGTAGGAATCAAACTTGGGCGTTTCCTGAAACATGTTAAAAATAAAAGGTCAACAATAATGTTGGTGAGCATTCCATAGATTTTAATACATAGATTATATAAAAGATGGCAATTCAAGTCATAAGTTAGTGAATAAAGTGATTAGGGATGTTATGAACAATGCAACAATCAAACCTCGACAAAGTTTTACAAGTCTCAAACGTTTACAAGATTATACGATCAGCTAAGTGTACTTGGATCAACCAAAGCAGGCTTGTCTTGCCCATAGATCTATGACTTCGCTGGACTAGCAATAGTTAATGATTGTACATATAACGCCTTAACATGGTAACCACGAAGTTCAACTAATCACAACTTTACAAGATGAATTGCCATAGGTTTACAAGTCTCAAATAAGTTTACAAGTGCAATAGTATAAGTTAACATGTTTCACCCCAAAGTGTGAAAATAAGAAAAAGGGGTATAGAATACTCACTTGATCAAATAAGTATGGAATAACGATTAATAAGAAAGTATAATAAGCAACGTCCAACGTAGTTCCTCACAAGGTACCTAAGTATGCACATTTTACAAGGCTTAGGTTAATAAGATTAATGACTAAAATGATCTAAGGTTTCGATGGGAATTTGGGGGGTTTTAACATTTAGATAACGTTAACTAGCGAGATCTTATATATATTTTAGTTCAAAAAGATATCATATATGAAATTTTAAAGGAATTAAATCCTTTTTAATAATTTTGTGAAGTTAACTTATAAAATATATAGATTCTATAATAATCATGACTAAACCATCAATACAAGATATTTAGTGTCCAAATTAATGATTTAAAAATATATGTAAAGTCTATTTTTTTATACGATTAAACTAGGCATAATGTTTGTTAATATTGTTTTATAAGAAAATTGTTAAGGTATTTATAGAAAATGATAGAATAACTTTAAAAATTGATAAAGTTTACAAAACTACTTTTTATAATTTTCAGAAAATTTTCTATATTTTTTTAAAGGCTGAAAAAGCCTAAAAAAATATGTTGAGGGTGCCCGGGTTCGAACCCGGACCTCTAGATTGGCAAACGAGTGGGTAAACAGTAAACCAAGGCTTTGGCCGCGGTTTACTTTGGTTTTAAAAACTTAACAACATAATCTCAAGAAAACCCCTAAATTACGTAAACCCTAGAATCAATCTTTGATCTAATTAAACCTTAGATGATTCTGTTAACCTTTACACTCATGGGGCTTTTGTTACCCATGATAAACCGAGTGGGTTTATGTGATTAATTACCCGGTTGATGACAAATCAGAGGTATTCAACACGAAGAGCAGGTCGCGCACTTCTTGTGCCCAATCGATGATCAAACGTTTATGATAATCTAATTCGTTGCACAGGTAGCTTCAAGTGATCTCTGAGATGAAAAGCCCTTTGCCAATTCGTAGTTAGCAGGCTCGTATGGTGGTGTTCGAGTGGTTGCAGGTTCGCGGTTAGAGATGATGATCGATGCTTATGTTCGCGTTTGATTCAGATGAAATTGAGAGTTGTATGATTAGTATTAGATAGACGTTCGATTAGGTTTAGTTAATTCGATTATTATTAGCCTTAAACGTTCGAACGGCTCTTTGCGTTTGTAAGGTTTCGGTTACTCGATGATTCGAGTAATAACGGACGATCTAACTCAATTAAACCATGCATTTAAGTTTGAAACATGCAAAAGGAACGATTTGGGTCGGTTTTGGGTTAAGATTTGAAGTGAAACAGGTGATTTGAAGCCGCCGGAGCTCGGCCGGAGAATGGCCGGAGCTCTCGCCGGATTTTCGGGTTTAAAAGTGGGCGGGGGTTGGGTTGTAACTTTTAAAGTTACCTATTTGGCCCTTGTAGTTTAATTTGTTATTATTTTATGCCCAAACCTTTATATTAAAGTTTATAAATTAACAATAAACCCCCTTAAACTTTATTTCCTTTTAAGTTTCAACCATTTTAAGTTTACTAAACTTAATAACTTATTATTATTTGTTATTATATTATTATTGTTTATTATTACTATAACTTTTATTGTTATTATTTCATTTATTAAAATCATTATATTAATTATTGTTACTTAATAATTATAAACTTTCAAGTTAAATGATTAAAAGACCAATTAAGGCATAAGTAACCCATAAGTCTCATGAATGACACAACTAATCCATACAAGAATTTAACAAAGCTAACTTTAAATTAATCCAAAATTACAAGATGTTACTGGGGTAAACAGTAGGTGGCGGTCGTCGGCGACGGGGTTGTGGGCATCAACGGAGGTCTAACGACGACGAGTGATAGTCGGCGGTTGGGGGTAGGGACGATCAGGGTCGTCAGCGGTAGGGGTGGTGGTTGTCGGGGTGGACGGTGGCAGTCGATGGTAGGGGTTGGCGGACAATAGCGGTGATCGATGGTCGGTTGGCGATGGGCGGGGCAGTCGGGGGCGACAGTGGCGGTCGAGGTCGGCGGGGGACGGTGGCGGTTGGGGTCGGCGGGGGACGGTGGCGGTTGGGGTCGGCGGGGGTCGGTGGTGCGGGGCGGTCGGGGTTGGCGGTCGACGGTCTGGGTCGGCGGGGGACGGCGACGGTCGGGGTTGGTGGGGACGACGGTGCTCGGCGGTCAGGGTCGGCGGTTGACAGTCAGGGTCGGTGGGGGACGACGACGATCGGGGTCGGCGAGGACGACGGTGCTTAGCGGTTGGGGTACGCGGTCGACGGTCGGGGTCGGCGGTGCTTAGGGGTCAGGGTCGGCGATCGACAGTTGGCGGTCGACGGGGAGGGCGGTGGTCGGGGTAGGGCGGGGACGGCAGTGTTCGGCGGTTAGAGTCAATAGTCGACGGTAGTGTCGTTGGCGGTGGGCGGGGTGGTAGATAGAGGTTAGTGGTAGAGACGGGGGGTCGGTGGAATTTGAAATCCTTCAACATTTGGAAGGATTTTTAAGATCCTTTATTGGAAGTAATTGGAGGGAATTAATTCCAATTACAATTCCAATTCTAATTCTTTTATCAACAAAACACGTGCAAAATGGAATTCAAATCCAATTCCAACGAATTCCTACCAACCAAGCACATTGATCAATGGAATTCATATTTCAGTTCCATTGAATTCCATTGAAATCTCGTATACCAAACGCCCCCTTGGTTTTATATAATTATATAAATCCATAATTTTAGCCCTTTCAGTTATACTATTTTTTAAGTATTATTACCGTGACGAACTGATCAAACTATGAGCGGAAAACATCGATGCGGAATTGAATTAACTAGTTTGGTATTATTGGGACATACAACCATTTAATAGATGGCCGTAAAAATCACATTAGCACTTTTATGTTGGCTAAGTTTCAATAACGCTTCTATTTATATTTTTAAAATTTTGTTATTTAATTAAATTACAATAATCGTCCTTTTATATAAAAAAACAAACATACTCATTATTTACATTATGCATGATTGAGTTTAATGTATATACCTTTATATTTTCAAAACTTTGTTATTTAATTAAATTACAATAATCGTCCTTTTATATAAAAAACAAACATACTCATTATTTACGTTGTGCATGATTGAGTTTAATGTATATAACTGAGGTCAATTAGTATAATAGACTCATTTTTTTTACAAATCGTTCAACTAAAGAACGTTTATGTACTTATTAGAGATTAAGGACGTAGTTCACAATTACCTATATGAAAAAGAAATATTATGTAACTTATTTTAATATCAATGCTAACATTTAAATTAATATGGTATTAAAAGATATAAAAATCCGGGTTACTAAATAAAGTACATTGCAGGATCGGTGTTTGTCACTTAAACACAATATTTTTCTCTCAAACTCACCTAGAATCACACTCGGGTAAGAATCAATAAGAGTTGATCATAATATGAAAAGTAACTAAGAACATAGAAAGATAATTTTCAAGATACTTTTATATATTGATTCTCAACTCAAGATACAAGACTCTTACAAGCATATGATAATCTTCCTTCTAGAAGTTATAAGGAGAACCTATATATAATACTATCTACAGCCGGATATACTTTGATATCAGCTGGGATCCTTTAGCTAAAGCCTATACTACAAGACTATAGTTTAAGATATCTTGGATAAAGTCTTATATGAGATTTGGTAGTCAGGACATGTCCCTGACTTACCTTTTGTCACCAACTAAAGACGGCAACTGTACTATCATGAAAAGGTAAACAGTGGAATAAAGTATGGTCAACAACATGGTTCTTTAGAAAGAAGCCATGCTGTATCAGAAGTCTACAGCGGAGTGTCAGAGACCATACTTGTGTCCACTGGTTATAGCAGTGTCTTCCAAAGGTTGAATGGTTTCGGAAGAGTAAGTACTTCCGAAGCCACTTTATACTTCGGAAGAGGCTGCTTCTTCCAAGGCTTGGAGACTTCTTCTTTTCATCATACTTCGGAAGTGGTCTTTACTTTATTCTTCTAAGTCTTGAACTTCGGAAGTATGCATTTGTCTTCGGAAGTAGAGTTCTGTCTTCGGAAGTTGGACTTTCCCTTTGTCTTCGGAAGAACTCTACAACCTTCGGAAGTTCCATGATGAGCTTCGGAAGCCTTTGCATGCAGCACCAAAATAACTTAAATGATCTAGTTTTGGTTGCATTAGCCTTCTTCTTGATCCAACAAACTCCCCCTAGGCTGATGCTACCAAAACTTCACTTTTCACGACTTCTCAAAACTTTCAGCACCAAGGAGAGAAAATATTTGTCTGTCTCCTTGTTCTTCCTTGATGTGGTGCTGAGAAGCTTGTACAGATCCTTGGTAGACAGGAAGTCCAGTCTGTCACCTTGGATAACATGTACCCTTTGTTGTTGCCCTCTGAAAAGAGTTAGTTGATGGGAACTGTAATCATATTCCCATCGAACTATAGGTTCCAATTCAGGACCTTCCACCATCTGTAGAAAGGCAGCACCTTTGGTGGGAGATCTTTCCTTGTCTTCCTGTCTTCTCAACTTCAACTCTTCTTCAATCTTTGCCTTTGCAGTTAACTCAGCTAAATGAAGACTGCTGAGATGATTTCTGACGAGTGCAGCAGTTTCAAAGTTGGAGGGGTTGGAGAATGGCTTCTCTGCTAACTCAGCAATGTTGAATCTGCTGGAGTGTAACAGAGAGGTTGCATTGAGTCTGTTGACTTCACCATTCTCTCTTTCCACAACAAAGTTATGAGAAGGTTCATCAAACCTCCACTGGATTATCTTCCTTCTAGGCACAAGAGACTGACCAGGAATCTTGTCCTCTTTTCTTGTATCCAGTAGAGTCACCAGTTTTCTTCTGAGCTTCTTTTCTTCCTCATTTAAAGAGTCTGAATTGAGGCCCAAAAGTCTTGCAGCCTGGTCCAAAGTTCCTCTAGGCAAATCAAGGAATCTGTCTCTTGTCAGGGAACTTGAAGATCCGTCTACATAGGTGATGTTAACAGAGTCTTCTACACAAGAGACTTCACTCAAATTAATGCAATTAGTGAGCTTCATCTTTATTGCCTTAAACTCCTTAAGGGAGAGATATTGAGAAGGCTGAAGGGATGGTTTGGATGGTAATTGGGTAGGTTTAGGTTCAGAGGTTCTGGCTAGTGTTTTGGGTTGGATAATGGGAAGTTTGGGTGGTTGAGGTAAGGGAGTAGTAGTAGGTCGTGATGTGGGTTCAGGGGTGAAAGGTTCAGGTTGTGGTTGGGTAAAAGCAGTGAAGGTCATCCCTTTTACCCTTCTATACATCTCTTTCCTTTTCTCCATCCGAATGTCAACCTTAATTTCATTGACAATCCGTTGGAGTGTCCTTTCAGACATAGGACCCACCTGCCTACTAAAGAAGCCGTGAGCCCAAAGATAGTCCTTCATCCAGGCTTTCTCAATGAGCTTCTTGGAGGCAGTGACCCTAGCCTCTTCTTCTTTCTTCTTATTCTCTCTGGCCTTTTCTTTTGCAGCTTTCTTCCTTTCTTTCTCCATTTGATCCTGCTCTTTGTTGTAGAGCCAGAGGATCATATCATCGTTGTGTGGAGAGAGTTCTTGAAGATCAAAGCCTCTGGAGAGTAGGAAGTTTATCCTGTCTCTCCTCAGCTGCAATTCAGCCTCCTTCTGTTTCTTTTCCTTTACCTCTAAGGCCAACCTGGCTTCTTCTTCAAGTCTTAGCCTGGTTGCCTTTTCCAGATCCACCAACTCCTCTAATGGTAGCAAGAGTGTTTCTTCATTGGCAGCTCCCATTTCAATGAGCTGGTCAATGATCCGCTCTCTTCTTTTATTGATGACAACCTCCTGATTGGGAGCAGCTGCTTTTATGCTGGCAGCTAGCAACTTCTCAGTCTGAAGTCTTCCTTTCTTCTTAAGTTTCTCAATCTTTTCCTCTTCCTGAAGCTCTTCCGCAGTCGTCTTCCTTTTTCCTTTGAAGATCCTGACTATGGTGGTTCTTGGAGAGAGGTTTCTGATTGTGAGAGAGTCAGAGATGGTGTCTGAGATGAAGGTGCAATTGGAAAGTCCTCACTGCTCATTTCAGATGCCATTTCCAGGATAGCATCTGTGATGATCAGTTCCTCGGACATTTTGAACAGTCCTTTCGCAGCTTCCATTTCAGCTTCGGAAGATTCAGCTTGTTCCTCCGAGGCTTTATCTTCAGCTTCGGAAGTTAAAGGAGATGCAGATTCTGTCCCAACTATTTCAGTTGTTGGGCCATCAGTTCATATTTCCCCTTCGAATTGAATCTTAGGTTCCATGAGGACCTTAGGTTGACCAACTTCTTCCACAGTGGTAGAAGGTGCAGTCAGCCTTTGAAGCTCTTCTGCTCCAACGTAGATCATTGCAGCATCATGGCTTGGCTGCTCAAAGGAAGATCTTAACAGAAACTTGGTGAAGAGTCTGTAGAGATTATTGAGCATCCTTGGATCAATCTGAAGAGTGACTTAAGATGTTTCAGGCGCAGAGATGATGGGAGAGGAAGATGTTGAAGTGGAAGGCCGGCTCTATGGTTCCTTGTGTGTTTGTCTTTGAACATTCTCCCCCTTTTTGGTAGCATCATCTTGAGAGCTAGATGAGCTAGAGGAGGAAATCAGGGAGACCTGAATAGGTACATGCCTAATAGACCTCTCTATCTGTTTCTCAGCTAGTTGAGCCTTGAGATTGTCAATCTCAAGTTGCTGAGTGGCAGATCTTGCCTTTAAAGTCCTAACCTGAGATTCCAGGTTTGAAACTTTAGAAAGAAGATCTTGAATGAGGAGTTGCATGCTTCCCTCATCTTCTTTCGAAGAATCACGGGGAGATGAGGTAACATACCTAGTATGTTCAGCTTCATCACCAGATGTGGTTTCTTGGCACCCTGATTTCCCATGCTCAATGATATCTCTTTTAGAATCATCAAAGGGCTCGGTTGCCGTAGATTCAGTATGAGAAATGTTACCACTGTCCACAATGTCCATTGAGGCACCTTCTGTAGTGGCAGCTGAATCTACATGAGTCCCCTCTACATCAGTGGGACTCACCTCAGTTGTTGTATGCTGATGGGGGCTAGAGATAAGGGATTTCTCTGGGCTCTATTGATCTTGGAGAGGGTGTTGTAGATCAACTTCGTTGCCAAGGAGAGATGTTATCTCTTCATCAGTTTTAAACAGAAGGTCAGTGAAAGATAGGATGGGTAAACCTACTGACCCGGGACTTTGGTCAATATCTACAGGCATTGAGGCTCTGGTGGGGCTGTCCCTTGTTGGCTGCTCAGGGGAGTATAGAGACTCACCCTAAGGACTTTCATCTTGGGTAGTGGGCTCATGGGTCTGAGACTGAGGAGACTCAAGACCCAAATTGAGGTCAAAAGAGAAGGATGGAGAGACCTCTGACTGAGTGGGAGCCCATGTTTCCACTCTAGTCTTTTTGGATTGAACAGGAGGGGCTTGTTCAATCAGAGTAGATTGAACAAGGTTCATTTGGGGCATCTCTGATATGTAATGGTGATGGTTGGAGAAGGCAGTGTTGGCATTGTGGTGGAGGTTGCTGGTGTGGGTTCATCACCTGTGGGGTGAACAGGGATGTCACCAGGAGCTATGAGCTCAATCATACCTGGAAGCAGAGTAGTGTGACTTCCAGTGAAGTTGGTGGACATCTTCTTCAAGTTCTTGAAGATGGAAGGCCGCATGTGGGGAACAGTCAGAGCAGCAGCACAGACAAGCATACTCTGGTCCAACTCACAGTTGATTATATGTTGAAGGAATCTGGGATACATGAAGAATGTTTCCCTTTGTAGATTCCCAATCAGATTTGAGAACACAAATCATGAGTAGTTGAAGCGCAGGCCTCTCACCAATCCATGAACTAAGCATCCTAGTTCATAAGGGATTTGATCCCATCCTTCGGATTTGTTGGACAAGTAGTGAAGAACAACATGCAGGAGGAACTTCCAATTGTAGGAGAAGTTGAACTTGTAAACAGTTGACCAGCTGAGGTCTCCACCATATCCCATTAGGATATAAGTGCTATCCAAATCTTCCTTTGGGAATTCAGTAGGAGCTCCTTCATCGTGAAGCTCAAGATGCTCCCTAATGAGTTATTCAGTGATGATCAACTCCTGTCCACAGATGCTGGACCGCAGTACACGAACCCCATTTAGGGTTTCAACTTGACCATTTCCCTAAAATTCTGCCATTTCGTTGGAATAAACAGTGGGGTTAACGGTAAGGGCAGTGTAGTAGGTTGATTGGGTGAGAAAGGAGATGATTTCAGAGAAGTCAGCATCTCTTGAAGAATCAAGAAGTGCGACTTGGTTGTGCTGAGGGTTGAGTGCCATTTGGAAAGATGAATGTGGATGATTTGAGATGGGGTAAAGTTGGAGAGGAGAAATTTTTAGGGCAGTAAAATTTGCAAGTAAGAAAATGAAATTGAATAGTTGAGATTATTTAAAAGATTGTGGAATGGCGGTAATAGGGTTAGGATAAGGTGATGTGATGGTTTAGTGGATGAAATGACAGTGGCGGTAAGGTTAAAAATCAGTTAAATAATCCGACATCATTAACAAAATCTTTTCTTTTTACAGTGTGGGGCCCAAGAAATTTACCTTACACAGTGAAATCTCTCTTCTAAGTGTAAAACATTTCCGAAGGTAACTTGTCTTCCGAAGACAATTCTTACTTCCAAAGCCAAAACTTTGCTTCCGAAGGTTAGAGTTGCTTCTTAATATAGAGAATTTTGAGTTTCGGAAGTAGATCTGATATACAATCAATCGCTTCTTCCGAGGCCAAAAATTCTTCCGAGAAGAATGTTATCCTTTGAGAAATTTTGCTTCGGAAGATATGAGAATGTCTTCCGAAGGTTAATTTCTCTTCGGAAGAATTTACACTTAGAAAATTTTTGAGAGAAGTTCTTGTAACAGGGCTTAAATTGTATTGACATAAGACTTACATATTAAAAAGGTTTTCAAAAAAGATCAAATTAATCAATGTTTATCATCCCATTAGCTGTTATGAGATACTTGAACCTTTGTTCATCAAAAGCTTGGTAAACAGATCAGCATATTGTTCATTTGAATCAACTTTGATTAACTTGATTAGATTTTTCTCATGAATGTCTCTAATGAAATGATACCTGATGTCAATGTGCTTAGTCTTGGAGTGCTTCACCGGATTTTCAGTAATGAAGATAGCATTGTTGTTGTCAATATGGATAGGAGTACTCATAAAGTTAAATTCATAGTCTAACATCTGATTTTGAATCCATAGCAGTTGAGCACAGCAGCTAGCAGCAGCAATGTATTCAGCTTCAGCAATTAATATAGAGACACAGGATTGTTTCTTGCATTGTCATGAGATGATCCTTCCACCAAGAAATTGACATCCTCCTGATGTTGATTTCTTGTAAATATTGCAGCCTCCATAGTCACTGTCAGAGTATCCATAAAGATTGAAATCCTTGTTTCTGGGATACCAAAGACCTAGTTTAGGTGCTCCTTTGAGGTATCCGAGGATTCTCTTAACAGCAGCTAGGTGAGACACCTTAGGAGCAGCCTGATATCTTGCACAAATGCAAGTAGCAAACATGATATCAAGTCTACTTGTTGTTAGATACATCAAAGAACCAATAATTGTCCTATACTGATGTTGATCAGTATCCTCCCCCTCAAGGTTAGGACAAAGATTATGGTTTCTGGGTATGGGTGTCTTGGCAGGCATGCAATCCTTCATCTCAAATCTTTCTAAGATGTCAGAGACATATTTAGATTGATTAATGAAGAACCCTTCCTTCAGTTGCTTTACCTGAATTCCAAGAAAAAAGTCCATTTTTCCCATGGAGCTCATCTCAAACCTCTTCTTCATAATGCTCTCAAAGTCCTTGCACATTTGGTCATTTGAGGAACCAAATATAATGTCATCAACATAGACTTGAACGAGCAAAATTGTTGGAGCATATATAGTCATATATAGTGTGTCTGTCGCTTGTCGAATAGTCTAGTCTTAATGTTATACACCTGATATGTTGTAAACACATGAAACTGGGTCATTCGAGGAGCATATGCGAATGAGACTCAGTCGTACGACTGAGCCATGCTAATGGACCAGCCGTGCGACTAAGAGATGTGATTGGGACATTCGTAAGACTGAACCATAAGTATGGTCCAGTCGTACGATTGAACCATACGCATGGTCCAGTCGTACGATTGAACCATACGCATGGTCCAATCGCACGAATGGGCCCAGTCGCATCTAATATGGACCGAGGCCTATATATATACCAGTTTCAATGTATAGAAGGGGGGAATGGAGAGGAAGTCTGCTCGGAGCCTAGGGCTGCCGGATGAGAGGGGAGATCATGCTCGATCTTCCCCTTGCCAAGAGTCTTGATTCTTATGTTGTAACGAGCTTGTAATCGTTAGGTTTTATCAAGGAAACCATTCAATTATAGTTCGTATTATTTTTTGACTTTTGGTTTGATGTTTATCCTTCCGTCAAGAACATGCTTGGATGTTTATCGATCTGGAGACAAACCGAATTAACAAAAATGTCCTTCCCAGACTTTCTGATGAAGAGATTCTTATCAATGATACCTCTAGTGTAGCCATTCTTCAGAAGAAACTAAGACAAAGTCTCATACCACAGCCTAGTTGGGGTGTTGTGGGTCTTCAAATCCTGGAGGTTGGCATACATAGACTTCCCTGTCTATATCCCCATATAGAAAAGCACACTTGACATTAAGTTGGTATACTGTGAAGTCCTTGGATGCAGCATAAGCAAGAAAGATCCTAACTGCCTCAAGTCTTGCAACTGGTGCGAAGACATCAGTATAATCAATTCCTTCCTCTTGAGTGTATCCTTGAACCACAAGTCTTGCCTTATTCTTGATGATCAAGCCTCTATCATCTCTCTTGTTTCTGAAAACCCATTTGGTGCCTATAGATACTTGACCAGATGGTAGCGGACATAGGTTCCATACCTTCTGTCTCTTGAATTGAAGCAACTCCTCTTGCATCGATTCAAGCCAGCTACTATCTTTTAAGGCATCTTCTACCTTCTTGGGTTCCATCTGGGATAGAAAGCATGAGTACAAGTAGACATTCCCATGATGAGTCTGTCCTCTTTTTCTCACACCCTCAGTGACATCCCCTATGATGTTCTCAGCAGGATGAGTGTTATGAATCCTAAGGCGAGGAATCACTTCCAGTTGCAGAGATAGATCCAGGTTGGACATATTCTGCTCAGGAACTGGAACACTCTGTCCAACTGCTGTTTCAAAATCATTCAATGAGGACTGATTGAATGAGTGAGAAACATCATCAATGGTTGGCTGTGAAGTAGTGTTAACAGTTCATGTTCCTTCAAAATACTACTTCCTTCTACCTGGTGTTGTGGTGGATCACCTGATGAGTTTTGAGGCTCAGTAAGTGATTCACTTCTTGAAGCTTCACTATTCCTTGATATGGTCAAGCTATCAGATCTGTGAATGGTGGAAACTTCATTTATTGCAGCTCTTGAAGAATTTGGACTAGGTTCGGGTAGCTCAAACAGTTGATTATCAGAAGCAACATCAGCATCATTTTGAGCTCCTGTTTCAACTGAAACATTCTCATAAGAAGGTTTAGAATAGTTTGGAAATAATTCTAAATCAAAGATATGATCAGGGCCATTCCCCCTAACACAAGGAGTGTGCTCATTAACAACTATGTTGGATGACTCCTCAAATTGTTGATTCTTAATGTTGTATACTCTGTAAGCTTTGGAGCTAGAAGAGTACCCAACAAAGATAGCATCATCCGACTTTTCAGCAAACTTTGCTAAATTGTCTTTTGTGTTAAGTATGGTACACCTGCTGCCAAAGGACCTTAGAAAGCCAATGAACGGTGGCCTCTTGTTCCATAGCTCAAGGGTGGGTCATGCGCCTAAATAGTGCCCATACGTCCCAGAGATTGAAAAGGCTAAGTGTTGGCCATGCGCCTAAGCAGTGCCCATGCGCCCAAGTGAAATGTAAGTGTTGATGCGCCTAAACAGGGCAGAAACGCACAAACAGTGCCCATGCACCCAGACTGTTTTATACTTAGAATTTTTATGCCCATGCGCCTGGAAGGACCCATGCGCCCACTTTGGACTTGAGGTTTTCTAAGTGGGTTTTAAGGGGTAATATGGGGAGATAGGCCTGGTTATGATGTGATGGCTTATGTGTGTTATGTATGTATGATGTGCATGTATGGTGATGATGTATGTATATGTTTATGTGTGTTCCTTATTATGTACGTATGTCTTCCCTTGGCTTTGCGTTGAACGTTAATAAATGTAATGAAAGTATTATGTAACGTAAAGTGGAAGATAATGAAAAGAGGAACATAATGAATGCATGCATGAATAAATGAATAAAGAAAGAAGTATAGAAAGGCTTGAAAGCAATATGTACAGAGGTGCACGGCTCTAAATGCCTTAAGCTCTACCGTGTGAGGTTCAGCAAATCCTAAAGTGTGCATGCAAGGGTTCCAGTCTTTGTGGCTGACCTTCAGAGGTGTTACCCACGACGGTGGGGGTGTTGTTACCCATTTCTATGGGGGTGTTACCCACGACGGTGGGGGTGTTGTTACCCATTTCTATGGGGTGTTGTTACCCATTTCTATGGGGGTGTTACCCACGACGGTGGGGGTGTTGCTACCCATTTCTATGGGGGTGTTACCCACGACGGTAGGGGTGTTGTTACCCATTTCTATGGGGGTGTTACCCACTACGGTGGGGGTGTTGTTACCTATTTCTATGGGGGTGTTACCCATGATGGTGGGGGTGTTGTTACCCATTTCTATGGGGGTGTTACCCATGACGGTGGGGGTGTTGTTACCCATTTCTATGGGGGTGTTACCCACGACGGTGGGGATGTTGTTACCTATTTCTATGGGGGTGTTACCCACGATGGTGGGGGTGTTGTTACCCGAGTTATGTACAACTTCGGGGGTGTGGCATAAGGCCAAGCATAGATATGAGGTGAGCGACTCTGTGTTGCAACAGACTCGACAGAGGTCTTTGACCATGAGACGAGATAATGAGATGAGCGACTTTGCGTTGCAACAGACTCGGATGGAGTTCAATCTCTGTGATTGTCTCGTATGGGATCTTTGTCGCGTATCCCGGTGCTGTGTCAGTCTTCGGACATGAGTCGGGGGTTTTTGAACAGGCCCCGGCACAGCATCAGCTTTCGAGCATGAGTCGGGGATATTGCAAGAGACAAGATTCGAGTAATAAAGAGTAATGGACGAAAGATCATGTATGAAAGAACGAACGTAAGAATGAACGTAAATGAATTATCATAACAATGTATTGAACAGGATCCCGGTCATTCGACCTCAGTAATCGTGGCTGAGTGCCACGAAGAGGGTAAAGTCTGACCGGATAGAGAAAGAGAAGTGAATGATAATGTAATACGTTGAATGAACAAAGTTAATGAACGTAATGATGAAGATAATAATGATATTATCTGTATGTACGTATGATGCATGTTCACGAATGATGTAAAGTATAGTATGTTTTGAAATAAAGTAAAGTATTTTATTATTAAAACTAGAACTCACTCAGCGTCGCTGACTTTTGTATGCATGATAGTTGGCAGGTACATGTTGATGCTGAGGAGTTGCAGGCATGGATGCATAAGCTACTGGGAGCATTTTGAGGCTGGCATCCGTATTTTGACATGTCTTGTATTTTGAGATGAAAACAGATGTTGTAAATGACATGTTTTTAATTATAAATGAAAGTTTTAAATTCCGCTGCAAAATTAATGTATGTTTTCTAATGTTTTATTTGCGATGAACCACCAGCTGTAAGGTGCCCGGGAACGGGGCCTTACAAGTTGGTATCAGAGCAAAAGTTTAAGTGAATTGGGTAAATATTTTGAAATACCTAATCTTAAACTGAGAATGGGACTAAAAGGGAAAGGGATGCCAGTCCTAGTAGCTACGTGCCTGCAGGTAAAGGTTTTATGTAAACGTTTTATGTAAGTAATGTTAACCGTTTTATGTGCGCATGTTATGTTGCTTGTGTGCTATGTGTAGATTTAGATACTGATGTAGTCGGGATAGGAAGTGCTTGGGGTATGAAGAGTAAAGTAAGTGGCTAATCACAACTGGCCACTGTAATTAGGGACTTACTATACTTGACATAAACTGAGTTATTACCTTGAATGACCGCGTTAGTGTTTGAATCTTATAGTGTGTTAGAAGATGGTTGGCGGCAGATCTTTGAAAGCTTCACGAGGTGGAGGCAATGGTGGACGTGGTGCTGAACCACAGGTCATAAGAGGAAGGTCTAGGGCTGAAGGAGCAGCCCATGAGGAACCCGAGACCCCTCATTAGGAGCGCGATGATGAGAACGCTAATCAAAGAGCCTCGATGAGAGAGGCAGTCAGAGAGGAAGTGCATCAGGTCATGCAGAAGATCCTACCGTCTATGGTGACCGAAGTTATGAAGGCTGTTAAAGATGGGGAGAGACAGGAAGGGGGTAGATCTTCAGGCGAAAGGAGACGACCCGAGACTGAAACCGTTTTCTTCGATGACGAAGTGGACGAAGAGGAAGAGCCTGCGCTGGAGGCGGAACGAGGCTGTAATTATGGGGCGTTTCAACGATGCAAGCCCCCAACTTTTGATGGAAACGGCACTGTTGCTGCTGCTCACCGATGGGTGAGAGAGATGGAAGCGGTATTGAATATCAACGAGTGCCGGAGGATCAAAAAGTAAAGTTTGCTGCCCATTCTTTTATGGACTCGGCTCTTTTGGTGGGAAAATATAGTCCAAGCCGAGGGTAGCAGAGCTATTGGAAGGATGAGATGGCCGGAGTTGAAGAAGCTGGTAATTAAGGAATTTTGTCCTCATCGTGAGATGGATAAAGTTGAAAAGGAATTCTTGCAACTAGAGGCGGGAACCCTGACACATCAGCAATATACCGCTAAATTCAACGAGATGGCATGTCTGGTGCCGAATCAGGTGACACCTCTTTCACGAAAGATCAAGAGGTACATTCAGGGCTTGCCGGCGGACATCCGTAGGCACATGATCGCTGCGCGACCGAGCATGTTTAGGTCGGCAGTTGATTTGGCAGGGAGATTGTATGATGAAAGATTTGTGATGGTGACTGGAAGTAGCAAGAAAGGAGAAGGTGATCCAGAATGGAACGAGGAGCGATTGGAACATGGCGGAGCCGCTCCAGGTGGAAAAGGTGCATGAGTGGATGATCAGCGTGTGGTCATAACTGGTGCGGGGTCGAAAAGGTGTGACAAGTGTGGACACAGGCACCCCGGGGAATGTAGACTGGGGGGCAATGTTTGTTTCCATTGTGGAAGGACCGGACATGTGGCGAAGAACTGCGGTATGGGGAGATATTCCTGTGGTGAGGAAGGTCACATGAGCAGGGATTGCAAGAAGCCGAGAGCGGAAGGTCGGGAACGAAGAAGATCGGAGGAAGCTCTGGTACGAGGAAGGAGAATAGAGGGTGAGGGCTAGAGCCTTTGCTATAACCAGGAGGAGGCTAGGTCAGACTCCGAGGTAACGTCAGGTACGTTCTTGCAAGTTTAGATTTATGCATCTATGCTTTAATTGTGATGCTAGTAGTAGTTTTGTTGCCGCTATTTTCTGTGATGTTACACGTTAGGGGTAGGAAGATCGATGAGCCTTCGATGTAAGAATTGCCATTAGTAAGCCTACTAGGTTACCTAATGCCCTAGAGGACTGCGTGATAGAATTGAGAGAGAACGCTTGTTCCTGCTAGGCTGCTCAAGACAGACATAGGTAGGTAGACAGGCATCTCCGGGTGAGTTGATCAGTAGTCTATGACTCAAACCCCAAGTGTTGCAAAAAATGGATTGCTCAACCGTGCGAAACTAGAGGTCGTGACGACCTACGACAATGAAGTATGAGGAAGGCTTCGACCAGGAGAGCAGGTTGCTTGATTTGAAATCGAGTAAAGCTAGAACTAAAGTGGAGAGGGTCATTCTCAGTTGTTGCTCAGGTAGGAGAAGTGACGCATCGACTGGAGCTACCTGATGAGTTGAGTGGAATTCATCTGATGTTCCATGCATCTCGTCTAAGAAAGAGCTTAACCGATAAGGATACGATCGTGCTACTAGAGAATACTGAGATGGACAGAGTAACCAACCATGAGGAGCAACTGGTGACTATTACTAATAAGAGGAAGAGAATAGGCTAAGGAGGATGATGGTTCCCTTGTGCGGGTTAAGTGAAGCCTAAGGGATCTGAGTTTAAACGCAAGCTCAAAGAAGAGGTGAGCCGGTGTTACCCGTAACTGTTCGAGAAGCGACAAGTTTCAGGGACGAAACCTCTTTAAGGGGGTTGGACTTGTAACACCCCCAAATTTTATCCAAATAAAAGGAAAAGAAAAGTAAGAGGAAGGAATGGAAATTGTGCACAAATGGAGGGGAAAAAGTGTACAGAGTACAGTTTTTATATTTTAAGATATTAAAGGGCATGGTTGCCCATTCTTCCTTCTTCATCATCTTTTTCACGGCTGAAAAGAAGAAGAGAGAGAGAGCTTGGTTCTAGAGAGAGAAAGAGCAAGAAGAAGCTAAAAAAGGTAAGTCTTTTCTTCCTTGAGCTCGGTTTTAGTTGAGTATTGAGTTCTTGACCGAAGTTCTGGTTCTTTAGAGTTTACTTTCGGGATTCAAAGAGCTGAATCGAAGTGGGTCTTGAACGGGAAGAGTGTTGCTCAAAAGCTGCTAAAGGTGAGTTTCTAGAACCCCTCTTTTACGGATTTTCAACTGATTTGGGGCTATTATGCATACTAAGTAAACGTTTTTAAAGAAACCGTGGATTTACAGCCTTATGTTCGAATGTTGTATGTATGTATGCATGTTATAATGATGATTATGGGTTAGAGATGATGTTTAGCATGCTTAAATGGCCTTAGTATGTTAGATCTGTGTTTGGGTATGCTTAGAATGAGAATTGGGTGAAATTGGTGGCATAGAAAAGATTTCAGAATGTCTAATGAACATGAACAGTGGCTCATGCGTCCAACAGTTATCCATGCGTCCAGCATGAGTGGCCAGATGCCTGAGAGTTGGCCATGCGCCCAAGGGTGGGTCATGCGCCTAAATAGTGGCCCATGCGCCCAACATGTTGGCCCGTGCGTCTAAGTGTTGGCCATGCGCCCAAGGGTGGGTCATGCGCCTAAATAGTGCCCATGCATCCTAGAGATTGAAACGGCTAAGTGTTGGCCATGCGCCTAAGCAGTGCCCATACGCCCAAGTGAAATGTTAAGTGTTGATGCGCCTAAACAGGGCAAAAACGCCCAAACAGTGCCCATGCGCCCAGACTGTTTTATACTTAGAATTTTTATGCCCATGTGCCTGGAAGGATCCATGCGCCCACTTTGGACTTGAGGTTTTCTAAGTGGTTTTTAAAGGGTATTATGGGGAGATAGGCCTGGTTATGATGTGATGGCTTATGTGTGTTATGTATGTATGATGTGCATGTATGGTGATGATGTATGTATATGTTTATGTGTGTTCCTTATTATGTACGTATGTCTTCCCTTGGCTTTGCGTTAAACGTTAATAAATGTAATGAAAGTATTATGTAACGTAAAGTGGAAGATAATGAAAAGAGGAACGTAATGAATGCATTCATGAATAAATGAATAAAGAAAGAAGTATAGAAGGCTTGAAAGCAATATGTACAGAGGTGCACGACTCTAAATACCATAAGCTCTACCGCGTGAGGTTCAGCAAATCCTAAAGTGTGCACGCAAGGGTTCCAGTCTTTGTGACTGACCTTCAGAGGTGTTACCCATGATGGTGGGGGAGTTGTTACCTAGTTCTATGGGGATGTTACCCACGACGGTGGGGGTGTTGTTACCCATTTCTATGGGGGTGTTACCCACGACGGCGGGGGTGTTGTTACCCATTTCTATGGGGGTGTTACCCACGACGGTGGGGGTTTTACCCATGATGGTAGGGGTGTTGTTACCCATTTCTATGGGGGTGTTACCCATGACGGTAGGGGTGTTGTTACCCATTTCTATGGGGGTGTTACCCACGACGGTGGGGGTGTTGTTACCCATTTCTATGGGGGTGTTACCCACGATTGTGGGGGTGTTGTTACCCATTTCTATGGGGGTGTTACCCACGATGGTGGGGGTGTTGTTACCCATTTCTATGGGGGTGTTACCCACGATGGTGGGGGTGTTGTTACCCATTTCTATGGGGGTGTTACCCACGATGGTGGGGGTGTTGTTACCTATTTCTATGGGGGTGTTACCCACGATGGTGGGGGTGTTGTTACCCGAGTTATGTACAACTTCGAGGGTGTGGCATAAGGCCAAGCATAGATATGAGGTGAGCGACTCTGTGTTGCAACAGACTCGACAGAGGTCTTTGACCATGAGACGAGATAATGAGATGAGCGACTTTGCATTGCAACAGACTCGAATGGAGTTCAATCTTTGTGATTGACTCGTATGGGATCTTTGTCGTGTATCCCGGTGTTGTGTCAGTCTTCGGACATGAGTCGGAGGTTTGTGAGCAGGCCCCGGCACAGCATCAGCTTTCGAGCATGAATCGGGGATATTGCAAGAGACAAGATTCGAGTAATAAAGAGTAATGGACAAAAGATCATGTATGAAAGAATGAATGTAAGAATGAACGTAAATGAATTATCGTAACAATGTATTGAACAGGATCCCTGTCATTCGACCTCAGTAATCGTGGCTGAGTGCCACGAAGAGGGTAAAGTCTGACCGGATCGAGAAAGAGAAGTGAACAATAATGTAATACGTTGAATGAACAAAGTTAATGAATGTAATGATGAAGATAATAATGATTTATCTGTATGTACGTATGATGCATGTTCACGAATGATGTAAAGTATAGTATGTTTTGAAATAAAGTAAAGAACGGTTTTAACGAAAGTAAAATATTTTATTATTAAAACTAGAACTCACTCAGCGTCGCTGACTTTTGTATACATGATAGTTGGCAGGTACATGTTGATGCTGAGGAGTTACAGGCATGGATGCATAAGCTAGTGGGAGCATTTTGAGGCTGGCATCCGTATTTTGACATGTCTTGTATTTTGAGATGAAAACAGATGTTGTAAATGATATGTTTTTAATTATAAATGAAAGTTTTAAATTCCGCTGCAAAATTAATGTATGTTTTCTAATGTTTTATGTGCGATGAACCACCAGCTGTAAGGTGCCCGGGAACGGGGCCTTACATATCATAGCACCATTTCCACCAGGTGAAGCCACCTTTGGCTTGTACGGTCCATTGACAATAGAGTTCCACATTTTGCTGTCTTGGTATCTAATGAAGCCTTCCATTCTTCTACTCCAAGACCTGAAGTTTTCAGGAGTGATGATGGGTGCTTTGGTCATCGTCCCCATCGAGACTTCATATTTGTTAAGGGCCATTTGAGTGAGTGGGTGGTAGGAAGGAGTGGAAAACAGGTTGATTTGGATGGTTAGATCACGCAATCAAGAGCCTGAGAAGCTCTGATACCAATTGCAGGATCAGTGTTTGTCACTTAAACACAATATTTTTCTCTCAAACTCATCTAGAATCACACTCGGGTAAGAATCAATAAGAGTTGATCACAATATGAAAAGATAATTTTCAAGATACTTTTATATATTGATTCTCAACTCAAGATACAAAGACTCTTACAAGCAGATGATAATCTTCCTTCTACGAGTTACAAGGAGAACCTATATATAATACTATCTACAGCGGATATACTTTGATACCAGCTGGGATCCTTTAGCTAAAGCCTATACTACAAGACTATACTTTAAGGTATCTCGGATAAAGTCTTATCTGAGATTTGGTAGTCAGGACATGTCCCTAACTTACCTTTTGTCACCAACTAAAGATGGCAACTGTACTATCATGAAAATGTAAACAGTGGAATAAAGTGTGGTCAACAACATGGTTCTTTAGGAAGAAGCCATGTTGTATCAGAAGTCTGCAGCGGAGTGTCAGAGACCATACTTGTGTCCACTGGTTATAGCAGTGTCTTCCGAAGGTTGAATGGCTTCGGAAGAGTAAGTACTTCCGAAGCCACTTTATACTTCGGAAGAGGCTGCTTCTTCCAAGGCTTGGAGACTTTTTCTTTTCATCATACTTCGGAAGTGGTCTTTACTTTATTCTTCTAAGTCTTGAACTTCGGAAGTATGCATTTGTCTTCGGAAGTAGAGTTCTGTCTTCGGAAGTTGGACTTTCCTTTTGTCTTCGGAAGAACTCTACAACCCTCGAAAGTTCCATTATGAGCTTCGGAAGCCTTTGCATACAGCACCAAAATAACTTAAGTGATATAGTTTTGGTTGCATTAGCCTTCTTCTTCATTCAACACATTAGTCGCCACATAGGGTGACATCCATAGAATTCTCTTATCGAGTCACCAAAAAAAGTAAGACCATTTCTCCAAGCCTACTAATCCTTCCTCTTGATCGCTACCATGGGTGAAGTATAGTATGGGCCCGGGGGGCTCTTTTTTCGTTAGTAGTGTTAATTTTTAACGTGGTCGTGTAATTATTTTAATATATATAGAGTTCGTCCGTCATAAAATAGTTACTTTTACCTCTGCCCGACCGCCCCTTATATGGTGTGATTCAAGTTTCGTTACTAATCGGTACGTTTATGTCGACTTCTTTATTGTTCAAACAATTGTCATTGCGTTTGTGACCTTCGAAATGAGCATGTGATAGATAGTCTATTGTTCCCTTAAAATAAGAAAATGGGCAAAATGTAGATAATTGTGAGGTGTTATTGATGTGGCATGTGATAGAAGCGGTAATAATGGTAACCACATCTTCCCCTTCACGTTGTGCTTTTGGAGGGTGCTTTTTTTGTAAAGAAGTAACTAAAGTGAAAAGAAAGTGTAAATATTTATGTTAAAGGCTTAAATCGTTTTCTTAATGAAGTGAAGCGGAGGAAGTTAGAAAGATTTTTTTTATCTAGTTTTCCTACGAAATCAACACGGAGCGGATTTAATGTGTCTACTCGAGACTTACACCATTCACAGTAGGTTTTTTATATATATTTGTGAGTGTGTAAACATGAGATAAAATTTTACTATTCATCTATACATTTGGTAACACATTATTTTTAATCATTTCTTATATTTTTTAAAACTTGTTGGTAGTGATGGATAGTATTAAAAGTAATAGTAAATGTATAAATATATTATTTAATGAAAAAATATTTTTAGTTTAATTATAAGATTAACAAAAAGCAAAAATAATAAGTTTTGTATTATTGCATCATTAAGGATGCAAAAACTGATTTATTTGTTTTAGTGAATTGATTTGGTGTGTTTGTTAAGTTAATCCAAAAATATCCATGAATTAATGTTTAAAAAAAAGAAAAAAAAGAAAAAAGATCCGAAGATGCATGATTGGAATTTGGCGACACTGTTACAGATGTTCCGTTTTGGTTAGCACACATGGAATATTATTTTGGAATTTACAACTACCCACTTTTTCACGTTGCATCATATTAATCCTCAACCGCTCACACCCAATCACAGCCTCCACCATATCATCATATGCCTTTTACCTCCCTCATCTATTCCGCTTTGCTGTAATCTACCCCCATTGTTACAAACAGTGACACTCTCCACCCTTAACTCCCCTTCACTTCTCACTTAACCCCATTTTGCCTTTTTTTCCCCTTCTTTCCTGAGAATGACATAAGTTTTATTTAAAACTAAACTCACAAGATGGTAGAACACATAATAAAATATATAACTAAATGGAAAACTCACATCTAAGTGCTCCAATCTAATTGTTGCTTGTTCATTTTATGTGTTGTGCCAAAGCAATGCGTTTAGATTTTGGATGTGTTTTCGGAACTTTTATCTCATTATGTCACATTTTTAATTTTATTACACTTGAATATCATTTGATTATCATTGTTGTTGGTATATGAACATCGTTTTTTATGTTTTGTTTCATAACAATATACAATCTTTTGAGTTTATCTATAATCTTAAATGCTCATGTATCAACTTGGGTTTTTATGGTTTTAAGTTCGTTGATTGGACTAAGTAGAGTTGTAAACGAACTGAACGTTTCGTGAAAAGTTTGTGAACTGTTCAGCGAGAAGTTCATTTATGTTCGTTCGTTTTGTAAATGAAAGAACACGAACAAGAAAATTTCGCTCGTTTAACTAAATGATAGAACATGAACATAAGTTGTGTTCGTTTATTTATTTTCGTAAACGTTTGATAATATGTTCGTTAATGTCTGTTCATGAACGTTCGATAATGTGTTTGATTATATTCGCTAAAGTGTTCATTTATATTCCTAATTTTTGTGTCAGTTATTTTTATGACAATCATATCATATATTTTTTGATATTTATGTTTATGTACATATTTATTCTTGATGGATTTTATGTAATGTTTGTAATGAAAATGTAAAATTTATTCTAAAATAAATCTATGATCATTTATATACATTTTTATTCATGATTTTCTTTGTGTTCGTCAGACTCATAAACAATTGTTTGTGTTCGTTTGCTTTTGTTTGTGTTCATTTACATTCGGTAAGTGTTCGTAAATAGTTCATAAACATGTCATTTTCTTATAAACGAACATAAACACGAAATCTCGTTCGTTAAGTGTTCTGTACAGTTCATGATAAATTTATTTCTTAACGATCGAACACGAACAAAGCCTTGTTCGTGTTTGTTCGATTCGTTTGCAGCCCTAGGACTAAATAATCGCATAGAATTTCAAGAATTTAAGTTAAGAGTTCATGAAAATCATTAGCTAACACAACAACTTGAGATCGAGTCAAGAAATTGTACACTATGGATCAATTTATCTACTTAGGTGTTAGATAATATATTTTCAACTTTGATTTTAATTCTATTTTACAAAAGGATGTTTATTCTTTCCTTACACAGATATCTCTCTCTAGTTCACCCAACTCATACACTTTTTTTTCATACTCAGCAAATGGCAATATATGGTCACCAAATTCTTATCATCTTTCCAACTAGTTAACCTCAATTGTAAAAAAGAAGATTTAATACTAATTTCACGAGGTTAAAATGGCTTTATAGAACATACGTTATTTCTAGGATATTACATATATTAACGTAATGTTGTTTGTTCTCGTCTCATCTTAAGCACAATTCGATATACATTTAATGTCATTGTGGAGCTACCTCACATTGTAGAGGCACAAGCCTCTTAGGTGGAGGTTGCAAGTTTCATCCCAAGCAAATGTGTAATTAGGAGGTGTAGATAGAAATAGCAGTAGTTAGGGTCATTCATTTTTTTATGTACGTTTAATTGTATTTCAGAAAACAAGTCTTATATTTATTTAAAAGGCATCGAGTTTAGTTATTTTATGTATGTACTTTTGTTATTTAATATGAGATAAGTCGTGTCTTTTTCTATATTTGTGTTTTCAGTTGGTTCATTGTTGGTTCATTGAAATCTAGTTTGCCATCATTTTCATGAGTTTATAATTAGATATTCGGAACTTGAAAATGCATTGAACATTGAAATTTTGGCTCTTTAATGCAACCGTTTGATGCAAAAAAGGTTGTTGGTTTTGAAAGAAAACGATATGCTTAACCTAAAAAGAAATTACCAAAAGTGGATCTTTTGGGACTAATTTCGTGCCCATAAGAGGTAATATTGCCAACCCAAATTAATCAGAAGGCCACAGTGTAACTTTCTTTTTTATTTATTTATTTATATTTTAGTTTACATGTGAAATATTGTCATGAAATGATTTATGATTAAATGAATCGAGGAAAATTCGTTTTCTTGTGAACATGAATATTAAAAAAAAAAGCTTAGTCCAAGACTAGGTATGTAATATTATAAAATAGTCAAAATATTTAGTATTTTACAATTAAACGTTTATTGAAATAGCTTCTTAGATGAAGAATATTAACTTATTTAAAATGCACAAGCATGTAAAAGAAGCAGTAAACATCTTTTATCGATTACAATGTGTATCATATATATGAATTTTTGTTTTATTGTTGTCTGTGAAATACTATCCTATAAAATGTAAAAATTGTAAATAAAAACACAAATATCTTACCATGAAAAAGTATCACGTTCTTATTTTTGCACATCTAGAACATCATTTCTTCAAATTCTACCGTTTTGAGGGGTCATTTTTCCGGATAACATGAATTCATACTGTTAAAATTTAAGATTTTCTATATAACAAATGCGAGTTCATATATTTTAATTAATTATAACAGGATTGTTAAAAAGCACGTTGTAAAAATTGGTGTGTTTGATTTCAACTCATTACGTGCAAAAAAGAAAACTTTGGAAAATTTATGTTTGTTTTTTTTGAACGGTCAACGAATAATTATTAAGCCCGGTCATTCGGGTAAACCCATTAGCGAAAGGCCATCCATGCCCGCGAACACAGACAGCGTTGGTAACCCGACTCGTCCACCATTGCAAGGGAAACCCACCACCCAAAGGTCCGCTATGATAAAACCATTGGTTCACTTAAAACATATTAAACTTAGTGAGACTTCAACCCATTACCTTTACATTAAAAAATTATAGGATACATTTTCATAAACCATTTCATATAAGACTCATTAGCTTGTAGAAAATTTATGTACCACTTGGTTCGAGTCTCGTAACATATTGTTAAAAAGAATATATATATATATATATATATATTATATATATATATATACATATATATATATATATATATATATATATACATATATATATATATATATATATATATATATATATATATATATATATATATATACATATATATATATATATATATATATATATACACATATATATAGGAGGGATCAAATGAGAACTAGTTTTTTTGTGAGAACTCTAGGAAACAATCTCAACCACTACTTCTCAATGACAAAATTGTAATTAACAAAAACATATTTAAAAATTTATAAATCAAAAATAACATAAAAATAAAAAAAATAAAAAAAATAAAAAACATAAAAATGTTCCCCAACTTTCCCTCTTTCATAAAAAAATATAAAAAAATAAAAAAATTCTCGTTTTTTAACGAAGTTCGTTTTACACATATGTAATATCGGATTTACACATGTGTAAGTCCAGTACTACATATGTGTATAACTAGATTTACACATATGTAAACAACGAATGTACGATTTTTTTTTAGAAAAGTATATCAATATGGTAGGCGTTGGAAATATAAAAATATACTGAATTTTATGGTGAATTTTTTTGAAAAAATGATGTCGTGAAGAAAAGTTACGAACGTTTAAAAAATGAAGAAATGACATGTAATTTGCATGTGATAAAAAATGAGTGGCTGAGATTGGTTTTTAGAGTTCACACAAAAAAGGTGGTTCTCATTTTAACCTTCCCCTATATATATATATATTATTAAAAAGAAATTTAAAAAGTGGCATTTAGTAGTGAGGATGTCAGAAGCAAGTTTAATCCGCGTAAACACATGCCAGCTGTAAGGTCATGGATTTGATCTCGTGTACTGTAGGCCATCTTTGGTCCCACCGCATTCTGCAAACCACGTATGTTTTTAAAAAAATTAAGTTTTCAATCCCTGTGAAATCAAAGAGTTTTCACATATAATACCAAATTTGACTAATGATGAAAAAATTTGATCCAAATAACTAGTTAAAATTCCATATAGTTAAGTAGCTCTTTTTTAAAAAGATAAATTATGGTGGCAAGATCATTGTAATTGTTACTATAAATCAGACGGAAGATAAGAAAATTAATAAACACATTTGTAAATTGTTGATTTTTCTAAGGTTAAATCTAGCTATATAATTTATAAAACCAAATGATTTTTTATATGGTTTATCAATCTTTAAAAAATTATATTGTAAGAAAAGGACTTTATTATCTTAATATAAATATATGATTGTGATATTTTTTTTAATAAGATGATACATAATTATGGTTGTGATTTTGAACAATTATAGCAGGGCATGATCATATATACATGATACATAAATAACAAAATATATAGTGTGTGATTATATGATCTCATATACTGCACATATAAACTTATATGATGCGTATAACAAAATTAAACATTGAGAGAAAATTTAGGAAAATGTCAGATGAGTTATACGTCTCATATAGCGCTATACAAAACGTATAGCGCTATACGACTTGTATAAAATTTTAGGGTGTTTATTTAAATTGAAGGTATCTAGATATCGAGTTTCAGCTTTTATCATTTTATATAAGAAAAACATTATTGTATGTCTAACATGCTTTCTATTTTTTTACTGTTATACACGAGTAAACATTTTATAGCAACTCGAATTGTTATGTATCACACTACTAAACTATAAAAATAGAGTGTCACATATCATTTACATTGTTAAAATGATGGATCACTTTGTAATACTTGTAACTCTCAAGGGTTATTAATTCACTTTTATAATATTACATAAACCACCCCTATAAACCTGCAACTCCTACACATTTCTCCATCTCTCTCTCTCTCTAACATTCATACGCTTTCTTCAGTGCTTCTGAATTTCAAAGTGATAGATTCATCATTCATATGAAAAGACACACACAGTGAGTGTTACCGTGTGTAATTCACACCCACAACACTATCATCATCTTTTGTTGGTGATTTAGTTCAAATTCATTCGAATGTTTGCGTAATTCGATGGCGAAAAGCGGCGTGATTGATGGGGATCCGGCCGTCAAGAGCACGACGGAGTTGAAGAAGGAATTGGAGAGGCTTGTGAAAGCGATTGTTGAAGATTCATCATCGGATGATGAAATTGGATTGTTTGATAGAGCTAATCAGATGCTGCAGGTGTTGAAACGATCGTATGGTGTTAGGAAAGTGAGTGATGAGAATCGGAGTGTTAATGGAAGTTCGACGTCGATTTGGGCTTCGTGTCCTCAGGAGTTTCGTTGCCCTCTTTCGAAAGAACTCATGAGAGACCCTGTTGTTCTGTCTACTGGTCAGGTAGGTTTTTTGTTCGATTTGACGATTTCTATCGTTAATTGTTGTTGTAAAATGCTTGTTGTAGATTTGACGATTTGAGTGTGTTGATTACTGCTATTTATTTTGCGGAATTGTTGTTGAATTAATTAGATTTGACAGCGTTTCGTGATTGATTATGTTGAAGAATCATCATTTAGGGTTTGTTGATGAGTTTTCAGGTTGGTTAATCTTTTGATAAGTGTTTTTGGTTGGTTGCAGTTTGATTAATATAATACTTTAACCAATTGGGTTCAGAAGTGTGAATTTATTCATACTTCTCTGTTTTCTGTTTACTTGATAATGATCATTTTGCTAAGGAAAATTGGATTTTAGTAATTGGATTTTAGTAATCTAACTGTTTGGAAGATAATAATTATACTGTAAATTTGACTAATGACACAATAAACTTCTATTATTGTTTTTTACCAAGGGTGATCCCAGTAGCATAATCATTAAATACTTAGACTTGATTTCTGCATATGGCTAACAATAGTGATTATGTGCGAAATGGAATAGTGATTAAGTGCAAATCGAGTGTAAAATTATGATAATTGTGCTCCTGGGATTGAAAGTTTGGAGCGTCATTGTTCAAATGGGATTATTAGCTCCAATGGGTAAAAATTTGGATTATTAAAATCCAATTTGTCTTTATACTAATAATGTTTAGCATTGTGAATTTTGCTTTTCTTGTTTGCTGATGATGATCATTTTGCTAATAATTGCAGACTTATGATAGGCCTTTTATCCAAAAATGGTTAAAAGCTGGTAACAGGATATGTCCAAAGACCCAACAAGTTCTTTCACACACCATTTTAACCCCAAATTACTTGGTTAGAGATATGATAGCACAATGGTGCAAGAATCTTGGAGTCCAATTTCCTGGTCCAATTCAGTATTCAGATGAAGAGGGGCTAACCGAAGCTGATCGTGATCTGTTCTTGTCACTTCTCAAGAAGATGTCATCCACACAAGCTGAGCAAAAAGAAGCTGCTAGAACTCTGCGGTCGTTAACAAAAAGAATGCCATCTTTTCGTGCATTGTTTGGTGAATCCCTTGAATCCATACCTCAATTGCTAGCCCCATTGTGTCAAACCAGGTCCCAAACAGAAGTCCACCCTGATCTCCAAGAAGATCTAATCACAACCCTTTTGAATCTATCAATTCATGATAATAATAAACAGCTCGTTGCAGAAACGCCAATGGTTATCCCTCTGTTACTAGACGCGTTAAGATTTGGGACAATTGAAACTAGGACAAATGCAGCTGCAACCCTTTTCACTTTATCAGCACTTGATTCCAATAAACTGCTAATTGGGAAATCTGGTGCTTTGCAACCTTTGATTGATCTTTTGGATGAGGGACATCCGTTGGCAATGAAAGATGTTGCTTCGGCTATATTTAATCTGTGTATTCAACATGAAAATAAAGCTAGAGCTGTGAGGGATGGTGCTGTAAGAGTACTTTTGAATAAAATTAAAAGCAGGTTCATGTCGACGAGTTATTGGCTATTCTTGCCATGCTTTCTAGCAACCAAAAGGCTGTTGAGGAAATGGGAGATCTTGGGGCTGTTTCGTGTTTACTTTCTTTAATAAAAGAAACAAATTGTGCCCGAAATAAGGAGAATTGCATTGCGATTCTATACACCATTTGTTACTATGATCGAACGAAGTGGAAGGAAATGAGGGAAGAAGAGAGCAAGTATGGGACTTTATCACAAGTTGCACAAAATGGTACTTCACGGGCCAAACGAAAAGCCAATGGCATACTCGATAGACTCAATCGAGCCATCAACTTGACCCACACCGCTTGATCTCGAAAGGGCTCCCAAAAGAAAGCTGTAAATTCTATAACTCCTTTATCATTTCAGGTTTGAGTTACAATAATAGCTCTGTTCTGGTTCGTTTTTCAGACTCAATTTTGTCAATTCTTGTCACAGGTTTGAGCTTATAGCTATTGTGAATAATTATTATAAAATTTCATATTCTATATCTATCTATGATTATATTCTATCATTTTAGTACTGTTTTCAATTAGTTTAGCACTTGAAGTTATGTAATGTTCATGGGTTTATATTATTTAGTAGAAATTTAGTCAACAAAGTTCATATTGGCTGTTTTAATACTTTTTTTGTCCATCAAGTCTGCACATGGTGATGTATTGGATAACTTGAACCTCACTTGAGTAATCACATGTTCCGTCTAAATTCAAGAAAATAATTTTTTTGAATTATTAGAAACACCCAATTGATAAAGACTTTCACTTCAGTTTCCATACAATTTGGAGAGAAAGATATTTTATTTTTTTATTTTATTTCTTTTAACCATCAAAACAACCTCGTTAATACCTGCTAACAAATGGGATTTGAGTAAAACTAAAACATGTTCTAGACATATGGCTTTTAAGAGGGTTAGACAGAAAACTAGTGAAAACTGAATTCGAATGGGAGAACTCAACTAAAGGGCTCAAGCGCGTAGCACGAGGTAGATATTTTAAAGTTAAACCCATGAGATGGATATTGTTACTTTGGATTTTGTTTGGGGATATGGAATAATAACTAAAAATTGTTGGTCAGTACCACATGGAATATGATTCTTGAGATGATTGATGGATAAAAAGTGCAGTGAATGGATGAGAATAAAAATAGGATAAAACTAGGAAGAGAATATGCTACAATAATATATAATATTTAAAAAAATCAATGGGACAAAGGGTGTCTTTTGTGTATGATGGAGATATTCATCAATCCAAGATGCTCCCATTTCTTCTGTGAAAGTCTTCATTGTAAGACAGTTGTGAACCCCATGACCCTTCCTGTCACTACCGCATTACCTTGTTATGGCTATATTATGCATTCATGATTCACACTTTTCTTGCCTTGGTATGGCTTCATTTCAGTGTCAAGGGTTCTTTGATTTTTATATTTCTTGATATTTTCAAGATAAGTTTAGCTAACATTGTACAAGATTGTTGTACAATATATTTATCTCACAAGATTCTTTTTTCTTACAATAAAAAAACATTTTTATTTTAATATTCATATTCTCATACTTGGTTCTAAACGATATCTCATACAAGTCGGCTGCTGAAACTTAGTAACCATTGGGTTTGTGGTCTGTATTTAGAGTATTGAATATCTGATTTGATAATTTGAGATGATTCAAGTTTACGTGTGTAATTCTTATCACATAACCCACATATCATGCACATCTCAAAAACCAAACTTCAAATATTAAATACATAACTTGAGTTCTATCAATTTCAAATGTTTAATCATTCAAGGTTTTTTTAAACCATTTTAACATATTTGAAAAATGATGTATTATACTCTTTGTTAATACATCTCTACGAGTAAATATGTATCTTACTAGTTTATGTAATCAATCAGTGATCACGTAATATCATATATGTACCTAAATACTCAAAAAGTTTTATAATAATACAATGATAAAGATTGAAAAATAGAAGCATAAAGGCTTCTACAAAATTAAAAATAACGGTGGTTCAAAATGGCTTGAATCATAATTGAAGGGGCAAAATATAAAACAAACATTTTGAACAAAAGAAAGGGTTGTTGCTTACTTAAAAAACCCGTATTTATATAGCAAAATATTAAACCTCAAAACATTTTAGGCACACCGAGGGACCAAGATTCTAAAAATGTATCAACCTTAAGAACAGGTAATAATGCTCGTACGGAAATAAAAAATGCAAGCAGAATTGACGAAACTCTAATGCATGTGTTTTTTACTATACTACAACAAAATAAATATATTTACACCCCTCACATAGATGAAGCTACAAATACCGTAGACGGATTTTTTTTATACATCCCACATCTCACATTTTATGGCGGGCCTACCCACATGTGTTGATGATAGACACAACGTATAAAACAAACGTCTACAAAATGTCATTTGTCCAAATGGTTTGTGTGATATCAACTCTGAAATCGTTTTCTTTTGCTCATGCATTCATCGATCTTGAACGTCAGATTAATTTCAGATGGGTTTTAGAACAATTAAAGGAAACTTTAGAGCAAAAGTGTATAAGAACCTCGCATTATATTTAACGACAGAGACCTTACTTTCATGAAAACGTGTGAAGAAGTTTTTTTCCAAATTATATGAGACTACTTTGTATACGACATATATCGGAAAATATTATTAAACATTACAAGGCGAGTTTTTCAAATAATGAATAGGACGTTTTGAGCATTTGTGATAGGTATTAATTAACTCTGTCACGCCTGACATATTCGATTATAATTTTGACCACCTTTATCGAAAATTGGTGTTAAAATATTCAAGTAAGTTTTATATTGTTATTGTTATACTTATTAATATTATTTTTTATAATTTAAATAATATAATTTTATTTTAATTAGGAATTTTTATGTACCTGAAAAATAATTGGTTGAACTCTTATAAAGAAAGGTTTGTTACCACATTGATTGATAGAGATCGTAACTTCGGTCAACACACAACCAACAAAGTGGAGAGCCAACATTTTATGCTGAAAAGTTACCTAAAAAAACTAATAGTACCATGAAAAGTTTACTAAAAATAAAATCATGCTTATGGTTCAATAATATTTTAGTTACACAAGAAATTGCTATAAAATTTTTTTACTAAAAAATCATGTTTATGGTTCAATACAATCATAAAGTGTTTAATTACTTACAAGGTAAATTTTCTATTGTGGCTTTGATCTTTTGATTGGCGAGATCAACCGAATTCATCATCTAATGACATCCACGCATTGTGTGGACGTCATCATTTTACGAGTTATGGTCTTCCATGTGCGTGTAGATTAAATCATTACTTTCAAACATGTAAAATTTTTGTTATTTAAGTTTCTATTGTTTAAGTTTTATTATTTTACCATGAATATTATATTGTACATATATATATATATATATATATTTGTTATATTTTTACTCATTATTTAGGCGAAAATATATCACTCGATTACATTGGTATTTTTTGAAGAAAGCTTGACATTTCATAAGCGTATATTGTACGGGAGGAAAAAATAAATATAAATAAAGAAATAGAGATGGTGATAAAACGTTCACTTCTTCAAACAAAAAAGTGAAAAGATCTATAGTGGGTATTATAAAATCACTCATAAATCCAGCGAAAATAGATTAAAAAGCTCCAAAAGTGCAAACGAATACACGCGGCCGTCCCAAAAGGATAAGCAACAAGATGTGATATTCGACCCTCCCATACATAGTTCATACGTTCAAGAACGAGAAAATATTCAAGTTCGTCGAAGATATTCAACTTCAATGGTGAAGACTAAACAATGATCATTTTAACGTAGTCAATCAATGTCTTCCAAAACAAAAGGTAAAGATATGTCATCCCAACAAACTTCAAAGTTTTCATATATCCCAGGGGACAAAGAAAAAACTATTACCGGTTTTGTGATTCGATTCTATATGTGTTCTATACATACATTTCGGGTGCGAATGATGTATAAGCGGACGCTAATTGTGGTTTTCGCGTTGTAGCAGTTGGATTAGGATATGATGAAAATCAATGGCGTTTTATTTGTACTAAACTTATAGCGGAGCCGGATGAAAATGCACATCGGTACGATGATATGTTTCACGATATCAAGCGTCTAAGAAATTCATTAGACTGGAACGGAATAGGTGCAACTCTACTTAGACATTGGATGACAGTACCACCCGCAGCGATCTTAGTTGATAACAGGTTTCAAGTGGTATTAATATTAATTACAATCGATAACAATGCAATTTATTTTCCATTCTGATTCTCTCCTCACGATATCGCTAGCCACCAATCGATTGCAATTGTCTTTGTTAATGGAAATCATTTTATTAGGCTTCGATTAGCATGTGACTATCCAATGCCTTTACCAAGTGGATACTGGAAAATTTTTAAAACACCAAATGCTAATAACTGGGAACTTATATACAAGATATAAATTCAAAATTTTGATGAATCGATAAAAAACGAATACCCTGAACATATTAATTTGTTATAAGTTGTATTATTGTAATGGTTTTTGTATTATTGTTCTAATAGTTGGATTTTAATATAATACGCAATATGTAATTTTATAATTGCTAACTATGTAACTATGAATTGCAATTTGTAATCATCAAACGAAAAATATTAAAACTTACTATTTTTACATCAAATAATAAACAAAATACAATTTTTACATCAAAACATATACAAAATTCGTCAAAATAACTACTCCGGAGGTGGCTGATCCACGGCGTCGTTAGCTGCCTCGTCACCATCTACCAGCCGCCTCTCAAAAGGGACAATCTCCGGGCGAGGCGGAAGAACAATCCCCTGTGATACAGGCCATGTGCTGCTGAGTTCCATCTGCCACAGATGCATAATATGCATCTCACGCAACAAATGGACAGACTCACGCACACAACTGCATAGACTCAGCCATACACTAGGTGGAATCTGCTAGATTATAGTACTCAGCGGCAGTGGCACCTGTTGTGGAAGGCCTTGCTGACACGCTCCGGGCTGCTGATGTTGTTGCTCCTCTACCTCCTCCTCCTCCTCCTTACCACCTACAACAAGGGGTGGAATATCATCTAACCGCCGTCAATGAATCTTCGTAGGTTGCCGTCAAAAGTGGCGGAAATACCTATGGCCTACACAGTCTAGCGGCCTAATATCCGCGGCAGGGAGTCACTCGTCTGCCGCACAAGTAGCGTATCAGTGTATATCCTTAAACGGGAGGCAATGATGGTGATATACGCCCCACAAACTATAGGGCTATCTATCTGTAAATAATGAAATAAGAAATAAATATATTAATTAATATTTGTAACAATTAATAATTAAATGATAATTAAAAAAAATAAGGTAAATGCTATATTGCCTTCCCTGTAACAATAGAAAGAAGATAAGGCGCCATACAGTGAGTAAGATTAACCCTCCTATGGCTAATCAAAGCTCGCAAAAAAGATGTCTCCGAACAAAATCTGCTCGGTGCTCTGGTCGCGCTTGACAATGATGCCAACAATGCAACGATGCAGATATCGGTGCAAAGGATGTCTAATAGAAGTCGCGCAAATAGCGCCCTCTCATAAACTCAGATCGAACCTTATCTGTGAGGAAACTAATTTCTACTGCCTCCTCTGTGTAAAATCCAAGGACGGTCGTCCACGCCCTTATCATGAACTCCTATCTCCGACCCCCAAGGTGAACCGCACAACAACATGGATAATGGGGTCATCTCCATCTGTGGCAGGAGTGAATAATAAGGTATAGAGGAACTCCAACGTAAGTTCCCGGTGGTCCCTCCTATTACCATAGTCAAACATCCGCCGCCACGATGTCGAGTCCTTGGCCCCAATGAACGCCTCAGCACGCTCTAAATCACCCACCGACTCCAACACCTCCCAGTCGATGGTACGGGTCCCCTTGAGGGGTTGACCTAACAATATCCAAAGCCGTCTGCGCGGTCTCTCGCAAAAAGTGAAGATGCGGGTGAGGGTTTAAAAAAACTCCTAGACCCTCGGGGTCGGTCTCAGAACGCACACACTTACGCCACGACATAATATGTTAAAAAAATAATATTAAAAACCAAATTATTTAAAAAAAAAAGGTTACGAGCCGTGAAGTAACCTCACGGCTCGTAATCCTTTAAAGGTTTAAGAGGTTACGAATAGTGAGACAACTTCTCGGCTCGTAACCTTTTACACCTTTCAAAGGATTACGGGTCGTGAGGTTACTTCACAGCCCGTAACCTCTTTAACCAAAAAAGGTTACGGGCTGTGAAGATTCGTCACGGTCCGTAACCCTCTGATATTTATAAAAAATTGAATTTAAATTTTAAATTTATACAATAATAAAGCGTAATTAGATAAAGGAAATTAGTTGTGTACCTGATAATAGACGAAAAATAACTAAAGTGAGATCGTAAAAGTGAAAATAGGGGGGTCGTATCAGAATGAGTAGTAATCGGAAAACTAGGCGTGAATGGACTTGCAAGGTTTGAAACTGATATATTAAAAGCGTCACGGCCCGTGAAAGCCTTCACAACCCGTGAAAATAATGTTCACAACTCATGAAGCATCTCACGGTTGTGAACTTTTTCGTACTAAAAATTATAATCGTTAAGGCTTCACAACCGTAAGACGCTTCACGACCCATTTGATAAAATTTCAAAAATAACCGTTGGTCTTAATGGCCCGTGAAGGCTGTCACGATCGTAAGGCCTAATGGCATAAAATATATCTGTTGGCCTTAACAGCCCGTGAAACTCGTTACGGCCCATGAAGTTTTAAAAAAATTCAAAAATATATTATATTTCATCTATAAATACTAGCATATTTAAACACATAAAATACACTCAAACATCAAAATCCTAACATATTTACAAAAAATATGATTTCGACAAGTTCTATATCAAGCTCACCATCCCTTACATCACAAAATCAGAATCCTTGGAATGACGAAGAAAATGTCACTTTAGCATGATCATGTATAGATAATTTAGGTACAATTTTCGAGGAGTGTTAAAATTTATTGGAACCAAATGTCAAAACGTTTTTATCAAATTCTAGAACGTGATAAATATCAAATCACTTAGGAACTTAGCAGCAAATAGGGGAGTTTGTAAGGATTTCATAAGTCTGATGCAGTCAAAATATTCAAGCATTCAAAGTCTCTCTGCATACATACACCAAAGTATTTAAGTAGAAATGCTTCGGAAATTTTACACCCTACACAAGAAATATTCTAAGTGTAAAATCTTTTGAAGCCAAGACCGATATCTTCCAAAGCCAAATATGAAGTCTTTCTTTTTTAAGACATATTTCTTTCGAAAACTTTTATGAAGATGCTTTTATCTGATGTATTTTTCCATAAAGCTAGACCATCTTTCCGCTGCAACTTTTTTTGAATCACCAACTTTCACAAGTTGGTGAAAGGTCCATGCTTTAGGTAACTGTACATTGAGGTCTTGAGTATGAGCTTTGTACTTTATATACTTAATCCTTTTTGTAATATATTAGGATGTGAGCTATGACATGTCATAGTCATTAGTCAAGAGGCAATCTGCCTTTTGACTTTACATTTGATTTTGTTATCTAGTCTTATGTAATCCAGCCAGCCTTCAAAGTATGGTCGGATGTAGGATATAGTATATGTATCTCAAGTACTTGTAACTTTTCATTATGCTTTGTAACACTTTGTAATAAAACTTGAGAAACAATATACAACATTCTTGAAACCCAAATACTCGTGTTGTTTGCTATCTTGTTTAGTCTCTCATTTACTTGTATTCTTAGCATCCTTTATCCTAGTTAACCAGTTCCCTATTTGATCTGCTAAATGTTGTAAAGAACTCTACTCAATTGTATTGTTGTGTTGTAAAGTGCATCACCCCTTCTAACGGTCCTGCAGATTTGATGAGAAAGATAACGATATTTCACTCAATATACAATAATATATATGACAACCGAAACACTCTATGGAATGATGCAGACATTATGAAAAGGGCTCAAGAACAATACCGACGAAGAATCGAAACATCTTTTAATCATGTTGCGGCTTAGAACTTTCTTAAAAATTAACAAGATTAAAAATTGTATTTCGAGTTATTTTTATTACATTGTCCGAATATTATTATTAATAATCAAATAAAAATATTATTTATTAAATAATTACAATGTTCGTTTTGAATACAGATCATCTGTCATAAATCATCGGAATCTAAGCTAACCATCTTGTAAATTATTTTCATGCAACTCTAAAGATCTATTTTGAACCAATCTACGTAACAACATCCAAATAACAACTCCTGAATCTCGACTAATATGACATGCATTTAAAGGTCACACAGGTTCACTAGAGACTAACAATTCTTTAATTTCTTTTTGCCCAGATTGCAGCCAATAATGTATACGTCCAAGAAAATAAAGGAAATGCGATACAAAGTGTACAATAACCGCCCAAACATTACGATGAATGCACCACGAATCATCACACGTATTTGGATGACATTCATAAGGAAAGAATATATGAACTTGTAGTGACTCCATAGAAACTTTAAAAAGATACCATTTTTCATCATAATCAGTGATCGGTATGTATAACTATAAAAAATAAAATCACAATTATATATATTTTTATACAAAATAAATCACAACTATAACACGAAAACATATTACCGTATCAACTTCCCATAATACAAGATATAAATCTCTACTCTCGTCTGCATATTCATTACCATCAAGAGATCCGATATATATTAAGTTAAACCACTCAAATGGAAGAATCGTCCAATGATCATTACCCGACAATTTTTATGTTCTACTTATTTCTTCAAATCGCCAGATCATCAGTCTATTTGTCCACGTCCGAATATGCTATAAAGAGCAACAAAATATATATTAAAACAAATATTATTTTTATACAATTTCAATTTTAAAATCTTACATTTAAACACAAAGTTGTGTTTCCAAGAAGTCCTCGCCAAAATTGTAAGTGGAGATACACAACACCCATGTAATATACCCTATATAATTTAGCATCTTCTTTTCGTAAAAACTATAAAATTATAAGTGAAGATCCACAACACCCATGTAACATACCTTACACAATTGAGCATCTTCGTTTCGTAAAACCTACAAAATTGTAAGTGAAGATCCACAACATCCATGTAATATACCCTACACAATTGAGCATCTTCGTTTGATAAAAACTATATAATATTCTAAGACCAATTTTTGTTATTATGTCAATTATGGTTATCAATTGGTTTCGGAATTCTTTCAACAATTACACGTGAGTTAGAACCAAATTCATTCGCACGCCTTCTATTAATCTTCCGATCTAACATTTTACTTATTTTACGGCCCGTGAAAGCTCTCACGGTCCGCATGTTACAGCCTATTAGGCTCTTCACGGCCGTGACCGGTAAATTCAATTCTTTAAATTTACACAAACCACTCAAAGGCTGTAAGAATCTTTGCGGACCGTAAAAAAAATCAAAGGGCGTCCGGATAACACCTAACAGGGTGTTTCTATATCCGGCACCTACTCAAAATCCAAAATCATAACACCCAATAAATGACTTCATCCAATAATATATGCATTAACTAGTGTATCTAAAGTACAAATCACTGGACATTGGATATATGCACTAGCTGGGATATGGTACAAGTCACAATGCATTGGTTAGAATTGCACTGCATGACACCAAAACACCAATCACAATTTGTGAATCCCTGAACTGAAAATGGATGCTAAATTTTTACAAACTTATAGTAGTTGCTAGTTCAAGCTTAAAAATTTAACAATTTACTACATGTTGGTGGCATCACTATTGGTATGGGTCAATGCATGCTACTCTTATAATAATCTATAGCAGTGATAAGCACTTGATTCTTTTTAAGGAGAGGTCTCGTTTTTAAATTTTACTTCCACTAGTTTCATACCATAACCTCTTGAAAAGAAACCAACCGCCAAGAAATTAATGCATCCAAAATTTAATTATAGTACCGACGAGAAGCTGATGAAAATGTTTCATAAAAAAAGGTTTCACTTCTTCTGTACAATCATGAAACCGGATGTTTCGCAATTTAGCATGATAAAGAACCATCTAAAAACAATATCAACAATGTAATGGCTCTATAGAAAATCATCACTCTATCTTTCAATCCATCTTGTAAGCCCAGCCATGCTTATCCAGAAATGCTTGCACTGCTTCTTTGATTGCTAAGTTCTGGACCAGCTGGGACGGGAAAAGAGGTTGCCGCGTAATTGGATCAAACTGGCCAACCTGTCAAACGCGCAAAACAGTTTTCGTGGACAAAATGTAAGAGAAAAGATTCAAAGAATAACTCCAGTTCCACAAAGATAAATGCTTTTTAAGCAAGATCAGAATTTTAAATATAACATATGGGCTTTCTTTTATAGATCTAACAGTTTGAAAAGATAAAAACACAACCCAAATCAGCTCTCATTAATTAACATGTCAAAATTGCCACACCTCAATGCATCACTATCAAAAAGAAAAAAAGAAATGTAAATATCAAGATAAACCTGCTCGAGGTGTTCCAGGATGACTGCCTTCTCATATGTAAAACCACTTGGGGCCGTTACTGGATCACGGAATATATCAAGAGTGATTCTGCAGCATAGGTAATCTGGTACCTGAAATTAAACATATGTAACTATAAGAAAAATATATTGTCTTAATTGACCTAGAAAAACACACAATGAAATGCGTCACCTCAGTTGGTGTATCAAATTCAGCAGCTTTGCTGAATACTGAATTCAGAGCATCCAACTGTTCTGAAGCAGAATTATTAACTTCATCAATAAAGCCTTCCACTTCGGTGGCATCACGAATATGTTTTTCTATAAGAGCTGCCTCACAACATTCTCTGGGCCACAAAAAGACAAACACCAATGAAAAAAAATTGAAGCAAAAACAGTCTCAAATTGTCACATATAATGTAGCAACTTTGAACCAAATACTTATAAACAGGTTGATTTGGGTAGTGTTTTATCTCAAATATGTGAAATTAGAAAAACATCAGCTAAATAGTGAACTGGTAAAAGACATACAAAGTCTAGTTATAATGCATAGAACCTCATAAATTGTCTTAATGGAAGATTTAGATTTTAAGTGTAATAGAGTGACTAGAAATATGTTTTGTACAAAATAGACATAAACTGTTTGCTAGTAAAAAAAACAAGTTAAACAAAAGTCACATGTTTCTATTTATACACTTTCAACCCAACCCCCTTTTGCTTGTTACCCAACCCACAGCCTTACCACCTCTAGTTGCATAATTTTATTTGAATATTGGATTATATTGTAGTATTGCTGCATTGTCATGATTATCAGTAAAATAATAATTAAGAATGAGATGAAAAAAAGTGTGTGCTGATTAAGCCAACCTGACCTTTGAAAAGGGCATGCTTCAAACAAACTCGTTTTGACCTGTTATCCAGCCCCATCTACCCGACCCAACCAAACCACACTTAGGAGTACATACTTCCGTTATCCAGCCCCATCTACACCACCAACCCATCCACACTTAAGAGTACATACTTGAAGTTCTACAAATCCAGGATCACAATCGCCTAAACCTGTTTAACGCGTTACCCAGCCCCACTCACCCAGCCGGCCCAAGTGCCCAACCACACTTAAAATTACATACTTGAGGTTTTGCAAATCCCATGATCGCTTGGTGGAATTATGCTCCCATTCCGAATATTTTGCTTTTGCTAGCTCCTGCCAAATTTCTTCAACCATATAGCTCTGAGGGCTTGCTCCTCTTCCAAGATCCAAAGCCTGCAAGCAATGCAAGATGAAATATACTAATCATTATAAAGAACATATAATGTAGCAGCTGTTGCTTTCAAAACATCTTAACTAAATGAAATTTTAACCGTAATCACAAGTAAACTCGTACCCTTTCCAATTCTTTTATTCCTTGAGTATATCTTTCCCTCTGCATTAGTGCAAGCCCTAGCATATAATGTCCCTGCAGCATCAAAAGCATCTCACCTTGTTAGCCATCCTATTTGCAACCGAATATAAAAGGATGCCTTATAATAGCAACCAGTTATTGTAATAACATCAATAGACACCACTACATATTCATCGGAAAATTAGAAGAAAATATGCTGGCTGTTACCTTATAAGAACGTGTACTTTGCCAAGGTTTATGTATACAAATATAAAGATATCATTATGATCATAAGCTTCAACAAAGAAAAAGAACAAAAAAAGGTAAAAGTTATCATCTGATGGCTAAAGAGGAAACTTAGTGATGACTTTTATATGAAAGATCTTGATCCTACAAAAGATATGTTAGAAATGGAGGTTTAGATGTTAAGATTTCAAAAATGTCTAACGTCTAACATGATATGTTGCAACTTAAAGAGGTATTTTAGGCATTGTGACACGTAGAATGTGGAACCGGCCAAGTATGTCATTGACTTTCTAGCATAAATTTTCAAAATTCTTTTATCACTTTATGGTTCATTTATAGCTACTTATGGTCCTTTAAAAGGACTTCAAAGAAGCCAAAAGGCAACACTTGTGTATATTACTTATGCTTCAGGAACAAGTATCATTTGTTGATCTTATCTTCATGGTCAAATACTTGTCAAACTAGACTGAGTCGACTGACATACTTTTTCATCTCTTTTGAAACCATGTAGCATGTTAATTCTTTGATTTTGATCTCTAAACTTTTTATACACTAATTCCCGATTTCAAATCTTATATTCATATTTATTCCCTTTTGTGTGTTGTTTTCCATCCATGCCATGATGCCAACAAGTAACAACCCCTGTTGTTAATAGTGGCTATAGCGCGCTACATAGCGTATAGCTATGTTCCCGCTATTTGTGTTATGAGACCAAATAGCGACCTATGGCGGTTTTTTATTAATTTTTGTGTATTTTTAATTTTTAAAATTTTTTTTATAAATATAATTACAACCCAAATAGAGTATTTTAGCTATTTTGGTGATGTTTGCTTATATTTTCTACTACTTTATCACTACACATGTTAGTTTATTGAATATAAAACATTTCTTAAACTTTCTACTACCTTATCGCTAAACACAAAATAGCAGGTGCTATTTACCGCTATTCGCTGCGCAGCATATAAGTGGCTTGTTGCTATTTACCGCCATTCGCTATTGACAACTATGGTAAGTGGTAACAACTTTGTTGTCGTTACAATATCATTGATGATACGTAAGCAACGAAAATGTAATCAGCCATATGATCAAATTGGAAACCCATTTGACGTATGAGTGGAGTTCTTTTAAAGTAGTGACTGGAAGCAAGCGGCAGTAATTAATAAAAATGTTCCTCATATTGCAAGAATCAACTTCCGTAGAATGTAATCATGTATGCTACATAACATACATGTATCATTTTTCAAAATTGGATTTTTCCTCGTCACTTGCGTATTATAGGGAATGAACTCTCTAAGGCGGTATGTAAGATGCTTAAGCAATTACTAACTGCCAACTACAGAAACCCTAGAAACCATATGATATTATAACTTAAAGATTAAATTTTACCGAACATAAAAAACAAGTTAACGAAAAATATAAGCAAAAAACTAATAACTTAATATTTGATGATCCAAATTCCAAACCTTGACAGATGTATGATCTAGCTCGATAGCCTTCCGACTGTCCTCTTCAACTCTTGTCCAATCACTACATAAGAATATTATTGCCAAATATTTAGCAGGACTCTCACACTTATTCAATTCTTTTCTTGTGTCCATGAGAACCCAATACAAGCAAACTCACTCGAGAACCACCAATACCCAACTAACTAATGGGATCAAGTAAAACACAGCTTTCGCTAGACACACATCCTTCAAGAGAGTAAAAGCAATGGAAGCTGGATCCAAAGAGGAACTCAACCTCATACCATTGCACCACCCCTTGAAGGTTACTCATGCTTACTCAACTCCAAAAAATGGTTCTTTTGACTTTTGAAGTTAAAATGGTTATACTTTCAAAACCCAACTTCAAAATTGATAACCTAGAATCTCCAAATTTAAGGTAACTTCACAAAAAAACTGAACATTAAGCCACAAAAAAAGTACCAATTTTCAATTCAAATTTAGAGCATTAATTTTGCAGTTCCAAAATACTATGTTTCAAAGTTCAAAATCCAATTTATTCATCTCTGTAAGCAACTGAGAATAAACACATAACCAAAATCACACATAAAGACTTATTCAAAAAAGGGTTCGGTTCACAGAACTTGCGCTTGCGATAGCATACAGCCCGATTGGTCCAATAAACCGAAACATTAGGGCTCAACGTGATCGCCTGCAAAAATTGAAAAACAGAAAAGCAAACAATTGAGGCATTTCATCAAACACCTTACGATCATAACACAAAAGACTAATCAAACTTCACAAAAGAGTAAATCTTGATGGAATACCTCTGTGTAAGCATCGATCGCAGCACCCAATCTGTTCTTCTTGAAATAAAGATTCCCATTTTGCTTCAGTTGTTCGGCTTGCAATGTCCCCGATTTCACCCCCTTCATCATCAAAAAGCTCTTGTTTTCACAGAATTTTGATCGTTGTGATGTTGGTAATGAAGATTTCTCTCTCTAGAGTCTCTTTCTATCTCTAAAACTGAACCTTTTTTTTTGTAGAGAGAAGGCAAACAAGGGGTCTTCTTGGTGGTGGAGACTATGAGGCTAAAGTAACATGTGAAGGGATGATTGTATGTGACAGACGAATGTGATTGGATTGTTTTCTACTTTTTTTAGATGGAAATACCCCGTTGAATTGTACGGTCAATGATCACGACATCCGGAAACTTTGATCATTTTCCTTGTAATTTCCATGTGTGAATCCTACGGTCATCGATAGCACTTGTAAAAAACAAAACATTTAAACCTCTTCAGCATATTTTGAAATTTTGAATATAGTTTCCAAAAAATTTGAATCTAGTTTTATGTTAAAAGTCACATATTTGAATCGAGAACAACTCTAAACAAAAATACTTAAGTTTGAGCTGAAAAATTTTTAGTTGTCAGTTTTACTACTGAGAGTTGGGGTGTGGTTTCGATTAAGAATTAGATAGATAAACATAATAAAATAACAATATCATTTAAAACATAATTATATATTTGTTGTTCAAAAGAATGTATCCGGTGCACGTTATGTTTAATATTTGAATCTAGCGTTAACTAGTATCATGACCTCTGTGTTGCAACGGGGGCGTAAAATGACATAAAACTAGCGATTTTTACATATATCTTCTTGCTAATAACATAAATTACATATTTCTCCAACCCAAAAAATCAATTACATATTTCCTCTTTCTAAAACTTATATATCACACATATATCCATTTCATTCAAATTAAACTATTAAATAACTATTTTACCTTGTTTTTAGTATGAGATTTTTACATATTAATGTTTTATTATTAAAAATGTTTAAACTTTTGACAACTGTGTTTTGTATTTGGAGATATAACTTTGGTTATCGGTTATTGTAGTTTTGAAATAAAATTTTAAACGAGATATGATTTTTTTTGTTTCAATTTATATAGAAGACTCGAACTTAAGAAACTACGTAATTAATAGTATTAGAAAATGAAATGTGTAAAAGTACTTTGATGAAATACAAATAAAATAATCATTCAATAAATAATTTCACTAAAATATGTAGTATATATGTTTTAAAAAGAGGAAATATGTAATAAATTTTTTGATTTGAATAAATATGCAATTAATGATTTTAGTAAGAGAAAATATGTAAATGCCCCTAAAAAGTAATATTAAAACAAAGTCGCGAACCCACAAGCTGGAGATGCATATAACTATGAAAAACGAACATCTAAATGTTGTTGGGAATTTGCGTGTTAAAGAGCATGTTGAAACCGTTGATAACATACGTAATTTTGTATAAAAACGAACGTTGTCAAGAATTTGCCCGTTGAAGAGGACGTTGAAGCCATTGATAGCGTATATTTATTTATGAAAAACGTAGCTTTGACGCCAATAATAGTTGTAAACATATGATTTGTTAAAAGCAAGATATTATGTTATATTATTTATTTAAAAAATAAAAATAGAAACATATATATAAACAAATGAAAGAAAAACCTAAATAATAAATATGTACAACACCATAAAGCATATGTACAAGACTATAATGCATAAAAGAATTGTGAAGTGTTAAAAGCGAAAACAAGTGTTCTTATGAAGTTAAGTTTCTTCCGAAGCTTAACATAGTTATTCTGAAGCTAAGTTGATATCTTCCGAAGATTATGTTTGCTTCGGAAGGGATTTGAAAATTACTTTGGATATCTTCCGAAGGAAATCTTCCGATCCGAATGATTATTTCCGTTCGGAAGATATAGTGTAGGGTTCTTAGTGTAAATTCTCAATTTTTGTTGAGTTTGTCTGTTATTATTCGTTATTCACTATAAATAAGGACATGATATAATCGGTGAAGTATCCAAAATGAATACCAGATTAAAATTTCATTATTTCTTGAATCATTTTTGTATTGAATTATTCAAATTTCATGTTTATATTTTCAATTAGTACAACAAAAATTAATAATTATTATTATATAAATTAGGTTTTGTGTTTAAGCCAAACATGAGCAACTAACGTTTTTGTCTTAGTTTCCTGGTAAAATGCTTTCACGAAAAAGAAGTTTAAACTAATAAGTTATAGGTTTAATGTTATAATATTATAAATATCTAATCTGATCCAGTCATCAAGATTCTTTAAAGCAAACCATTATTTATATGAATATTGACAGATTAGGTTAGGTACAAATAAAATAGTATCTACATTCCTTAAATAAATATTAAAAGAAAACTAAAAGAAATAGTATATATATATAGTAGATATATACAGTCAGTTCCAACTTCCAACTATTGTCTAAACGTTACATTTAAAAACCATAAAAATAGTAGATATATACGTGTCATAATGTTGTAAAAATCGACCTAGGCGGGGTCGACCCATTACCTTGTCGATTTCAAGTAATCGGTAACAAAAATCAGTAGTCGGTTGTAGGAGGCACTAATCGGTAGTAATCGCTAGTAATCAGATCAATTTTTCTAGGCGGTCAAAGTCGGTCAACTGTGTTAACTTATGATACCCTACATATATCTCATATCGGCAGTGGACATAAGAGATTCCTAGTTCATAAGGAATGTCTGGTCTTTATTATCAACAACGCGTTTTGAGCATATTGGTTGTGGATGAAAGGAGAACTCCACAGTTAAGCGTGCTCAGGTGGGAACAATCCAGGGATGGGTGATCTCCCTGCGAAGTTTTCACCTGGACAACCAAAAGCAAATAATTGAGTTTTTCATGAGCAAAGCGGACAATATTATTGATGCGAGGGGTCAGGTGTGACATAATTGGCCAAAAATCAAACCTAGCCAATGCTAATTGGGCATAAATCATTGGTTTTTGCGAGAATCCGACAACTCTCCAGCCATATTCCGACAACTTTCCAGCCAAATTCCGGCGAAATGCAAAATTTCTAGCAAAATCTCAAAAGTTCCGGGAAAAACATGATATTTCAAGTCAAATGTGTGTGTATATATATAAATTTGAACATTTTTATTTAAATTACACGTAAAAATGTTTGTTTCTATATATAAAACTAAGATTAATATATAAAAAATCCAATCCGATTAATCCATTGTCAGTACCTTACCGCTCGACTAGCGCCTAGCGATATTTACAACATTGACGTATCATTTCACCTATCGGCAACCACTTCACAAAGAGCATCATGACAGTCACGGCATACTATCACTGAAAGCCTTGTTTCCCAGCAAAACCATAGGGGTGGGAGCCGCGTTCACCTGCAACAAAACTATGTCAGCACTCTCACCAGAATCTCATCGACACCCTTTGGCTTAATAATGTGTATCGTAAAACTTGTTTGCTTTTTCTTATATCCATAATAACATACAGGATATAAACAACTGTCAACATAACTGAAATAACTGACTGCAAACAAAAAACCTAAATAGGAACCTAGAAAGAACACACTGCAACTCTCTAATTTATGCAATCACCCAACAACTTAACTAAAAATGTTATAAAAACAGAACAAAAAATAAACAAAAGTTTGCATAAAATTACAAACAAGGGATTGAACCCAATGAGAATGGGAGTGGCACCCAACTAGCTTCCAATGAGAGTGGTTCCATGATCTTTGCTATCTTCAAACCCATCCACAAATGACAATTGTTGTCTAATGTTGTTAACAAGATGATTAGCTTCTTCGTCTAGCTTCAAGGGATGCCTCTTTAAGCTCTGTCAAAATTCAAAAGAAAAGTAGTTAAATTTATATAATATAATGTTAAAGAGCCTTAAATTTTGTAAAAAAAGTTGTCATTTGTGTGTTGAACACGAGAAGTACAGAGTTTCATGTCTAAGGAAGTGTTTGGATTTGCATATCATCGGTTGTTAATGCTTACAAACATTCTGCTTCAGATTATACAATTATAGACGACCATCCGGGTCAAATAATCAGTTTCAGCAAAACTGATTATTAAAGGATAGAATATAATTACTTATTCTCACACCTTTTTTTACCTAATTTGTGAGACATTTATTTTTGTTCCATATCAACTTGTGATTGTTGTATCTATTAATTTCTTAGGATTCGCATAGCATTCGTTATCAAAACCACAAACAGATATCTGAATATCATTTTCTACCGCGTATTCTTCTATAATTGACTATCAGGTTATGATTATTATATAGCATACAATCACATACATCTAAATAGACAATTAGAATACTATAGCATACCTCAGAAGCCCACAGGCAGTCTCGTGCCCTACGAGGGATTATATGGATGTGTGTCTAAACAAGGAAGAACAAGAAAAACATCATCAGTTTCTTTAACATTGTGTAAATTAATTATTTGACTTTCTCAACAAGAATTCAAGAAAAACCCTAGTTTTTTTCATTGTTATCGAGACTTACATGAAATATAACTTGGCCTGCATCCACGCCATTGTTGACTAACAAGTTGAATGAATCTGAAATTTCCATTTGCAAGGTTATAAGAACATAACATATTAAAGTTTCCTACCGCCATTTACAATTAATTGTAGGCCTCCCCAAAACAAACTCAAAACAATAAATTAGCAGACAACATGCAAGATTAACCAAATGACCATATACAGATCACTAAATCATTACCAGAATCAGTGGCTTTCATGACCGCCTTGCTAATATACGGGACTTTCGAGCACATGGCGGCTACCACCTGCAAAAATTACCACATTATTGTTAAATTTAACAAACTTTTCCCTGCACAGACAATTTCTTTAAGACAGTTTTTCCTTAGAAAAAAATTAGAGGCACATTATTGTATATATAAACTACAGATGGAGGAGTTGCTACAAGAGATGGAAAATGGCATTTTGGAACAATAAGGCAGTGCCTAGCAAAATAGTAAGAAAAGTTATTTTATGTGAAATACAACACAAATCACAAACCCTAAAATGTTTTAACATTAGAAGTTAAAACATTGTATAGATATAAAAAATAGTAATCGAATCAAGCATGATGATGCCACAAATCACAGGTTACTATCCAATGTGATTTCAAGATTAAATGTCTTTAGAGTTAGATGGTGGCATAGCCTAGATCAATGATTTTATTGGGTATTACACAGATGCAAACCTAAAATCCACAAACAAATCTACATGTAATGAGGGAAACAATCTTAATTGTATCTTATACATATGATACCTTACCCAGGGCTCACAGGATTGTTGTCCAAAAAGCATAAGCATGCATCATCTTCGTATAGCTGTAGGAAGATGAAATGCAATGAAAATAAGAACAATGTATCATCTGGATCATTATAAATTAATTCCAAATCCTAATCTTGGATAGATTCCAGACTTCCAGTTCGTTCAAAATCATATGCCTTTGACAAATTTTAATTCCAAATCCAATTCCTTCGAAAGAAACTTGTCAACCAAGCGCCCCCATAAATTCCATTAATTTTTCTTAGCACTTAAATATTTGGGGTGTCATATAATATCTAAAGCAAAAAACTTGAAGAGTGAAAAAGAGAAAAAGACAACTGATGATGAACCATATACTTGGAATAATCAGATAAAGCAGTTTATAACAATCAGAATAGTTGTTTAAAACAGCAAATCCCAAACACCCTCAACAAGTCCTATTAGTATGATACTACCAAACAAAATCTTTGTGTAAAAAACATTTATAACATGCTTTACTTACTACCCATTAAATTTCATGCAATTAAGACTGCTAAATCTAGCAAAAATCATCTATAAATTCAACATATATGCCACCCACATCAATAAGAATCCCCAAATTCATGACCTCAACATTTAACCTTCTTTTCAAATGACCTATTTACTAATGGCAATTAGGGCTATGAATCTATGATCCCCCAATACATATTCAATTTCCAGCAGTAAAAACCCTCAATCAACCACACATAAGACAACCAAAATAAAAAACGAAAACCCGATTCAGATATACCTTCAAAGCAGGCGCATCACCTCGAATAATCTTACAAAAACACAATCAACCTCCAAATCAGAACAAGAATTACAATGGAAGCGCGTTACAATCTTCGAAGAGTTATGTTCCGTAATTGGTTCGATTGTAATGGGGCTAAGGTGAGAAGCAATGATGGACAAACGACGTCGTTGTGCGGCTTCCATCATTGATCAATATCAAGGGCGATTGAAGCAGAGTATTGAGGCTGTGATGAAGTTAGTGATCAACGTCACCGTCAACATCATTTGTAAGTCCGATTCAATGAGTCCCCATGTGAGGATTAAAGAGGGGGTTTGATGATTTTGTGGTGTGGAGAAGAAGGGTGGTTTTGCTGGATATGGATAATCTTCACGGTGACCTTTACAAAGGTTTAAACGACACCACTGGTATCCATTTGATTATCAAAATAGAAGCAAGAATAGAATGTTAATATTTTATTATTCTGATAATCAATCTATTTTTTAAGATCAATTGGAATTATTAACTTTTTTTTAAGAATAACATTGCTTCATATATATAGAGTTATGTTTATATACATACATATATATATATACACATATATATATAAATAAATTCAGAAGTATAAAAAATTTATTGCAAGTGAAATGTATTTACACCTGACAAATACTTACAAATATAAGTCTAACTTACAGTAATGTAATTTTTTATGTTTACGAATTTACACACATATATAAAAGAACATATTTTTTATTTTAAATAAATTACAAAGAGCATGCATGCATGAGACTTTAGGACAACACTCCGTAAGATCTTTGCTTAATATGCCTTTTGTTTATGAAGAATATGAATAAGTTCTTTTTAGATTTGACATAAGAGGGTAATTCGTCAAATTGGAATCAAATCTAACATGTGCAGCCTAAGCTTACTTCTCTTGGCTCTCGGCAGGGTTGTCTAGTCCTAAAGCTAACCAGTTTAGTTTACTTACTATTATATAATAAGCCTTAGCCTTCGCCCCATGAAATAGAGATGGTTCGAACCCAAGATTCAGATGGGCTGGATGTTTGGCGTTTTGGAACGTCATTCTGGATCGCATCGACGACGTTCTCCTCCGAGAGAGCTAGACAACCCTCAAAGGCCAAGATGCTCGTCATCAGGATCTGGAGGAGAAACATACATATCCGTCTTCGACGCCCCATTGGACTCTAGAGTGAAGCCAAAAAAGCTCACCCCTAGGATAGGAGGAATTTTCAAAGTAACTTCAAGTGGAAGATGATGGAAGAATGAGACCACGAAGCTAAGAAATGGCTAGGGACAGAGCAGCAAGGCATGACAGAGATAATCACTTTAAAAGAAAGTGGATTTGATGATCGGTGGATGAAGGATGAATGGTTTAGCCTAAGGTGATTATCATAATAATAGAAGGTTGATATTCAATTTTTATTCTATCAAAATATAATAAGTTTTGTTTAAGATTTGATTTTTTAATGATGTTTAGAACTACTCAAAATACGCGAGTAAGTTTTTTTGAAACTTAATGTTAACTCTCTATGTTAATTTTGACATTTCAGGTTTAACTCAGCCAAAAAAACCATACATAAAAACTCAAAACTATAAAAAAAATCCTCTTAGTTAAGTTTAATTTAATACTTTGAAAATCATAACATTAAACCATCACTCCATGTCACGAAAGTACAATTGCAGATTTAATTGCTATGCATTTAGACCATTTAATATATGCACATGTCACACATGAATCATAGTTTATTACATCTCATAACAGCATTCAAAGTAGTTTACTTATCTATATATATATAATTACACTAAAAATCATTATATTTTTTTTCTTATTTTCAACTAAATCATACTTTTATACCTTTATTATTATTTTTTTCTTTCTCCTCCACTCACAATCATTTAAAAAAGTATTAAAAAATTTATAAGGATTGAACAGTGATTCTTCAAATATACCAATCCACAATAACATTTTCTCTCTCTTTCACTCACAATCACCAAAAAGCATTTCATATAATATACCAAAGACACTTACATACTTTTAAGGAATCCACTGTGAGTGCTCTAACGATGAATATTATTTAGGTCATGTTTGAGATTACTTATTTAGAACTTCTTTTGACTTCTCAAAATAAGTTTCAAGAAGTTAGAATTTGTGGGTGTTTGACAAAAATAAATAAGTTACCTTTTGACTTTTTGGAGCGGTAAAAAAACCAAAATACCCTCCAAAAAAATTAAAAAATCAAAACTTTAACTTTTTGGAGGGGTATTTTGATTTTTTTACCTCTCCAAAAATCAAAAAGTTATTTTTTTTTGTTTTTGCCAAACCTGGCCTTGTAACTTTTCAAAAACTCTTTCTCCTTCTCACATCTTCATCTTCATCAAAACATAATTTCACCTTCTTTCAACTTATCTTATTTTCAAATATTAAAAAAAGTTTTCAAAAAGCAATCTCAAACACCCACTTAATAGATATTATATTTGTAGTTATAGTTTTCAAAAGGGCAAACGTAAAATAAAACATATTTATATTTTAGATACCGACCTTAATAAATTATTTAGGATGTCATCTCGGTTTTAACTCCATAAACAATGCCAAGATTCGTAAGTCATGCCCCACACACACTATTCATCGCAAGAAGTAATAATATTTATACAATGATTTATGGTTTTTACATTTGATGTAGGATTGTAAATGATGAAATCAAACACATGAAATTTTGTACTATATGGTACGAATTGTAATGAGAAGTATAAGGAGAAAGAATATGAAGACATATCATTAACTTTAGATGAATATTGATTTAGCAATATAGAATTTAGGATATCTTTCAACAAACTTGTCGTATAATAACATTTATCGCTTATTTTTCAAGTTGAAGGATGTATTTATTCTCTCTATACGATAACGTAAATAGTTTTTCTTGAAAAACTGACAAAATATTTTTAATTATTCAATATTTTACCATCTTACATGGTATCAGAGCCGTAGGGTTCTAGTTACATTCTTCTCCGCTGCACCACCACAAAAACATATAAACCCTAGCTGTCGCCACCGGGTTTGTTCCTAGACAGGGCGGTGTGCCGCCACCGCCGCCGCCCTGTCCCACCTTTGTCTTCTATTTCTTTTCTTATCTATTTTCTAGTTTATATTGAATAAAGTTTCGTTATCGTTTGAGGATTCAAACCTGTTACCCATATTCCTTCTCTTGGTTTGTTCACATCCATTCTCTGGTTTGTTTCTGAATTATGACTCTCGATTTGAAGCGGTCACTATGTTTTTTTTTCATTTATCGGTGTTTTAGCCACATAAAAGACCACGGTTCATGGCCACCGATTTCAAACTACGGTTTGATTAAATAATTCTATTCTTTTCAGATCTACGGATCTTATCTCCTGATCTACGGATCCAAGAGACCACCACCTGACTACGGTCACCGGTCTTGTTTTCTTTTCTTTTTATTTATATCTACTTATGTCATATCTTGAACTACAGATCCAAAAAAGTGCCGCTTGCTAACTTTGAGACATCGCCAACGACTACGGTCGTCAGGTCTCAATATATTATTCCAAGAATCAAGAACCATGAAGTATCAAGCAAAATATGAATAGCATATCAACTAAAATACGGATGACAACATCAAGCATAATTTGTTTGTTGGTAATAGTTTGGATAGTCAAGTCGATTGAAGCATGTTTGTCTTATTATTATTGTTTTATTTTATTTTTTTTCCCGGTCATAGCGTCAAGTTACTTTCGCTACGACTGCGGGGGAGTATTAGACTATATTATTATTAGGGTTTAATTTGAATGAGCTCACGAGCCTAGTTAGGTTTTAGGGTTACTTGTTCTCTCTATATATTGTAACCTAACTGTTCAATAATATTATTTAATATTTTATCATATTAGATGGTATCAGAGCCTTAGGGTTCTAGTTACATTCTTCTCCGCTGCACCAACACAAAAACATATAAACTCTAGCCATCGCCACCGGGTTCAAACCCTAGACAGGATGGTGTGCCGCCACCCTGTCCCACCTTTGTCTTATGTTTTGTTTCTTATCTATTTTATAGTTATATTGAATAAACCTTTGTTATCGTTTGAGAATTCAAACCTGCTACCCATATCCATTCTCTTGGTTCGTTCACATCCATTCTCTTGGTGTGTTTCAAAATTATGGCTCTCGATTTGAAACGGTCATTATGTTTTTTTAGATGGTAAAATACTGAATAATATTATTAAACAGTTAGATTACAATATATAAATATAAAAAATAACCTTAAAACCTAACTGAGCTCGTGAGCTTATTCTAATCAAACCCTAAAATAATATACTCTAATATTATCTACTTGTGTAATCTGATGAAGTGATTGTATTTTTCAGCATTATAGATACAATGATATTCAGTATTATATTCATCTCACATGTATAATGTATTCTCGCATGTTACATGTATTCATAAAGCTACTAAATTTGTATTATATGAGTTATTAAAATATAAACCCGTATATTTTATACCTTAGAGGTATCAAGATATTTTCTTTATTCCATTTAAATGCCAATTTATTAGACTGAATTGCTATCCCACCTATAATTTCAAAGAAAATGATTTATCAAGTCACTTATGTCCTACGAGAAAATCAATGCCCTAATGACACTTGAGTATTATATTTTTGGACAAAGAATATTGATTTCATCCAACAACCCATTTTTAACATCAAGTGAACTCAAAATCATAGAAGGACATGATGAATAAAGTAAATATTTCTAATAATGTTTTTATGTAGGATTCCTGGCGAAACTAATATAAAATCTTTAAGGTGTTTTAACATTTAAGATAAAACAAAACATTTTCTTTCTTAGTAAACAACTCACAAGTTCCATGGTTTTGCTATTTTTGCAACCCAACAATGGCTTTGAAACCAAAACTTCAAGGTGGACCGCATCCTAGTCCCTATGGCATCTAATAGCTCAATCATGTAAAGGGTATTCAAGTTACTAATTGGTTTTGCTGTCATTTACTATTAATACAAGTTACTAATTGAATTTTGCTCTCAATACTATTGATACAAGTTACGAAGAAGAGTTCTGGTGCAATTGATGCCCATGAATTTGTGGAGTCCTACTAGGTTGACATTGGATGTTTAATAGGAAAGTTGTTCATGATGGGTATCAAAACACCTACTCCTTTAACAAGGATGATAGAAAGATCACTCTATTACCGTTCAAGACCACCTCTAATAATCACGCTTATCAAACCCTAGTAGTTCATTATTGTTTCACGTCATGAATGCAGATGATTGAAGATTTTGTTGGTATTAAAGGACAAAAGAAACTAGGAACAAATTCAACTAATTAGTGTGAAGATAACAATTCAATGCAACCATCGCAAGGGATTAAGCGAGCACGTAAGCCAAAGATTAAGGTTGTTTCAAGTTTGAGGGTAAACTCTTTAGAAGATGGGAGGATGTGTTAGTTTTGGGTGTTCTTGCCTGGATTCTCTGAATCGTGTGAAATTCATTTTCAGATTATTTTATTAGTACTCAATAATCAATCAGATAAAGATCAGAGATTCAAGAACGAAAACACATATATTGATATTCGTATATTGATATGAGTTATGACCAAAGATCGCCTTTATGTATTAGTGAAAATGACGCTACCAACTGTCACAATGGTTGAAAATGATATGATAGTTAGTGACATCGGTTACAGTTTTGCATAACTACTTCGAAAGTAAGCATCTTCCTTCCAAAGCAATGTCTTTAAAAACAAATCAGAATTTAGAGTGGTCGCCTTACCAGTTCAGTAGTTGGATTGGATTTAAAACTAGTTAACTATGTGACATCCGGTAATTTTTCGTTACCAAACTCCGTTAGTTTCGTTAAGTCTTACATACTCGTGTTGTGAGCACACACTAGTTTTCATTGAACGTTGGTGACTTAATAACAATTATCTATGATAATCAAACAATAATTTAATTAATAATATTGATTATTAGTCGTGGTTATGTGAATTGTGAAGTTTAAGTATTATTTGTGAATTTTACTTGATAACATGACAACGTGTTATATATATTTCATGAGTTTGTTATTAGTTGGAAAATATTTATAATTATTATTATTGATTAATAATACTTGTAGTTTGTAGTTAACATTGTAAAAAAATATTGCTAAAAAGATCAACTTTTACAAAAGTTAATTTAAAAGAGGGTTTATATGGCAATTCATTTATGTTGAAAAATCCCAACCCTAGCCCTCCAAACCCTTATTCGGCCGCAAACACGACCCAAGCACCCCATACTTTGCGATTTCAAGCCTAAACAACAAGAACAAGTCGATTTTGATTAGTTCCAAGTGGTTGCAACGTGTTAGCAAGTGCAATTCTTGATTTATTGTAACACCCGGTTATTTTAACAAAAGACAAGAAATGAAGAAGAAAAGAAAGAAAAGCAATAAAGCCCAAGTGGAGGGACTAAAAGTGTTCAAAAGGACAAAATCTTTGAAAAGTTGGTGTAAAGGTGGGCATGGCCGCCCACCCTCTTTTCATATCACTTTCACTTCGGTTTTAGAGAGAGAGAGAAAGGAAGAGAGCAGAATTCTTGGCTGAAGAAAAGAAGAAGAAAAGAAACTGAATTCAAGGTAATAATTCAAGTTTTTAAGTGTTTATGACAGGTTTTTATCCCGGTTATATGTTTATGTGCTTATGTGTTTGTGTATGTGCTCGGGTGTGTGTGTTTGGTGGGGTTTTTAGGTGTTTGAACTCATTTGCAAGCGGGTTAGAAGGAAGAAACACCCAAGTTGCACCAGGTGAGTTCTAGACCCCAGTTTTTACTTGTTTTAAACTCTCTTTGGGGTTGAAAATGTATTAAAACAATTTTACAATGTTTATGTATGTATACCTGTATGTATTATGCATGTTGGATGATGATTCTTGAATGCTTATAGGTTGTTCATGTTTAGAATAGCGTTGGTAAGCTTAGAACAGATAGGTATGATGAATGGGTTCGAAATCATCCTAGAAACATGTTACACAGAAGGTTCATGCGCCTAGATAAGGCTCATGCGCCTGGGAATGCCTTAGAAGAATTTAAGTGTAACCCATGCGCTTGAACAGTAGCCCATGCGCCTGAAATTTGCCTTAGAAATGATAAGTGAATCTCATGCGCCTGAACGGTAGTCCATGCGCCTAGAAATATTAGTCGAACGACTAAGTGTAGGCTCATGCGCCCCAATAGTGTCCATGCACCCAAGTGGCCCATGCGCCTAAGTGTCCATGCGTCCGAATAACCCATGCGCCTAAGTGTTCATACGCCCGAATAGTATCCATGCGCCTGAATTGTTCATGCGCCTAAGAGTTAAAGCAATTAAGTGTTGACTGATGCGCCTACATAGTAATGAAACGCCCAAACAGGGCTCATGCGCCCAAATAGTGTCTAAGCGCCCAACACTTAGGATTTATTACAGAATTCTTGGGAGTTTGTGCTCTTAGGGTTTTGACCGAGGTTTGACTAGGGCTTATTAATGATGGGTTTCATGCATGATTATGATTGCCTTATGATTGTTCCTTATTATTATTATTGTTACTTATAGTGTGTGACTTTACGTGGTATGTTTATTATCGTAACGTGAAGTATATTGTAATAATAAAGAGAAAGAGCAATAAAGAAGAGAAGAGGAACATTAATAAAATGTTAACAAGTCTTGCAAGCTTACAGGAGGTACACGACCGTGTTGTCGTTAGCTCAACTGTACTGCGGGTTAGCTATCCTATTATGCACACAGGGCCAGTCAATTGAGACTAGCAGGACCTTTGGAGCTTACCCTAGGTGATTGGGTCAGCCTTGTATACAGTAAACAGAACCCTCTTGATGGATATAGATGGCCCATCACCAGTTTTCACCGCGTATACAGTTTAGGGTATTGCTCACTGGTCCATACAGATAGTGAAAGATAAAGATAAAAGAATACAAAGTAAACAAGGCATACAGTAAAGAGAACGAACAGTATTTGTTCATATAGTTAATGCGTGCTCGCATACAAAGTAAAGAGTTGTATTTCATAGAAAGAGTATTTTCATATACAACATACAGAAAGTATTTTATTACTTTTATAACTAAAACTCACTCAGCAACACTGACTTTTATACATTTTCAGTTGGTAGGTAATTATTGCTGAGGATGGCACCAGGGTGAAGCTACTCGGTAGGGAAAGACTAACATTCATTCGTATCTTCTATTGCTGTTATTTTGTAATGCAGTTAAACAATTCTTTTGTAATCAGTCAAGCAATAGTGTATTGCACAACAATAGTGTTTTGAAAAGAAATGAATGGCTTTTGCTATAATAACTCCGCTGCTTGAGTTTGTATCTTTATAATATATAATGTATTAAATGCTGTGGTTGACCAACTGTGAGGTCTCCGGGAACGGGGCCTTACAAGTTGGTATCAGAGCCAAAGTTTAAGAGAATTGGGTTAAATAAAACTTTTAAAACCTAAACTTAAACTGAAAATGGGACAAATGGAGGGATGTCAGCCCGAGTAGCTACGTGCCATCAGGTGTCTTTTCTTAATGATAACCGGTATTATGTGCGCATGTTATGTGACTTATGTGCTCTTAGTAGATTTAGATACTAATTAAGTCAGGATAGGAGATGCTTGGGGTATGAAGAGTAAAGTAAGTGGCTAATCACATCTGGCCACTGTAATTAGGGACATACTATATAAACTGAGTGTTACCTTGAATGACCGCGTTAGTGTTTGAATCTTATAGTGTGTGTTTAGAGGATGGCTGGCGGTAGATCTTTGAAAGCCTCTCGTGGTGGAGGTCACGGTGCTGCTCCGCGACCCAAGAGAGGGAGACCCAGAGTCGAGAAAATGGTTAATGAAGAACCAGAGACCCCTCATCCGGTGTAACATCTCGTATTTTTGTTAGCTAAAAGTTAATTCCCTTTATTCTTATAAGGGTCATTATTGACAATTATAAAACTCATGTGTTATTTATGCTTATTCGTTTTAGTCATCACTAACTTTTAATATATGAAGGTTAAAAATAAAAATATCAAATAATATTAATTATGTTAATATTAATAGGAGTACAAGTTATAATAACAATACTAATAATAATAACTATAACGATAATAGTAATAATACTATAAATAATAATAATAGTATCACTAATAATAATAATATTAATAATAATAATAATATTAATAATACTAATACTAATAATAATAATAATAAATTAAAACAATTAAGTTAGGGGGTAAATTGTTGTTTTTAAAACTTTAAATGCAAGTTTTGTGCATAAAATAATAAAAACAAAACCGCAGGGACTAAACGTGAAAATTATTAAAAACCCAACCCCCACCCCATTTTTCTTCCCCGATTCTCCGGCCAGTCACCGGCCACCGCCGACCGACCTCCGGCGGCCCTAAAAACTCACCAGAACCTTTGAAAAACGACCCTAAACCGTTCCAAACCTTTTCGTGTACATGATTCGAACCTGAGCATAGCAATTAATCACCTTTAAACGTCGGTTACTAATCCATTATAACCGAAGTATTAAACCCCACAGCCGTTCGAGCCTTAAAAACCAATAATAACTCAATTAAATCAACACGAACGAACGTCTATCTACCTTTAATCGAATACAATCATCAATTTCACCTGAAACAAACGCAAACATCAAATTCAATCATCACCTTCATCGCGAGGCTGCAACATAGTCAAAACCCACCTTCCGAGTGTTTTAAACTGAAATTGACAAGGGGCTTTGCATCAAGAATATCATCCGAAGCTATCCATTGAGTTAATTTGATTGTTTTCATCTATTCTCATTTATTGATTCAACCTCAGTCGCGACTTTCATCCATCTTGTTCACCTTCAACTCAACTTCAAACCGGGTAATTAAATGCAACTACTTACTCGATTTCATATGGAGATCAAAAGCCCTAACCTTTCGATCGTTACAATGTTCATATGAGGTTTAATTTGATCGAATATGTTTCTAGGGTTCAGGTGAAATTTAGGAGTTTGTTTAAGTTTGTATTTAACAATTAAAACATGAATTCTAACGCGGCTGAGAGCCCTTGGTTCATTGGTTCCATACCCACATCTCAAACTAGATGTCTCGAGTTCGAACCCGGTGACCTCCATTATTTTTTAGGATCTTTTGCAGTTTTCTAAAATATACAAAACTTTCTAAAAATTATAAAAAAACCATTTTATAAACTTTATTTATTTTAAAATCATTTAATTATTCTTTTGTGATTTATTTATAAAAAATATCCTATATATATATTTTTAATATTCTAAAGCTAATGATATAGTTAGTATATTTTTATAAAATTTAGACTTTAAATACTAGTTTAATATACACAACCTATTATTTCAAATATTGCCTTTAAATTATTGTTAAATCGTGTTCATTTAATTATAAAACTTTATTTAAACTTTATAAATATTACAAAATTATTATAAATGTTATTCTTATTTTATATCTTTATATAAAATATAAATATATTGTTTCCAAGAAAATATAATTGATTTTCCATTTGTTAAATATAATTGACAAAGCCCCAAACATCAAAAATTGAACGTTAGTTCACGATAATTCGTTAAGCTTATTATTAAACTTTAACATTGTGTATATATATATAGGTGCCTTGTGACGATACATCTTGGAACGCCGTTTATTATTGATCTTATTAACCTTCATCATATACTTATCTGACATGTGAGTTTTCCTTGCCCCTTTTTACATTTTTCACACTATTTGGGATGAAACATGATACTTATACATCATACACTTATAAATAAATATTTGAGACTTGTAAAGCACTTGCAATTCATCTTTATATTTTGTCATGGTTATTTGTGCGTTGTAAGTGATTATATGAGATACATAGTTTGTTTACAATCATTAACTATTGCTAGCCTGGCGACGTCTTAGATCTTTGGGCCTGACAAGCCTATTTGGTGCTAAAGTCGATGTATTGCCGACTCCTGATGACGTATGTTTGTCATCATGGGAATCAAATACACTTAGCCAATCTTATATACTTGTAATCAAGTCGAGGTTTGGTTGTAACGATATGTGTTCTATAACCTTACTATTTATGACCTATGACATGAATTACTACTTGTAACTTTATCATATTATGTATGAAAACCTTGGAAACTCACCAACTATTTATAGTTGACCTTTTATTTTTATCATGTTTCAGGAAATCCCCAAGTTTAAAGTGGACTTTTGAAGCTTGCAATAAAACTAGGACTTGGACCTAGTTTAATAAATAAAATGTTATGTTATGTTTTGATTTATGTTTGAACTTATTTCACGTTTGAGACTTATGTTTGTATTTCCTTTTGAAACTTATAATTTTAATATTTACATTAAATTATAGCGTTATGTGATTGTGAACAATCTTAACCCTCACATCTTGACGTTTCCGCCGTCAAGGTTGGGGTGTGACAGATTGGTATCAGAGCCCATAACTATAGGGATTTAGGTTATTAGAAATGGTGACCTAGACTATAGCTTATGCATGAACCTCATAGAATAATATTTATATTCTTGGAAATATATATATTGTTTACATGCTACATAATGCTATACCATACTTATGTGCAACTTGATGCCTTAGTATAGATTTGCCCTGTAATTGTTTAAACTTTGTTACTTGTCTCCCTAAACTTATCTTTGACATTTTGACTCTCCCCGACAAATGAAACTTCTTAATCTTATTCTCGTCAACACCTGGAAACCTATGCTTATGCTTATGATTTGGATCTTTAGACGTTATGTCTAATCTATATAAATCTCATCAAGGTTTTGATTTCATGAACCTAAGAAATTTGTGTGACACATAGACACCTGTAAATAGGATTTCCTGGCAAAAGGCCCTCGGGCTAAGGCAAGCATATCGCATAAATCTTACGGGACTAGTTATGCTTACCTGAGGATTTCTGGGATGAGTGATAAACTATGGTCAACATACACAAATTCCTAAGGCGAATGGGTCAACTTACCTTGACGTGTCAACGTTTCCAAATGGTAATGTGTTACCAAATGGAACCATTCCATGTGCCTTACAACTCTTGTCTTATCCTTGTTGAATTATAATCCTTGTTATTCTTTTTCTCATATCTAACTCATTTTGCATATTCCAGCATGTCTCGTCATCATGGAAAGCGTGGAAGTTCCGATCGTAAGCTAGCCGCCATGATTCCCCGACAAATGGCTGCTGTCATCCCAACCATGGTTGCTGAACTCAATAGCACCTTAATGACCAACTCTAGCAACAACGGTCATGGGGAAAATAGTGCTAACCAAGGGCGCAACAACCAAACTTGCACTTTCAAGCACTTTAGCTCTTGCAAACCCACTAGTTTTAGTGGCAAGGAAGGAGCTACTGGTCTTCTTGAGTGGTTCGAGAGCATGGAAAACACTTTTGTCAACTGTGAGTGTCCCGAGGCACTCAAAGTTCGTTATGCCACTAGCATGCTCCAACAAAGGGCTCTCACCTGGTGGAATAGTGAGAAGAGAAATTGTGGGCCCGATGCTATTTTGGCACTTACTTGGGAAGAGTTCAAGAACATCGCCATTGCGAAATTCTGCCCGAGAAGCGAACTGCAAAAGTTGGAGGAGGAATTCTGGAATTTGAAGCAAAACGATGGTGATCATTTGGCCTACTCAACTAGGCATCATGAGTTGAGTATATTGCTGCCTCACATGGTCGATACTGTCCCCCGCAACATTAAGAAGTTCATTAAGGGTGTACCACCCCAAATTCAAGATGCTGTGGTGGGTAGCCGACCCACAACTTTGGAAGAAGCCATGACTATCACCGCTCAACTCACCGAGAACCATATACGAGCAGGCACCATGTCTGTGAAGGGTGCAAAGAAGGTGGAAAAGATGGCTACCGAGGCCGTTAAGGAGTCCAAAGATGAACCGTCTAACAACAACAACAACAAGAAGCGCAAGTTCACCCCGACGCGCAACTATGCCGTAGCTACACCCAAACAACCCCAAAGACAACTTGTACCTGTGGCTACACCTGTATTGTTTGAGGGCAGAGGGCAAGTGCTAGAGCTTACACTATGACCCGAGAGGAAGCTAGAGCTGATCCTGATGTTGTGTCAGGTATGTTTCTAGTAAACCAAAGTTATGCCTTTGTATTGTTTGATTCTGTTGCTAGCAGGAGTTTTATTTCCACTACTTTCTGTGCTAAGTTGCCTGTTAGTAGTAGAAAGGTCAGTGAACCATTCGATGTAGAAACTACTATTGGTAAGTCCACTAGAATTACTGATGTGATAAAGGACTGTGCCATAGAACTAGAAGGTCATAGGTTTGCTGCTAGGTTACACGTGATGCCCCTAGGTGGATTTGATGTAGTACTAGGGATGGACTAGTTACCAACCTATGAAGCAAACATTGTATGTCGCAAGAAGATGATTCGATTAGTTGCGTCCGATGGGAGTTTGGTTACGATTTATGGAGATCGCGTTACTACGATCCCGAAGATGATTTCGATAGCGGTGGCGGGGAAGTGCATGAAACGTGGATGTAGTGCCTACTTGGCCTACGTAAAAGATGTGGATGCGTCGGTGCCGCAATTATCTGAGGTACCAGTGGTGTGCGACTTTCCGGACATATTCCGGGAAGAATTACCCGGCGTGCCACCAGATCGCGAGATTGAGTTCCAAATTGATTTGATACCCGGTGCTCAACCCGTTGCCAAAGCACCGTATCGGCAAGCTCCGACAGAAATGAAAAAGCTGATGGAGCAGTTGCAGGAGCTGCTCGATAAGGGGTTCATTAGACCGAGTATCTCTCCCTAGGGTGCTCCGGTCCTGTTTGTGAAGAAGATAGACGGTAGTATGGGGATGTGCATCGACTACCGTGAGCTGAACAAGCTGACAGTGAAGAACCGATACCCCTTACCGAGGATTGATGATTTGTTTGATCAGCTTCAGGGTGCCAGTTGGTTTTCAAGGATAGATTTTCGATCTGGTTACCATCAGCTGAAGGTGAAGGAGCAGGATATCCCTAAAACAACTTTCCGCACGTGCTACGGTCACTATGAATTCCTCATTATGTCATTTGGCCTGACCAATGCTCTAGATGCTTTTATGGACTTGATGAATAGAGTGTGTTGGCCGATGTTGGATAGATCAGTGATTGTGTTCATTGATGTTATCATGATCTACTCGAAGAGCAAAGAAGAGCATGTTGGACACATCCGGGAGGTGTTAGAGACCTTAAGAAAGGAGAAGTTGTATGCCAAATTCTCCAGTGCGCATTCTGGTTGCGCGAAGTTCAATTCTTAGGTCACGAGTAAATCCTGAGGGGATTATGGTAGACCCTGCTAATATGGAGGCTGTGATGCAATGGAAGTCTCCAACGACGCCATCCGAGATTCGTAGTTTCTTGGGGTTAGCGGGATATTATTGAACGTTTATTCAGGACTTCGCCAAGATAGCCTCCCCATTGACTAAGCTGACCCGTAAGGATGTAAAGTTCGTGTGGGGTGAAGAGCAAGAAAGGGCTTTTGTGGAGTTGAAGACCAGACTGACCCACACCCCTGTCTTGTCATTACCCGAAGGGTGCGAGGATTTGGTGGTCTATTCAGATGCTTCTTACTTGGGGTTGGGTTGTGTGTTGATGCAGCGAGGTAAGGTGATAGCCTATGCATCCCGACAACTGAAAGTGCATGAGGTTAACTATCCTACTCATGATCTGGAATTAGCAGCGGTGGTCTTTGCACTAAAGATTTGGAGGCACTATCTGTACGGGACGAAATGCACTATTTTCACTGACCATAAGAGCTTGAAGTACTTCTTCGAGCAGAAGGATCTGAACATGAGGCAGAGACGATGGTTGAAGCTTATAAAGGATTATGATTGCGAGATCTATTACCATCCGGGCAAAGCCAACGTGGTGGCTGATGCCCTTAGCCAAAAGGAGAGGCCCGAGCCGATTCGGATGAAAGCATATCAATTGATCATGACCTCAGATGTAATGAAGCAAGTCAAAGAGTTTCAAGATGAGTCACTGAAAGAGGATCATCTTCACTCTGAAAGGATGAGAGGTCTGGTTGGGGAATTAGGTGAAAACACACTCGGTGTTAAAACCCGATTTGGACGAGTGTGGATTCCTCGTTTTGGGGATCTATGGGTGAAGATAATGGATGAAGCCCACAAAACTCGATACTCCATCCACCCTGGTGCCACAAAAATGTATCAAGATATGAAGAAGGATTATTGGTGGCCGGGTATGAAGCACGATGTGGTGGGGTATGTGAGTAAGTGCCTTACTTGTTTGTAAGTGAAGGCCGAGCATCAAAAGCTATATGGGAGGATCCAACCTTTGGATATACCAGAATGGAAGTGGGAGCACATCACCATGGATTTCATTACGAAGCTGCCACGTACTCTGAAGGGGTACGATGCCATATGGGTGATTGTTGACCGTTTGACGAAGAGTGCCCACTTCCTACCGATCTGGGAGACATATCCATCCAAGAGGTTGGCTGACCTGTTCATCAAGGAGATTGTAACTCATCATGGTATGCCGGTGTCCATTGTGTCTGATCGTGACACCCGGTTTACCTCTAAATTCTGGAAGAAATTCCACGATGCCATGGGAACTGATGGTCAGTCAGAAAGGACCATTCAGACACTGGAAGACATGCTTCGGACATGTGTGATTGATTTTGGGGGAAGTTGGAATGACCACTTACCGTTAGCTGAATTCTCGTACAACAACAGTTATCATGCCAGTATTGGCATACCACCATACGAGATGTTATACGGTAGAAGATGTAGAACGCCCATATGTTGGGGAGACATTGTGCAAAAAGAATTGAGTCGTTTTCGTCAGGCTCGGTTTGAACTAAATTGTTGGAAGAATTGCATCATCGGCGAAAACTGGAAAGTTCATCATTCAGTGGTGGGGTGTTCGTAGAAAAGAAGGCGTCGCCCAACGAGTGGCATGAAGAGCCTAGACCGCTAATGCCGTTGAATGAACGTCCTTTCGGACATGCTGGCTTACTTTACCCCGACTAAATAATAAATTTCGTATTGAAGTGTACCCTCCATAACATCTTTAAAAGTTTTCATTTCGATGCTTTGTTAATGTCAGAGTTGATATCAAGATGAAAGGGAAAGACAATAAGAATTCTCGTACAACAACAGTTATCATGCCAGTATTGGCATACCACCATACGAGATGTTATACGGTAGAAGATGTAGAACGCCCATATGTTGGGGAGACATTGTGCAAAAAGAATTGGGAGATGTCAAGATCATTGAGACTACGACCAAGAAGCTTGAGAAGATTAAAGCCTTCATGAAGGCAGCTAAAGATAGGCAGAAGTCGTATGCCGATAAACGACGCAGACCGATCAAGTTTCAGGTGGGTGAACGGGTTATGTTGAAAGTCTCACCTTGGAAGGGTATTATCCGATTCAAGAAGCGAGGCAAATTGAGCCCAAGATATATAGGCCCTTTCCGAATCATTGCTCGAGTAGGAGAGGTGGCCTATAGGTTGGAGTTACCAGATGAGTTAAGTGGGATTCACCCGACATTCCATGTATCTCATCTGAGAAAGTGTTTAGCTGATGAAGACATGATTGTTCCACTGGAAGATATCGAAGTAGACGAAAGGCTCAATTATGTGGAGCAACCAGTGGCAATCATCGATCATAAAGAGAAGAGACTGAGGAATAAAGTGGTTCCTCTTATGCGTGTACAGTGGAAGCACAGAAAGGGATCCGAATCTACATGGGAAACTGAGGAGGAGATGAGGCAGCATTATCCTCGTCTATTTGAGGAATAACAGGTTTCGGGGATGAAACCTATATAAGGGGGGTGGACTTGTAACACCCGGTTATTTTAAAAAAAGACAAGAAATAAAGAATAAAAGAAAGAAAATCAATAAAGCCCAAGTGGAGGGACTAAAAGTGTCCAAAAGGACAAAATCTTTGAAAAGTTGGTGTAAAGGTGGGCATGGCAGCCCACCCTCTTTTCACATCACTTTCACTTCGGTTTTAGAGAGAGAGAGAAAGGAAGAGAGCAGAACTCTCGACTGAAGAAAAGAAGAAGAAGAGAAATTGAATTCAAGGTAAGAATTCAAGGTTTTTAAGTGTTTATGATGGGTTTTTATCCCGGTTATATGTTTATGTGCTTATGTGTTTGTGTATGTGCTCGGGTGTGTGTGTTTGGTGGGGTTTTAGGTGTTTGAACTCATTTGCAAGCGGGTTATAAGGAAGAAACACCCAAGTTGCACCAGGTGAGTTCTAGACCCCGGTTTTTACGACTAAGTGTAGGCTCATGCGCCCCAATAGTGTCCATGCGCCCAAGTGGCCCATGCGCCTAAGTGTCCATGCGTCCGAATAACCCATGCGCCTAAGTGTCCATGCGTCCGAATAACCCATGCGCCTAAGTGTTCATACGCCCGAATAGTATCCATGCGCCTGAATTGTTCATGCGCCTAAGAGTTAAAGCAGTTAAGTGTTGACTGATGCGCCTACATAGTAATGAAACGCCCAAACCGGGCTCATGCGCCCAAATAGTGTCTAAGCGCCCAATACTTAGTATTTATTGCAGAATTCTTGGGAGTTTGTGCTCTTAGGGTTTTGACCGAGGTTTGACTAGGGCTTATTAATGATGGGTTTCATGCATGATTATGATTTCCTTATGATTGTTCCTTATTATTATTATTGCTATTATTATTATTATTATTACTTATAGTGTGTGACTTTATGTGGTATGTTTATTATCGTAACGTAAAGTATATTGTAATAATAAAGAGAAAGAGCAATATAGAAGAGAAGAGGAATATTAATAAAATGTTAACAAGTCTTGCAAGCTTATAGGAGGTACACGACCGTGTTGTCGTTAGCTCAACTGTGTTGCGGGTTAGCTACCCTATTATGCACACAGGGCCAGTCAGTTGAGACTGACAGGAGCTTTGGAGCTTACTCTAGGTGATTGGGTCGGCCTTGTATACAGTAAACAAAACCCTTTTGATGGATATAGATGGCCCATCACCAGTTTTCACCGCGCATACAGTTTAGGGTATTGCTCACTGGTCCATACAGATAGTGAAAGATAAAGATAAAATTATACAAAGTAAACAAGGCATACAATAAAGAGAACGAACAGTATCTGTTCATATAGTTAATGCGTGCTCGCATACAAAGTAAAGAGTTGTATTTCATAGAAAGAGTATTTTCATATACAACATACAGAAAGTATTTTATTACTTTTAAACTAGAACTCACTCAGCAACACTGACTTTTATACATTTTTAGTTGGCAGGTAATTATTACTGAGGATGGCATGAGGGTGAAGCTTCTCGGTAAGGAAAGACTGACATCCATTCGTATCTTGTATTGCTATTATTTTGTAATGCAGTTAAACAATTCTTTTGTAATCAGTCAAGCAATAATGTATTGCACAACAACAGTGTTTTGAAAAAAAATGAATGACTTTTTCTATAATACTTCCGCTTCTTGATTTTGTATCTTTATAATATATAATGTATGAAATGTTGTGGTTGACCAACTGTGAGGTCTTTGGGAACGGGGCCTTACATTCTACACGTTTAAAGGTAAGTTTTATCAGTTTTTCATAGTTTTTGATTCTTGATGAACCCTAATTCTAAAATTATTCATAAAAACTTGGAATTGGTGTTTGTTAGATGATAACATGTTGTTAGTTATGATATTTGAATATTGGATGATGTTGATTATGCAAGAAATCCATGAATTGATTCTGTAGTTCATACATTGCCTAAAGTAGAAACTTTTCTTCATGGAATTTAAGATTTGATGATTGTATGATGTTAGATACATTTTTTGATGATGGTATACATGGATTGTACAAGAAAAATCATGAAATCTAGTTATTGTTCATACCTTACTATAAGTAGAAACTTTTATGTATGATGTTTGGGAATTATGATAAATTAGTGATGATTATCATGTTTAGATGAATGCTATGAACTTGATTAAGTATAAAGTTGAGAAATTTATGAATGAATTGAATGTTAGATCGAGTTTGGATATTACCTTCCTAAAATGGAAACTTTATTTTGAAGAACATGGGATATGATGATTTGGGCATGCTTATGATGTTAGGATCATGTTAGAATGCTTATGGATGATGTCTAATGTGGTGGAATATGTACTTTGGTTGTATGGATGCTTGATGATCATTTAGAGAAATTAGGTCCTTGATACCAATACATGATGATGGATTATGTTGAGTGATTAGGGAATCATGTTTGGGGATTGCAATGGATCATTGTGGTGTATGTTGATTGTCATGAATCTTGTTGATTAATGTGATTATGATTGTTATACATGTGTGTGAATCTGAGGCCCCTACTTAGTAGGATTGGTAGGGTTTAGGATGTGAAGTCGTGAGTGGCTTCGAACGAGTCATGATTAGACTCCATGTATCATTTATTAGTTGTGATTTATTTATAATTGTGCTGAGCATGTTGATTGTTTGAGGTTCATATGATTTGTATGATAATCTAAAATAGTATGATAATCTTGAGAGAATAAGAAGTTGATGGTGTGATATACGTGAATAATTTGTATGATAATCATGTATGATAAGTTGATACGCTTGATTAAATGAGATTTCGATTAACATGTCACCAACGGGTCAAACGGGTCAACTAGGTCAAATGAGTCTTGTTTTCCAAAAGCTTGGGTCAATGTGTTTATTAAGCACCTAGGTTTGTTAAGTTTTCTGTGTACACGTACTTATGTGCTTGCGCATTCTAGGTAACCTTTGAAGGGTTGTCTTTCCATCCATGTTAGCTATTATCATTGTTCATTGGCGCATTAGGTGAGTTCATGCCCCACACTTTTATACACTCTCTTTTGGGGGAGATAGCATACTTGTTTGCAAACTTTGTACTATTATTATAATTTGTGTATAGTTTAACATAGTGTATTATACCTTGAAAGTCCTCACACTTTTGGTTCGTTAATAAGGGTAACTAGCAGGAAATCTTGGGTAGTACTTCTGGGTTTGACAAGCCCCACCTTTTCGACTCAAGGTCAAACGGGTGCACTATTGTCCTAATCACAACATCGTCATGACCTGGTAAGTCATGACGGGAGGCAACAAACATAACACTGTCAGCTTCGATCACGAAATCACTATTGTTATTACTTATGAATATAGACTAGCTATCTATTTCAATGTACTTCTTATGTTATACAATTATTATTGTTTATGTTTAATACAAACTCTTGAACTCACAACCATTATGTTAACACTTTTAGTATGCTATTCTCAGGTCGTTAACTCGAGTTACCCGTAAGAGCACATCACAAGTCAGGCATGCATTTTAAGACTCCATATTTATGACATGACATTTGGTTTCTACTTTTAGGTTTTTAAATATTGGGTTGGCACTTGTTTTGTCAAAATTGCATTTATATACTTTGGGTTGCTTTATTTACAAAATGCTTTTGTACTATTTTAAAGTTTAGACTTTGGTTGGTTTTATGTTAAATGTGGCATATAGTGTCGTTTTGAGTAACTAGTGACTATGATCATGGTTTGCTCACTCGCCTCGTGGTAGAACCCCGCATGTGGAAATTTGAGGGTGTGTCAGATTGGTATCAAAACCATTGGTTTTAGGGAACTAGGTTACATACACACTACTAGTCTATAACCACACATAATTAGTTGTTACTCATTGCTTAATCTCTTACTGTATACTCATTGGCATACGCATCATATGCACTGCAGCATGGTATCATCATGGGTTTTGGGCAAATGACCTGCGCGATCTGAATCCCTTCCTCCTCCTCCTCCTGTATCTCATTGAGAACACGACTGGCCATGGTATCCTTACCCTCCTAAAGAGATAATTGGGATCAGCCGTTTATGATACCCGCACGCGATCCTCCACAGGATTGGAGATACTATTCTACCTATGTAAACCGTATTGTTTACAGGGAGCGTGTCCCAGACCCAGCTATTGCTAGACCCAGGATCAGGTCGGCAACTGCCTCTACGATACCTACTCTTCCCTCACTTGATGTTCCTCTCGAGTAGGTTGTTGCAGCTTTAGTTACGACATTGGACACTAAGCGTCGGCGTATCGGAGTACTCACTGACAAGAACTTCACTTTAAAGTATGAGGCGCGCCAACTACACCTGCAAGTGGAGACACTTCAAGAACGGCTCTTAATGTCTATTACTGGGCATCATACCTTGAATGGTAATGTGATGCAGCTTACAAAGCGTATGGACGAGCAAGAGCTTCACAAATTAGGTGTTGAGGATAGGTTGATTGGATTGGAGCCACAACTTATAGCACTTCAGGTTGTGAAAAATCCTGCAGCAGTAGAAGACTCTGATGAAGACCCCAAGGAAGAGCTAGAAGAAGCCCTAGATGGAGGAGATAGTGATGGATTTGATAACTGGATTGATCTTCATATTTATATGACTTAGAATGCATAGCGTTTTCTTTTAAACCTACATGGAAAGGGTTGTTTCCCACCCAACTGAAAACTTGAAATTTTGACATTGATTGCATATTTTGTGAGTTACTTACAATTTATTTATGATAATTTATTATTTTGGTTATAACTGTTGTGGTTGTGAAAATTTATTATTTCTTATTATTTACTGTACTTCAATGAGCTTAATATGTTAGATGTTAGTCATTATTGTATTTGTAAATGTAAAGTGAAATATGAACGGTCGTGGTAGAGGACGTGGACGTGGTCGTGGACATGGTGCCGGTGCTATAAACATGACCCCGCTGATCTAGCTAGTTTAATTAATCAACATGTGCAGGAAGCACAAAAGACTCAACCCGCTCAATTTGGAGGTAACTGATGACCCTGGTCATCAATTACACGAATAATCTATTAGATGATTAATTCTTTCGGTTTGATTAAACACCTAAAAATGTGGAATACAGGACCGCCTGGATGCATGTAAAAGGCATTCAAGGATTGTAAGCCCCACACCTATAGTGGAGTTGAAGGAGCTGTAGGGCTCGTAAGATGGTTTAAGAAGACTGAATCAGTCTTCGCCAAATGTAACTATCTACCTGCGGACCAAGTGAAGTACGCTATAGGAATGCTTGAGGGTGCAACACTCACGTGGTGGAATGCTCAAGTGCAATCTATGGTCAGGCGATGGCAAACACGTTGCCGTCAGACGAATTCAAAACGATGGATGGAGGAATATTGTCTCGTAATGAAGTTCAAAAGCTGGAAGTCGAGTTCTAGCAGTTAAAGATAGAAGGGTTTGGCGTCGAGGCTTACACTACGAGGTCTCATGAGTTGGCGACACTCTGTCCTAACATGGTTGACCCACCGAACAGGAGTATTGACCTCTACCTACGTGGTTTGGTGCCGAAGATTCAAAGTATGGTGACTGTTGCAAATCTCCCTACTATTCAGTAGGTTATGCGACTAGCTCACAAGCTCACTGATCAAGCTATGGAGCAAGGAAAGTTATTGTGACACTTACACATATCCCACATCGGTCGTGGACAAGAGAGACTCCCGGTTCATAAGGAATGTCTGGCCTCTAATATCAACAACGCGTTTTGGGTGTATTGGCTGTGGATGAGAGAAGAACTCCACAGTTAAGCGTGCTTAGGTGGGAGTAATCCAGGGATGGGTGACCTCCCTGGGAAGTTTTCACCCGAACAACCAAAAGCAAATCCGTGAGCTCCTCGTGAGCAAAGCGGGCAATATTGTTGATACGAGGGGTCGGGTGTTACAGAATGGTATCAGAGGCACTCCTGTGCCGTTCGGGGTGTGGGACATACCTCACCAAGGATGATGACTTCTCGGGCTCATCGAGGACGATGAGTCCAAACAGGAGGTGCTTGTGACACCCTACACAAATCCCACATTGGCCGTGGACAGGAGAGATTTCTGGTTCATAGGGAATGTCTGGCCTCTAATATCAACAACGTGTTTTGGGCGTATTGGTTGTGGATGAGAAGAGAACTCCACAGTTAAGCGTGCTCAAGAGGGAGCAATCCAGGGATGGGTGATCTCCCTGGGAAGTTTTCACCCGAGCAACCAAAAGCAGATCCGTGAGCTCCTCGTGAGCAAAGAGGACAATATTATTGATACGAGGGGTTGGGTGTTACAGTTACCCAAGCAGGGCACGGTGGCAAACGTGCCCGACAACAAACGCTAGTGGGATAACACTGGCAACAAGGGCTCGTCGTCTAATAGCCAACCCCAACATCATCAGCCACAACAACAATAACAACAAAGGATGTTCGACAAAAACCGTAACTACAATCAATTATCTTCATCATCTTAAGGACCCAGTGGATATGTGGGAAAAAACCTCAAGTGTACGGATGTAACTACCACCATAATGGCAGGTGTGACAACTTCCGATGCTAGCTTTGTGGGAAGGTTGGACACACGACAAAGGATTGTCATGGGGAGTTGATGAAGAAACCTTAGCAGCCTCAACAGCCCCAAGAAACACCAAAAGGTTTCTTTGAATGTGGAAAGGAGGGACATTACAAAAGGAATTTCCCCTAGCTGAAGAAAAATGGAAATTGCACCCGAAATAGTGGTAATAACAACAATGGTGGCAACAGTGACAATAATGGTGGCAACAATGGTAGACCAAAAAGGAGAGCCTTTGTCATGGGTTTAGGTGAGGCACTAAACGATCCTATTAATGGTCGTTTTGCTCCTGCACTGTTTGACACTAGAGCTGATAGGAGTTTTAGCTCTACTAAGTTCTTTAATCTCTTAAGTGATACGCCTTCTGTGTTGGAATCTAAGTATACGGTGGAATTAGCTGATGGAAAGCAAATTTCCATTACTCACATCATTAAGGGTTGCAAGATACAACTTGCTGGCAATACCTTCGATATCGATCATATGCATGTTACACTTGGAAGTTTTGATGTGGTCGTCGGCATGAAGTTTCGATATCGATAATATGCATGTTACACTTGCAAGCAGAGGTTATTTTTTATGAGAAGGTCATTCGCATTCCTTTCATGGATGGAGAAATCCTCTTTCTTAAGGGCGAGAAGAGTGGTGCAGTGATAGGAATCATATCATTTATGAAGGCACAAAAGTGGCTATGCAAAGGTCACTTGTCCATATTAACCCTTGTCACTAACAATCAACTATAGGAGAAGAAGATAAAATATATTCAAGTGGTTCATGACTTTCTGGAGGTGTTTCCAGAGGATCTTCCTAGACTACCACCTCATCGTCAAGTTGAGTTTCAGATCGATTTGACTCCCGAAGCAGCTCCAATTACAAGAGCACCTTATTGGTTAGCATCGAATGAACTTCAGGAACTATCTACACAACTTCAAGAGCTATTGGATAAAGTATTTATTCGACCGATCTCATCACCATGGGGAGCACCTATTCTTTCTGTTAAGAAGAAAGATGGAACATTCCGAATGTGTATCGACTACAGAGAGTTAAACAAGGTTATTGTCAAGAATCGATACCCATTTCTTGTATAGATGACTTGTTTGATCAGCTTCAGGGATCAAGTTATTTCTCAAAGATTGATCCGAGGTCTGTATCATCAACTGAGAGTTCGAGAAGAAGACATCTCATACTCGTTATGGTCATTATGAACTTTTGGTCATGCCATTAGGGTTGACTAATGCACCAGCGATATTCATAAATCTCATGAATTATGTGTGCAAACCCTACCTCGATCTGTTTGTTATCGTGTTTATTGATAACATCTTGATCTATACTCTAAGACCAAGGAAGAATACGAGGAGCACCTACGTTTAATCCTGGAATTACTTAGAAAGAAACAGTTGTATGCCAAGTTTTCTAAGTGTGATTTCTGGATTCATGAAGTGCAATTCTTGGGTCATATTATGAATGAGAATGGAATATATGTGGATCCTGTGAAGATTGAGGCTATAAAGAACTGGTCAGTACCCAATATGCCTAGTGAGATAAGACAATTCCTTGGACTGGCAGGATACTACCGACATTTCATTGAGGGATTTTCTAAAATCACTCAACCTCTCACAACCTTGACCCATAAAGGAACAACTTATAAATAAGGTGAGAGTCAGGAAGCTGCTTTCCAGTTGTTGAAACAAAAATTGTAACACACTGATATTAGCATTACCAAAAGGAATCGATGATTTTGTGATTTCCTATGATGCTTCTATCCAAGACTTGGTTGTGTCCTAATGCAACGTGACAAGGCAATAGCCTATGCCTCGAGACAACTAAAGGTATACGAAAATAACTATACTACTCATGAATTGGAGTTAGGTGCAATGGTATTTGCCTTGAAGATTTGGAGACATTACTTGTACGGTACCAAATGCACTATTTACATCGATCACAAGAGTCTTAAACACATCTTTGAGCAGAAAGAGCTGAACATGAGGCAGGGATGCTGGGTGGAATTGGTAAACGATTATGATTGTGCTATCAAATATCACCCAGGTAAGGCGAACGTAGTCGCTGATGCCTTGAGTAGAAGGAGACCGCTAAGCCCCAATGAGGGCGTGCTTTGCAACTAACTATTAGCACTTACTTTCCTGATCAAATTAAGGAAGCTCAGGCAGAAGATTAGAAATTGGAAAAGAATAGATCTGAATCCTTATGTGGGATGGACAAATAGTTGAAGTGAAATCTGACGGAATCCGGTATTTTAAGGATAGGCTTTGGATACCTTTGTATGTGAATTTGACAGACTTGGTTATGAGTGAAGCACATAAGTCTAAGTATTCTATACATCCCGGTAGTGACAAAATATATGATGACTTGAAGGCGCACTATTGGTAGCCTAATATGAAGGCAGATGTAGCTACATACGTGAGCAAGTATTTGACTTGTTCCAAGGTTAAAGTGAAATATCAGAAACCATCTGGATTACTGCAAAAACCTGAGATTCCTTTATGGAAGTGGGAATAGATTTCTATGAACTTCATTACTAAGTTACCTAAGACTTCTAGTGGTTGTGACACGATATGGGTGATCGTGGACCGACTGACTAAGTCAGCTCACTTCTTGGCGATTAGGAAAACTGATAAAATAGACACGTTAACCCCAACTTACCTGAAGGATTTAGTTTTGAGAGATGGTGTGTCGATATCGATAATTTCTAATCATGATGCTCATTTTACATCTCATTTCTGGTAGTCGTTACAGAAATCTTTGGGGTAGCGTTTGGATACAAGCACCGCCTATCATCCGTAGATCGATGGGCAAAGCGAGCGTACTATTCCAACTTTGGAAAACATGTTACGAACTTGCGTGATTGATTTTGGAAATAATTGGGAAGTTCACCTATCGTTGGTCGAGTTTTCGTAGAACAATAGTTATCATACTAGCATTAAGGCAACACCATTTGAGGCGTTGTATGGGTGAAAGTGTAGATCACCAGTTTGTTGGGTGGAATTTGGTGATAGTCAGCTGATTGGTCCCGAATTTGTGCACGAGACTACCGAGAAGATCGTGCAAATACGAAACTGAATAGCCTCAGCGCGAGGTAGACAAAAGAGTTATGCAGACAAGCAATGGAAACCATTGGAGTTTCAGGTCAGTGACAAAGTTTTGTTGAAAGTCTCACCGTGGAAAGGTGTCATTCGATTTGGAAAAAGAGGCAAGCTTAATCCGAGGTACGTTGGACTATTTGAAATTCTGGAAAGAGCAGGTCCAGTGGCGTATCAATTGGACCTGCGTGACTCACTAAGTGGTGTTCATAATGTATTTTACGTCTCAAATATGAAAAAGTGTTTATTTGATGAGACTTTGGTTGTACCACTCGAGGAAGTACAAGTGGATGAGCAATTGCGCTTTGTTGAGGAACCAGTAAATGTAATGGATCGTGAGATCAAAACTCAAGCAAAGTAAGATACTTATAGTCAAAGTTCATTGGAACTCAAGACATGGACAAGAATTCATGTGGGAACGCGAGGATCAGATAAAGCTTAAGTATCCTCATTTGTTCGAAATGACGACAGTCGCGAAAGGCACTGATTAAATTTCGTGATGAAATTTATTTCAACATGGGGATGATGTGACAACTCACTCGATTACGTTATGCCAATGCAGTAAAACAGTGATGTAACACAACCATGTAACGCAATTTTCGGGAAGAAAATTATTTTAACATGGGGATAATGTGACATCTGGTAATTTTCCGTTACCAAACTCCGTTAATCCCATTAAATCTTGCATACACGTGTCGTAAGCACACACTAGTTTTCGTTGAAGGTTGGTGACTTAATAACAATTATCTATGATAAACAAACAATAATCTAATTAATAATGTTGATTATTAGTCGTGGTTATGTGATTTGTGATTTTGAAGTATTATTTGTGAATTTTACTTGATAACATGACAACATGTTATATATATTTCCTGAGTTTGTTATTATTTGGAAAATATTTATGATTATTATTATTGATTAATAATACTTGTAGTACTCCCGTATCAAGAAACCAACCTTTTCAAAATATTGCTACTTTTGAAAAATAGTTTTGCTTCTAAAATACTACAAATCAATTTTGAAATTAGCTTAACCCTAGCTAAAGGTGTTGCTTCTTAGACCCCCACTAGGGACAACCATCCTAGGACCATGCTAATCAAGGGTCTCGCCCCTAGACCCCTAAAGTTTGTGCTTCGCCCCTTTGATACCATAACTAGTCTATAGCACTATTAATCATAAAGATCGTCAAAACAAATATGCATTCTACACTTACCAACTTATTTAATGTTTCAATATGACATCATATTTTGTTATAAAGTATATCCAATTTCACTAAAATATCTAGAAGATACTAAAATCACCTACATTCCCCCTATTTTAGTGTTATCCTTGATTCGCTTAAACATGATGTAACAAGAGCAACTCATGCTCAAATTGAATTATCTTGAAGACTGAATTTCTATCTTAAACATTTCACATTCCAAATATTCAAATATCATAGGGTCACTAAGTATCGAACCATTGGTATTTATTAGAATACATGAAGATAATATACACACAAGTTAAAAGTTTTATGTGTTCTAACTTGATGTTATGTTTTACTAGCCTTGTGTTCTATCTTTTATAAGTGCGTAGAAGCTAAGTCCCAAGCTCTCTAGAAGCGCCTCATATTCATATAGTTCCTTTTTCTTGCCTCTACATTGCAAATTGAAAAGAACTATTAAGAGGTCAAAGCTTAAACCTAATTCACTACAATATGAAGACATAGCTTGGGATGAAGTCATCATACACATCATCCTCTAGTTAGCCTTATACATCCACTCAGCTACTTTTGATTTTTTTAGGCATTTAAAAAATAGCCAAAAACTTATCAAGTCAAGGAGCATGTAATCAGTGGCGGATCTAGACGACAATTTCAGGGATAACGTAATTTTTTTATCGTACATGCAGTGGCGGAACCAAGAATTATTATTACGGGGTCACTATTTTTTATAACTAGCTTCTAACAAAACACATAAAAAAAATTACGTGTTCGATTGAGTCGAGTCGGATTAGGTCGGAATAGACGTAATTAATTGCATTGAATTGTTAACAAAAATCCAATACCAAAATAAATTAAGAATCTTACATTTTATAGTGTTCCGTATGGATTTTCATATTTTGATTCTTTCTTTTCACAACATAACGATTCATGTTCTCTAAATTTCAAGTTTAAACAATAACTATAATCATTAAAAACATAAAATGTCCGTGATAAACAAATAACCATATAGGAGCATTTATAGTAGATTCATATACTCTTTACATCATCTATTTTTATTTTATTATCTTATAAGTTTTAATAAGTTTTTATAAAAGTTTAAATACGAGTCATATTTTCATCATTCTAATAACATTTCTAAAGTTTAGATATAAATTGTCAAGGTTTTTAAACAAAAATAACAAAACATTCAATTATTCATTTTCTTTCTTTTTTTCCTTTTTTTACATAAAAGAATAAATAAAATATGTATGACCATTGAAACAAAATATATTGTTTTGTTATGTTATATGCTAGTATTAAGTTCACTCACATTGTAATGAGAGTCATAAAACCATACAAGTAATATTAATGGCACACCACCGTCAATGACCACTAACACTGAATAAACCAATAAAATAAAAAAATCGAATGAAAAATATACGTAAATTCGTAAAATCGAATAAACCAACAAAAAATACAACAATAACTATATTGATCTAGGACCAGCGTGCTATGACGTCACCATCAAACTGAAAAAAATAATGTGAAAAAACATTGAATGAACACACACCACGTTATGGCGTGTTAATTCGTAAAATTTAAACCGAAACATACAGGGGACTAAAGTTAAATTAAGAAAAATATTGAGGCTAAATATAAAATATGTAAAATATTGGGTTAAAATAAAAAGGTTAAATATTAAAAAAATAGTTATAAAACACATAATACAACTTACAATGCATACACATAATTAGTATATATATATTTTATTTTTGGGCTTATTATTGTATTGGATTGGGTAATGGGTATTTGGGTTTTTATGTTAATTGGTAATGGGTAATAGGTAATGATTATTTATGTTATTATAAGATGTATTGTGTTTTCTAAATTATTAGAATTTTAGTTATAAAATCTAAAACTTTTTACGAAGTGTTGAGTTTAATTTTTTTAAGGGTAACGTAATTTCTTTTCAGGGGTAACGTAAAACCGAAACTTTCTTTTATATAAAACCGTAAATTTTTTATCTTATCCGTAACAAGTTGAGGAGTAGTTGGTTGATATGGATTTATAAAATACATCGTTTGCTTTTTCAGTATTTAAATGATATGATTATTTATGAGTGTACCTACCCGCCTTTGGAATGGGATTATAGCTAGAAATGGTTTGTAGATTCTATAACTTACAATACAAAGAAAAGCAATAAAAGTATGGAATGGATTGTAGCTAGAAATGTTTGTAGACTAGAACTTACAATACAAGGAAAAGCAATAAAAGTATAAAACTACTAAGATAACAATTGAAAAAAGGAAATTATAAGGTTAAAGTAAAGTCTGGTTCAACCAAGTTTATTTGAGAAGGTTAAAGTAAAGTCTGGTTCAACCAAGTTTAATTCTGAACCTAAACGGACCAAACATGTTAACCAATCACGTGTATCATGTCTAAGTCCAGGTAAACAAAAGAGTAAAGATGTTCATAACGTTCAAACAATTAATTTTGTTAAACAAGTTAAACCATTAAAACAGGAAGAGACTAAGCCCAAACTAAATAAAGTCACACAAGTCTCACATACTTCTCCACAGAAACAGCTAAATCGTCAAGTCGAAAGCATATCATGCTACAACTGTGGAAAGTATGGTCACATCGCGTCTTACTGTCCTTATTATCAGACACCAAAGAAAAAGGTTGAACTTTATGACACTAAAGCGAGCTCTTCCAAAAGAAACTCCATGACTCCACCAAAAAGGGTCAGTGAATCTAAAGTTCAACCTATTAGCCAGTCGTCTGTTTACCACAAACAGGCCTTACACAAAGCTGGCTTATGGAAAGAAAAGTCTATGTCTGGAAATGAGAACAAGAAGACAAATGATCTTCCCTCACCCTCAAATGGACAATGGGTGGACTCTATGATGTGTGATGCCTCTGGGTCACCCAAGCCAGTTAAGGCTTGGGTCTCTAACCTTAACTAACGTTTTCAACTGACTGTGCAGGGTGTTCGCTATAGTGCTGAACACAAACACCAGGATTGTAGACAGCGGAGCATCAAGGCACATGACTGGAAACCGGGCACTCCTATCAAACGTCAAACAAATCAAAGGGGTCATGTTTCATTTGCTGGAAACAAAGGAGGTTACATCACAGCTCAAGGGGAAGTGGGGAATCAGAAAGTGAAGTTTGACAAAGTAAACTATGTTCAACAACTTCAAAATAATTTGCTTTCTGTTTCCTAAAAATGTGACAAGGGATTTAAGGTAGTTTTCAACAATAAGAAGTGCTATGTCCTGAAAAAGGATTATGTGATTTCAGAGGACCAAGTCTTAATGTCAGCCTCAAGATATAATGACCTTTACGTCTTGGATCTATCAAAGGCCTCCATAACGGATCACCAAGTTCAATGCTTCTTGCCAAAAGCTACTAAGAAGGATTTTATCTCCTGGCATAGGAGAATGGGGCACATCAATCCATGGAAAATGAACCACTTGATCCAGAATGACCTAGTGCGAGGAGTCAATGTCAAGACCTTTCAACTCCCGGATTTTTGTGTCGCCTGCAAAAAAGGAAAACAGACTAAGAAGTCTTATAAGGCAAAGAAAGTTAATTCCATAGAACTGCCTCTTGAGCTTCTTCACATGGATCTGTTTGGTCCAGTCAGTACAAGAAGCATCGCAGGCGACTTGTACTGCTAAGTAGTTACAGATGACTACTCAAGATTCTCTTGGGTGATGTTTCTGAAATCTAAATCAGAAACATTTGAGTCATTCAAAGAGTTAGTAACTACACTAGATTCGCTTTACAAGCTGAAGGTAAGACATGTACGCTCAGACAACGGAACCGAGTTCAAGAATCAATGGATGGAGGCGCTTTGCAAAGAAAAAGGAATTGTGCACCAGTTCACTTCTGCCTACACTCCTCAGATGAACGGAGTTGCTGAGAGAAAGAATCACAGCTTAATAGAGACAACACCGACAATGCTAGCAGACTCGAAACTGCCTATCTAATTTTGGAACGAGGCAGTTGCAAAATGCGTGTTACACGTTAAAACAAGTTCTGGTAGTCAAACGCCATGGCAAGACGTGTTACGAGTTACTTCAATGACGTAAACCAAATCTAGAGTATCTCGAACCGTTTGGCGCACCGTGCACCCTATTGAAGAAAACTCAAGAAGGCACGTTTAGCGAGAAGGCTGGAGAGGGAATCTTTTGGGATACAACATACCGAATAAGAGAGTTTACAACAACTCAACGGGTCAAGTAGAAGTGTGGTGTAACGTCGACGTTCAGATATACACCACTCCTCTTGCTGGAAAAGGACCCGCATTCTTTTTCGACTATGATAGATTCTTCAAGTCCTTCAACATTCCTCTCTCCACTTCTGACGATGAGTTAGCAGCAAAAATGATGTATGATGTTTTAAACACACTATCACAGGACTCTACATCATCTGGTTCACAAGGTGAATCACCTAACCATTCAGGGGGAGCACTCTAGGTAAGTGACTTTTCCTCTGACGATGAAGCCGTGGAGAATGATCAAGACACTCAGGAGCTACAGGTTCCTACTACTGCAAGTCCACAAGCATGTGACGTTGATGCCTCTGAGTCTTCAGAACCTTACACTCCTACTGCCTTAGATACAGAACCAAATGTTCATAATCTTAATTCTGAGGTAGTTGTTCCCCCCACTCCTGGATCACGCCTAAATGTCTATCTGACGTTGATGCCTCTGAGGTAGTTGTTCTCCCCACCGATGACTCAGGGGACGATGACAGTGGCGATGGTGGAGACACATGCCCCACTCCATCTAGGGCCCCCTCAACTGATGTTACACCTCTACCACCTACTCATGGAGATGCTGACATAGCTGGTTTCCATCAGGATTTCAGGCCTGATGAGGAGGAGGAGAGTGATGACGAGCCGTTAACCAGAACGTTGGGCAGCAGGGTGGTTGCCACCGACCACGGGATAGAGATCCTACTTATACCCCAGACCATCTCAGCATCCTAGGGGGAGCATCCTCCTCAAGGGGTTCGAGGAAGAAGAGGATAGCTCAGCCCCATGTGATGAAGCCGAAAAAGACGAAGGTTCACACTGATTACTACCTCCACCACCACTGCCACCACATCTACCACCACCACTCATCCACCCACTACCACAGCTATCACTATCACTACACCAACTCACCCACCATCACTACCACAGCCATTCCACCACCACTACAACTTATCCATCACCACCCACACATATACCACCACCCATATACACCACTTTCACCACCACCAGCCACCAAGCCGGCCCCTCATCCTATACCACATTCACCACTGGATCACCTTTACCTCCAGGTAGGGTAGAGGAACAGCTGTCGGCACTAAATCGTATGGTGCTGAAGCTGTTAGCTGCCGACGACGAGAAGACTGCATAGGTACGATAGCTGATGGAGCTAACTGCTGCACAATCACAGCAGATCTCTCAGCAGGCAGAGGAGATCACCCAACTCGAAGAGCATAAAGCTGAATCAGAAAAGAAGATTGAAGAGCTGGAGTCATCTAACAAATCTATCATGCTTAAGCTTAAAGGATCCAAAGAAGAGCCTCTGAAGATCAGAGAAGATGATGACGATGGTGATGAAGACGATAAAGAGGATGATGATGAAGATGATGAGGATGACACAGAGGATGGAGGAGATGATGACAAAGGAGGAGATCCATCTGCTTCAGGTGCCCAAGAAGCTAATGAGAGGCGGACCAAAAAGAATCAAGATCAGGGTGCCTCGACATCAGCCCCGACAGCAAAGGAACACATGATTCAAGAAAAACGTAATGCATAGATGTTTTATGTAATTTTTCATGTGTAATTGAATATTGTATTAAAATTATGTGCATGAATGTTTATGTATATATTTAATGTTTACTGTCTTGATTATGTACTGATGAATAATGTGTTACATGTTTAATTCAAGCAGATCCACAATATCAGTGAGATGAATACGATGTTGCTCCACTTTAGTAGATCAAGTCTCAACTCACAATGATACTTGATCTGCAAGGGATTGTTAGGAGGTCAGTAAGCTATACTCCCAAAGAAGGAGAAATTACTCACAACCTCACTGATGAGCAACTTTGGAAAACATGTTACGAGCTTGCGTGATTGATTTTGGAAATAATTCGGAAGTTCACCTATCGTGGTTGAGTTTTCGTAGAACAATAGTTATCATACTAGCATTAAGGCAACACCATTTGAGGCGTTGTATGGGTGAAAGTGTAGATCACCAGTTTGTTGGGTGGAAGTTGGTGATAGTCAGCTGATTGGTCCTGAATTTGTGCACGAGACTACCGAGAAGATCGTGCAAATACGAAACTGAATAGCCACAGCGCAAGGTAGACAAAAGAGTTATGCAGACAAGCGATGGAAACCATTGGAGTTTCAGGTCAGTGACAAAGTTTTGTTGAAAGTCTCACCGCGGAAAGGTGTCATTCGATTTGGAAAAAGAGGCAAGCTTAATCCGAGGTACATTGGACTATTTGAAATTCTGGAAAGAGTAGGTCCAGTGGCGTATCGATTGGATCTTCGTGACTCACTAAGTGGTGTTCATAATGTATTTCACGTCTTAAATGTGAAAAAGTGTTTATCTAATGAGACTTTGGTTGTACCACTCGAGGAAGTACAAGTGGATGAGCGATTATGCTTTGTTGAGGAATCGGTAAATGTAATGGATCGTGAGATCAAAACTCTCAAGCAAAGTAAGATACTTATAGTCAAAGTTCGTTGGAACTCAAGACATGGACAAGAATTCATGTGGGAACGCGAGGATCAGATAAAGCTTAAGTATCCTTATTTGTTCAAAATGAGGACAGTCGCGAAAGGCACTGATTAAATTTCGTGATGAAATTTCTTTCAACATGGGTGTCACACCCCCGCTAAGAGCGGAAACACGGGGTTGCGACGAGACGGGAATCGTCATAACACATGGTAAGCGATAGAGATGCAATAATAATAATGATGACAAGCGTGTCATGACAACACCCGACAACAAGGGGACTTGTGTCGTGTTTAGTCAGTATTCACGACAACATAGCCATAAGCATAAATATGATATAAGATAAACATAGACAATAGCGTTGTATGTAATTCCCACAACCCGGGAGCAAATTACAAAGTGTAATGTTGTTTGAAACAGATATAAAAATTGTTTTCAAAATGACAAGTTTAGCCCAAAATGCATCCTAGGGTCTCCACTAAAGCAGCACACCTAGAACCTCAGCTAGCATGATCACCTGAAAAGATATGCTCAAAATGGTCAACAAAATTATTGGTGAGCTCGCAGGTTTAAAAGTAAATAAGTAATGATGCTGTATAAAGTTGTTGCAGAATACCGTGCATACAGTTATAAGCAAACAAAATCACATGACAAGAGCTTTACAACCAAATCTAATAACGTACACAAAGAATCTTGTCGGAATATATTCACCCAAGGCCCGTTCCTGGCTTTTGTTGGTACTAACTAGTATACCAACAAAAGGGTGGGGGTGTCAACCCAGTAGTACTACCAATACCTATCCGTTGGTTCCCACACTAGAATTAAATGGTTGTAAGAAAGAACCACAAAGCAGACTCAAGCATGTATCAGATAAGTACCCACAAAACAGTAGCACGTTGATTCCAAGTATGTAAATTGTATGTATGTTGTACAACATAGAAAACGGGCGAGCATACTTTTCCCCCATGTTTGTAAATGTTTGTAAAGTAGTATAAGCATAAAAGGGGCCATGAAACTCACTTGTTTAGTGGTAAGTATGAATGATCAAGATTCCCAATAGTTGAATGCAATGATCGGTCAAACACTATTGACAATTATTGTTAAGCATTAATGACGTGTATGAAGCATATAGTAATGCTTGGTCGGTTCGGGTTGTATCGGTTCGGTCGTGGGTAGCACACACACAAGCGGACACACGCATCAGATCTTATGTAGATCCAAGTACTAAGAGCAGTCGTCATTGCTTATAACATCCTTGTAAAGATCTCATTGTTATGAAAGATGGCACTTGTTAAGTATTTGTAGTTCCAAATGGGTTTTCGATAATTGTAAAATGTTAGGTTGTTTTCAATTGAAATAGTATGTGCATGTTGATAGTGTTGACTTTAATCTTTGTGGTCAAGCAATGACATTTTTACTGATGTTACTTTATCATCATCAGATGTTCAAGAGGAAGTTCGCACTCAACATCATCAGTCACACAACAGGACCAGACGCTCGACTCAACGCTCCATTCGTACGAATCAACCTTCAATCGTACGAATCAGCTTCATTCGTACGATTGTGTCTTCATTCGCATGACTGGCATTCAGTCGTACCACACAACACACATTCGCACAACCCAACCTCCATGCTCACGAATCAACCATCAATCGTGCGAATTAGCTACTTTCGTGCGATTGAACCTTCATTCGTGTGATTGGACTCCAGTCGTGCGAAACACGCATAATCGCATACATTCAGTCGGTCACCTGACTCAATCGCACGCATTCATTCATTCGCATGACTCATTCGCACACATACATACGATCGCACGACTCAGTCACATGACGTCCCCAGTCGCACAACTCTATCGCCCGAATGACACAGTCGTATGACTCAGTAGCACGACTCACCCAGTCGCACGGCTCAGTCGCATGACAAAGTCAGTCGCCTAAACTACAGGTTCGCGACTGCAGAAGTGCAGAGCAGCCTTCGGCTGCTCCGAGCATGGGTTTTACACAACAAGGACTTCCAGAAACACTCTACAAACATACACAAACATGAAACACAAGCAGAAAGACCTCACACACACCCACACGACCTCATGTGTTCGGGTGAACCCGAACACCCGAAACCCTAGTTTGGACAGCCGTGAATAAGCAAGAAAAGGGGCAACCAAGGTCGTCTACCTGCTAGAATAGAGTAGACTAGGCTGTAGATGGAGTCTAGACGACAAGAACAAGACCACGCGGGTTGGATTTGGTGCTAGAATGAAGAAGATGCGAAGAAGAAGTGAAGAGGATGAAGAAGATGAAGATGAAATGAGATTAAGCGCTGGAATATGGGTTTATATACCCAGCCCAAGTTTGCAAAATGGCAACTTTAGTCCCTGCACTTAACCCCCGAGTTCCCCAAAATTTGCTTCAGTTGAAAACGACTTTAAAATGTTCGTTGTATTAAGGTTAAAAGCGTGTTTAATGGTAATTGATAGCTTAAAATGGTTTTATTAACGACAATGGTTATAATTAAAATGATACATTTGGTGATAATGGTGATGAAATTTATAAAAAAGGGTTTATGCTTAGCACAAGTTCACGGAGGAAGTACAGGCACAAGGGTAACAAAACAGACATGATACCTTAAAGCAGGAATTCATGAGGAAGAGGAAGAATAATTAAAATAATTCTATGCTTAATTATGTCGTTTGACGGACCTTAAGGTGACGGGTGTCACAGTATCCCGCAGTTGAGAGAATTTCGTCCCAAAATTCAGCTGGAGTTAGGTCCAAGAGTGTCATCCACGAATAGGTGTGGGTATTTGAGTTTCATTTGAACTTCCCATTCCCATGTAAACTCTGGCCCTTGTTTTGAATTCCACCTTACGCGAACAATTGGTATTCTATTGCGCTTCAACTGTTTGACCTTACGATCCATGACCTCAATGGGTTCCTCAATAAAATGAAGCTTTTCGTCGATTTTAATATCCTTAATGGGTATGTGAAGTGATTCGTCAACCAAACACTTCTTGTGGTTCGACACATGGAAGGTATCATGCACACCGCTGAGTTCTTGTGGTAACCTTAATCGGTAAACCACTGGACCAATTCTTTCTGTAATCACGAATGGTCCAACGTATCTTGGGGCTAACTTCCCTTTCTTTCCAAACCGAACAACTCCTTTCCAAGGAGAGACTTTAAGTAACACTCGGTCCCCAACGTTGAATTCTAGAGGCTTTCGACGATTGTCGGTGTAGCTCTTTTGGCGATCTCTAGCGGCTTTCAGTCTATCTTTGATTTGGAAGATCTTGTCGGTTGTTTCTTGAATGATCTCTGGGCCTGTTAACTGACTTTCACCGATCTCAGCCCAACAAACGGGTGATCTACACTTCCTTCCGTACAACGCTTCGAACGGAGCACACCCAATGCTGGTATGGTAGCTGTTATTGTATGAGAACTCAATCAATGGCAAATGAGTATCCCAACTACCACCAAAGTCGATTACACACGCTCTCAACATGTCTTCCAGTGTTTGTATGGTTCGTTCACTTTGGCCATCTGTTTGAGGGTGATAGGCGGTACTCATGTCTAATCGAGTGTCCATTGCTTTCTGTAGTGTCTGCCAAAATCGTGAAGTGAATCGGCCATCACGGTCGGAGATGATTGACACCGGCACTCCGTGTCTTGTCACGACCTCTTTTATGTATAATCTCGCCAACTTGTCCATTTTGTAGTCTTCTCGAATTGGCAAGAAGTGTGCTGATTTCGTCATTCGATCCACTACGACCCATATCGAATCATGCCCGTTGCTCGCTCGAGGGAGTTTGGTAATGAAGTATATTTCTATGTTCTCCCATTTCCATTCGGGAATCTCAGGTTGCCATAATAGTCTCGATGGTTTCTGATGTTCAGCCTTAACTTTCAAGCATGTCAAGCATCTGCTGACGTACGTGGCAATGTCTTTCTTCAGGCATGGCCACCAGTACAGATCTTTGAGATTGTGGTACATCTTGTCTGCGCCAGGATGAATAGAATATCGCGTCTTGTGTGCTTCATCCATGACCAAGGTACGTACACCTCCCCACTTGGGTACCCATATACGGTCCACGAAGTACTGTACACCATCGTCCTTGCACATCAGTTGTTTATCCAACCCTCAGAATTCTTCTCCCGCAAGGTTTTCTTCTTTTAATGCCTCACTTTGTGCAATTTGGATCTGAGTTTTGAAATTTGTTTGAATGGTCAATCCCAAAGCTCGAGCACGTAGTGGTTTCACGCGTTCTTTGCGGCTTAGAGCATCAGCCACCACATTAGCTTTTCCTGGATGATACCGGATTTCACAATCGTAGTCACTAAGAAGCTCTACCCAGCGTCACTGTCGCATATTGAGTTTCTTCTGATCCAGAATATGTTGAAGGCTTTTATGATCTGTGTAGATGATGCATTTGGTTCCATACAGGTAATGCCTCCATATTTTGAGTGCAAATACTACAGCGCCCAACTCAAGATCATGAGTTGTGTAGTTCTTCTCGTGCACCTTAAGTTGTCGCGAAGCGTAGGCAATCACCTTATCTTTCTGCATTAGTACATATCCCAACCCTTGATGCGAAGCATCACAGTACACTACAAAATATCAGTTCCGTCTGGGAGGGACAATATCGGCGCATTGCACAGCTTATCTTTCAGTGTTTGGAATGCCTGTTCTTGTGCATGTCCCCAATCAAACTTCTTGTCTTTCTGAGTCAAAAATGTCAATGGTTGAGCGATCTTTGAAAAGTTCGCAATGAAACGACGATAGTATCCTGCTAATCCTAAGAACTGCCGTATCTCCGAAGGTGTCTTGGGTGTATCCCATTTCTTTACCGCTTCGATCTTGCGGGATCTACATGAATCCCGTCTTTGTTAACCACATGACCCAAAAACTTCACCTCTCGCAGCCAGAATTCACACTTCAAGAACTTGGCGAAAAGTTTCTCTTCTCTTAACAGTTCCAGTATTGGCCGAAGGTGTTCTTCATGGTCCTCCTTCGATCGAGAGTAGATAAGTATGTCGTCAATGAATACGATCACAAACTTATCCAAGTAAGGTTTGCACACCCGATTCATCAGGTCTATGAACACAGCCGGTGCGTTAGTCAATCCGAACGGCATGACCAAGAACTCATAGTGCCCATAACGAGTTCTAAACGCTATCTTCGGTACGTCCTCCTCGAAAACCCTTAGTTGGTGATATCCAGATCGAAGGTCGATCTTGGAAAAATACGAAGCTCCTTGTAACTGATCAAACAGGTCGTCGATCCTGGGGAGAGGATACCGATTCTTCACAGTTAATTTGTTCAACTCACGGTAGTCGATGCACATACGGAACGACCCATCCTTCTTCTTGACAAATAACACCGGTGCTCCCCAAGGCGAGTGACTCGGCCGAATAAAACCCTTCTCCAGTAGTTCCTGTAACTGGCTAGATAACTCTTGCATTTCAGACGGTGCCAAACAATACGGTGTCTTTGCTACCGGTGTAGCTCTAGGTACCAACTCAATACGAAATTCCACCTGTCGTGGAGGAGGCAAACCAGGCAAGTCATCAGGAAATACCTCTGGGTAATCCCGCACTATAGGGATATCTGCCAATTTCTGCTCCTCTTCTTTCTTTTCCACCACATGAGCCAGAAAAGAGTAACACTGTTTTCGTAAACTCCGGCGTGCTTTCATGCAGGAAATAAGCTTTAAGTTTCTCCCCGGTCTTTCTCCTTGAATTCTGAGTACTCCCCCGTCTGCCGTAGGGATTCGCACTACCTTGTCTTGACAAACAATCTCGGCCCCGTGTTTCGACAACCAATCCATTCCCACAATCACATCGGAACTTCCTAGCTCAAAGGGTATCAAGTCTATATCGAAGGTGTAGTTCTCTAATATTATCGAGCACGTTCTAATAATCCCGTCGGCCTGAACAACCCTACCATTGGCCATTTCTACATAGTAGCTAGTTTCTAGCCTACTAGGACTCAAATCGAGCAATTGCACAAATTCAGAAGATATAAAGCTATTGTCTGCTCCAGTGTCAAATAATACAGATGCAAAGTGATTATTGAGTAAGTGCGTACCCGTGACAACATTTGGGTCCTGACGGGCGCGTCCCCGAGCCGCGTTCCCCTGGTTTGTCGGGCCTTGATTTCCAGCTATAGCCATAGTCTGATGCTGGTTGTTCCCTTGTTGGCCCGATGCCCGATTCAGTTTGGGGCACATGTTTCGGTAGTGATCAGGGCTTCCACACTCATAGCAGCCCCTGGCATTCCCGGCGGGGTTAACCGCATTGACTGGAGCGACCATATTCGGCGTTGTTCTGCAGTCTCTTACTAAATGCCCCGGGCGTCTACAGTTAGCGCACACCCGACACGGCATAGCTGGGGGATGATGAAAGTTGCACCTATCGCATCTGGGGTGCGGACCCACATACTCTCGTCTGCCCTGGGTCACAGCCACAAAATTTCTGGTTGTCTTGGCCCTTTTCTCGAATTTTCCGGCACTCGATCGGCTCGTTTCCCCAACTTCTTTCCTTTTCTCTGCTCCTGTGCCCAATACCCCTGTTCTCACCATCTCATCAGTTAGAGCGCCAGCCTTCAGAATTGCGCTCTGGATAGTAGGAGGGGCAGTAGCGGTTACCATTGCCCGGATTTGAGGTGCAAGTCCCCAAATATACCTCTCTATCCTTTTTGATTCCGGGGTGACCAGATGTGGAACCAACCTTGCTAACTCATGAAAACGGTCGGTGTAAGCTACGTGCCCAGCCCCCACCATGGCATGATTCCAGAACTCATGCTCAATTTCTGCATCTCGTTAAGAGGACAGTACTCCTCGGTGATTAGGGCTTTGAACTCATCCCACGACATTTGCATCGCCGATTCTCTTCCCCTAGCCTAAATCTGAGTGTTCCACCACGTTAGTGCCTTGCCCTGTAGCGAGCACGTGGCGTACTTAATCCTTTGACTGTCGAGGCATTCGCTGTGTCGATCACAGCCTCCATCTTTTCAAGCCATCTAGTCAGGGCTATGGCTCCACCTTTGCCATCAAACTCTCTTGGTTTACAAGCCATAAATTCCTTGTATGAACATCCCCGTCCAACATTCACAATTCCAGTTTCGTTACCGGCTGTACCACCATTTCCGGTCTCCTGATTGCTCTCGTTCCCAGTCGGATTCCCGTTATCCTCATTATCATTGCCACCGTCCCCGTGGGGGTGAGAATTTTGAAGAGCATCGCTCACTTGGGCCACGACAGTTGGAATCAATGCGGCCAGCTGTTGAGCGATTAAGGCTGCCATATCGGTGTTTCCTGTTCTTGGAGTGACATTGGTAGGACCATCACTTGTTCTCGGTGCCCTATCTCTGCCTCTGCCTCTCGGAGCTTCACTTCCGCCACTGTTGCTGCTGGTAACTCTTCGAGGCGGCATGTTCTAATCATAAGAATAGCAAATGCATAAGTTTTAACCATTGTAGGACACATTATCCATGTCACATTAAGGTCTAACTTTCCGGATTAAGACCACACTTATGGTTGTCGCACATCGCATACAAATCGTGAAATTATAACACCATGCATAAGTAATGTCCAAACAGTAGTCCATCATAACAATGACATATCCATGCATGAAATCAAGTTTAGTCTAGTGGAGGTTGCCTATTTCCTCCTCTCTCGAGGTCTCAGACATAACCTCCTCGGGGTAAATCCCAGTGCTTAAGGTCAAACAAAATAGCATGATCTATGAAGATCTCTTTGGGTTCAATACCCAGATTGATAAAGCAACTCGGTGCGCAGAGGGAAACGGAAGATTCAATATAAACATCCCGTAAAGAGTGAGCACAGGGTGAAATGATCACGAAACAGATAGTTAATCAAAAAGTAATGAGGAACACGTATGAGATACAAAATGCACACAACCCTGGCATGCAAATCTACATGAAGGTTCCTAGGTTATAGTCTAGGTCAAGTGTATTGCCTAATTCTCTATAACCAATGGCTCTGATACCAGTCTGTCACACCCCCGCTAAGAGCGAAACACGGGGTTGCGACGAGACGGGAATCGTCATAACACATGGTAAGCGATAGAGATGCAATAATAATGATGATGACAAGCGTGTCATGACAACACCCAACAACAAGGGGACTTGTGTCGTGTTTAGTCAGTATTCACGACAACATAGCCATAAGCATAAATATGATATAAGATAAACATAGATAATAGCGTTGTATGTAATTCCCACAACCGGGAGCAAGTTACAAAGTGTAATGTTGTTTGAAACAGATACAACAATTGTTTTCAAAATGACAAGTTTAGCCCGAAAATGCATCCTAGGGTCTCCACTAAAGCAACACACCTAGAACCTCAGCTAGCATGATCACCTGAAAAGATATGCTCAAAATGGTCAACAAAATGTTGGTGAGCTCGCAAGTTTAACAGTAAATAAGTAATGATGTTGTATAAAGTTGTTGCAGAATACCGTGCATACAATTATAAGCAAGCAAAATCACATGACAAGAGCTTTACAACCAAACCTAATGACGTACACAAAGAATCTTGTCTAATATATTCACCCAAGGCCCGTTCCTGGCTTTTGTTGGTACTAACTAGTATACCAACACAGGGTGGGGGTGTCAACCCTGTAGTACTACCAATACCTATCCATCGGTTCCCACATTGAATTAAATGGTTGTAAGAAAGAACCACAAAGCAGACTCAAGCATGTATCAGATAAGTACCCACAAAACAGTAGCACGTTGATTCCAAGTATGTAAATTGTATGTGTTGTACAGCATAGAAAACGGGCGAGCATACTTTTCCCCCATGTTTATAATGTTTGTAAAGTAGTATAAGCATAAAAGGGGCCACGAAACTCACTTGTTTAGTGGTAAGTATGAATGATCAAGATTCCCAATAGTTGAATGCAATGATCGGTCAAACACCTATTGACAGTTATTGTTAAGCATTAATGACGTGTATGAAGCGTATAGTAATGCTTGGTCGGTTCGGGTTGTATCGTTCGGTCGTGGGTAGCACACACACAAACGGACACACGCATCAGATCATATGTAGATCCAAGTACTAAAAGCAGTCGTCATTGCTTATGACATCCTTGTAAAGATCTCATTGTTATGAAAGATGGCACTTGTTAAGTATTTGTAGTTCCAAATGGGTTGTCGGTAATTGTAAAATGTTAGGTTGTTTTCAATTGAAATAGTATGTGCATGTTGATAGCGTTGACTTTAATCTTTGTGGTCAAGCAATGACACTTTTACTGATGTTACTTTATCATCATCAGACGTTCAAGAGGAAGTTCGCACTCAACATCATCAGTCACACAACAGGACCAGACGCTCGACTCAACGCTCCATTCGTACGAATCAACCTTCAATCGTACGAATCAGCTTCATTTGTACGATTGAGTCTTCATTCGCATGACTGGCATTCAGTCGTACCACACAACACACATTCGCACAACCCAACCTCCATGCGCACGAATCAACCCTCAATCGTGCGAATTAGCTACTTTCGTGCGATTGAACCTTCATTCGTGCGATTGGACTCCAGTCGTGCGAAACACGCACAACCGCATACATTCAGTCGGTCACCTGACTCAATTGCACGCATTCATTCGTTCGCATGACTCATTCGCACACATACATACGATCGCACGACTCAGTCGCATGACATCCCCAGTCGCACAACTCTATCGCCCGAATGACATAGTCGTATGACTCAGTCGCACGACTCACCCAGTCGCACGACTCACCCAGTCGCACGGCTCAGTCGCATGACAAAGCCAGTCGCCTGTACTGCAGGTTCGCGACTGCAGAAGTGCAGAGCAGCCTTCGGCTGCTCCGAGCACGGGTTTAACACAACAAGGACTTCCAGAAACACTCTACAAACATACACAAACATGAAACACAAGCAGAAAGACCTCACACACACCCACACGACCTCATGTGTTCGGGTTGAACCCGAACACCCGAAACCCTAGTTTGGACAGCCGTGAATAAGCAAGGAAAAGGGGCAACCAAGGTCGTCTACCTGCTAGAATAGAGTAGACTAGGCTGTAGATGGAGTCTAGACGACAAGAACAAGACCACGCGGGTTGGATTTGGTGCTAGAATGAAGAAGATGCGAAGAAGAAAGTGAAGAGGATGAAGAAGATGAAGATAAAATGAGATTAAGGGCTGGAATATGGGTTTATATACCCAACCCAAGTTTGCAAAATGGCAAGTTTAGTCCCTGCACTTAACCCCCGAGTTCCCCAAAATTTGCTTCAGTTGAAAACGACTTTAAAATGTTCGTTGTATTAAGGTTAAAAGCGTGTTTAATGGTAATTGATAGCTTAAAATGGTTTTATTAACGACAATGGTTATAATTAAAATGATACATTTGGTGATAATGGTGATGAAATTTATAAAAAAGGGTTTATGCTTAGCACAAGTTCACGGAGGAAGTACAGGCACAAGGGTAACAAAACAGACATGATTCCTTAAAGCAGGAGTTCATGAGGAAGAGGAAGAATAATTAAAATAATTCTATGCTTAATTATGTCGTTCGACGGACCTTAAGGTGATGGGTGTCACAATGGGGATGATGTGACAACTCACTCGATTACGTTATGCCAATGCAGTAAACCAATGATGTAAACACAACCATGTAACGCAATTTTCGGGAAGAAAATTATTTTAACATGGGGATAATGTGACATCCGGTAATTTTTCGTTACCAAACTCCATTAATCCCATTAAATCTTGCATACACGTGTTGTAAGCACACACTAGTTTTCGTTGAAGGTTGGTGACTTAATAACAATTATCTATGATAAACAAACAATAATCTAATTAATAATGTTGATTATTAGTCGTGGTTATGTGATTTGTGAATTTGAAGTATTATTTGTGAATTTTACTTGATAACATGACAACATGTTATATATATTTCCTAAGTTTGTTATTATTTGGAAAATATTTATGATTATTATTATTGATTAATAATACTTGTAGTACTCCCGTATCAAGAAACTGACCTCTTCAAAATATTGCTACTTTTGAAAAATAGTTTTGCTTCTAAAATACTACAAATCAAATTTGAAATTAGCTTAACCCTAGGTAAAGGTGTCGCTTCTTAGACCCCCACTAGGGACAACCACCCTAGGACCATGCTAATCAAGGGTGTCGCCCCTAGACCCCTATAGTTCGTGCTTCGCCCCTTTGATACCATAACTAGTCTATAGCACTATTGATCATAAAGATCGTCAAAACAAATATGCATTCTACACTTACCAACTTATTTAATGTTTCAATATGACTTCATATTTTGTTATAAAGTATATCCAATTTCACTAAAATATCTAGAAGACACTAAAATCACCTACATTCTCCCTATTTTAGTGTTATCCTTGATTCACTTAAACATGATGTAACAAGAGCAAACTAATGCTCAAATTGAATTATCTTGAAGACTGAATTTCTATCTTAAACATTGCACATTCCAAATATTCAAATATCATAGGGTCACTAAGTATCGAACCATTGGTATCTATTAGAATACATGAAGATAATATACACACAAGTTAAAAGTTTTATGTGTTCTAACTTGATGTTATGTTTTACTAGCCTTGTGTTCTATCCTTTTATAAGTGCGTAGAAGCTAAGTCCCAAGCTCTCTAGAAGTGCCTCATATTCATATAGTTCCTTTTTCTTGCCTCTACATTGCAAATTGAAAAGAACTATTAAGAGGTCAAAGCTTAAACCTAATTCACTACAATATGAAGACATAGCTTGGGATGAAGTCATACGTGTATTCCAATCTTTAGATGTTAAGCTTTCCTTATTGAACTCAGCACTTAAGGTTATATTAGGTGGGAATTATGCATCTTAACACAAGAGAATTATGTGGACTTCACTCTCATCCTGATAATTGACTTATGCACAACAATTCTTTCTAACCCTTTGGTTAGATTATTAGCTAGATCATGTTGAGTTCTCGTAAACTTCGTTGATATCACTCTATATATGATGAGCTCATGAATCATGCAATATTGTTAGTAACTAGTACCTAAATTTGTTTATTTATTCTAAATAGTTGATCCTTTTCTTTGACCAACTGGTTGGGCATTCCTTTCATCCTATTTTTTTCAATATTGTCTAGAGCTATTTTTGAGCATCTTTCAACTGACTAAGTCAGTTAACCTAAAGATCAAGCCTCAAAGCCTGGACTATTTTTGCGCTTTCTTTTTCTTTTTTTGCTAAAGGCATCAACCATAATATTAGCTTTATCTTTATAATAACATATTTTACAATCATAATCACTAAGGATTTCAATCTAGCTTCTCTTTCTCATGTTTAAATCTTTTAGGCAAAAGATATATTTCAAACTCTTTTGATTGGTATAGAAATTATGACTCATATAATTTTTGTTGTTACTTTTTAGCTAATGGAAAAATGTGCAATAACTTAGTTTCTTTGCATCAACATACATCCAGCGAGTGTAGCATCACAATATATGAAAAAAATCATAATTACCATCTCGTAAGGCTAGGGTGTGTGTTGCTAATTTGAGAAACTTGAAAGCTTTTACTTATTTCAGTTCCCATTCATATTTTATATATTTTTGAGTTTAGGATGTAAGAAGGCCAATAATTCGAGAAAAGTTTTGGATGAATCAGTCGTAGAATAAAGCCATTCTAAGAAAACTTCAAATAGGGGTTTGAGGATTTTTCATTTACAAATAGCCTCAACTTTAGAAGGATCTACTTTATTTTCATTAGCACTGATAACATGACCAAGAAAGTATACTTTAGTATGCCAAAATTTACAGTTCGAGAATTTAACGTAGAATTTCTTGTTCCTTAGTTTTTCAAGTAGAGTTTTAAGATGATTTGCATATTCAGTTTGAGTTTTAAAATAGATGAAAGTATCAATAATGAACAATATCATGAATTTATCTTGGTAAGATTTACAAGTTCGATTCATCATATCCATAAAAGCTATCGGAGCATTTGTAAGTCCAAATGGTATTACCATGAACAGATTATGTTTGTATCTATTTTTCATTCCTTGTTAATTCAAGTAGAGTTTTAAGATGATTTATGCATTTATTTTGAGTTTTTAAATAGATAAAAGTATAATCTAAGAACGCTATCATGAATTGATATACTTAAGGTTTATAGATTCTATTTATCATATCCATAAAAGTTGCAGAAGTATTTGCAAGTCCAAATTACATTACCGTGAAATCATAATGTTTGTATCTAGTTTGAAAAGCAGTTTTAGGGTATATATCTTTGCTTATAACCTTAAGTTGATAATGACCTGATCTAAGATAAATTTAAAGAAGTAATGCACTTTTTGAAGTTGATCAAATAAATTATCAATTCATGGAAGCGGATATTAATTTTTCAATGATTACCTTATTCAAGTCATGATAATCAATGGCGATAAACCATTCAGTGATATTTAAACTTTCATGTGTTGTAAGGGATTTATAAACTTTTATAATCTACATGAAAACATTTTAAAACCATTGTTTTAACATAATACTCTGTCAACTCACAGATATACGAAAAGGATAATTTGAACCATTACGTGGATTTTGTATTTAGGGAGTTAAAATCCTTCTAGCACCTAACCAATAGCTAAGTTCCATCTTAATCATGAGTACCTAAAATTTTTATAAAATAATACGGTAGCGAAAAACCAATGAATACATTTAGTGGACATGAAAATAGTTAGTCATAAATATATTTGTATAGTTTAATCATAATATCTATTTGTTCATTTAGCAATCTCTTTTAATCATAGTCTTCACCCTTCATATATATTAGTTTCATTGCTCATATAGATAAATGATGTGACTACCTAAATCATCGTTGCCTATAACCGAGACCGTCGTAGGCTCAATATGGTATTTTCACCCATTCGTAAGATATAATTTGATCAGACCATATATATACATTTGGTCTAAAGGTTATACCTGGTAGAATTCCTATACGCATTAAAGCATTTGACTGTTAATGTTATTTTTGAAATCAATCGTCCTATGGTTTTAAAAACAGTAAACGTTTTCACCTTAAATGGATCCGACTTAGCAAAAACTTAGAACTTGTAGGCTGACGTGTTGCTAACTAGACATCACCTTCGTTTGTATTTCTAACTCTGAATCTTTCAATGGAAATCCACCTTGGTAAGTAAGAGATTACAATAGTGAGTGTATGCAAAGTCACCAAAAAACTTCTATTTATAGGCTTCTTCAAGATCTATTGCGTATCATCACGAATAAAGGTAGCGGTCCGCTACCGATTGCACGAGTCATCATACACATCATCCTCTAGTTAGCCTTATACATCCACTCAGCTACTTGTGATTTTTTTAGGCATTTAAAAAATAGCCAAAAACTTTATCAAGTCAAGGAGCATGTAATCAGTGGCGGATCTAGACGACAATTTCAGGGATAACGTATTTTTTTTATCGTACATGCAGTGGCGGAACCAAGAATTATTATTACGGGGTCACTATTTTTTATAATTAGTTTCTAACAAAACAACATAAAAAAATTTAAGTTGTTCGATTGAGTCGAGTCGGATTAGGTCGGAATAGACGTAATTAATTGCATTGAATTGTTAACAAAAATCCAATACCAAAATAAATTAAGAATCTTACATTTTATAGTGTTCCGTATGGATTTTCATATTTTGATTCTTTCTTTTCACAACATAACGATTCATGTTCTCTAAATTTCAAGTTTAAACAACAACTATAATCATTAAAAACATAAAATGTCCGTGATAAACAAATAACCATATAGGAGCATTTATAGTAGATTCATATACTCTTTACATCATCTATTTTTATTTTATTATCTTATACTTTTAAAATTGAGTTTTAGTAAGTTTTTATAAAAGTTTAAATACGAGTCATATTTTCATCATTCTAATAACATTTCTAAAGTTTAGATATAAATTGTCAAGGTTTTTAAACAAAAAATAACAGAACCATTCAATTATTCATTTTCTTTCTTCTTTTTTCTTTTTTACATAACAGAATAAATAAAATATGTATGACCATTGAAAAAAATATATTGTTTTGTTATGTTATATACTAGTATTAAGTTCACTCACATTGTAATGAGAGTCATAAAACCATACAAGTAATATTAATGGCACACCACGGTCAGTGACCACCAACACTGAATAAACCAATAAAATAAAAAAACCGAATGAAAAATATACGTAAAAACATTGAACGATACACTTAAGCAAGCAAAAAATACAACAATAACTATATTGATCCAGGACCAGCGTGCTATGACGTGACCATCAAACTGAAAAAATTAATGTGAAAAAACATTGAACCACACACACACGTTATGGCGTGTTAATTCGTAAAATTTAAACCGAAACGTACAGGGGACTAAAGTTAAAATTAAGAAAAATATTGAGGCTAAATTATAAAATATGTAAAATATTGGGTTAAAATAAAAAGGTTAAATATTAAAAAAATAGTTATAAAACACATAATACAACTTACAATGCATACAAATAATTAGTATATATATAATTTTATTTTTGGGCTTATTATTGTATTGGATTGGGTAATGGGTATTTTGGGTTTTTATGTTAATTGGTAATGGGTAATAGGTAATGGTTATTTATGTTATTATAAGATGTATTGTGTTTTTCTAAATTATTAGAATTTTAGTTATAAAATCTAAAACTTTTTATGAAGTTTTGAGTTTAATTTTTTAAAGGGTAACGTAATTTCTTTTCAGAGGTAACGTAAAACCGAAACTTTCTTTTATATAAAACCGTAAATTTTTTATCTTATCCGTAACAAGTTGAGTAGTAGTTTATTTATAAAATACATAGTTTGCTTTTTCAGTATTTAAATGATATGATTATTTATGAGTGTACCTACCCCATTTGGAATGGGATTATAGCTGGAAATGGTTTGTACATTTTATAACTTACAATACAAAGAAAAGCAATAAAAGTATGGAATGGGATTGTAGCTAGAAATGATTTGTAGACTAGAACTTACAATACAAGGAAAAACAATAAAAGTATAAAACTACTAAGATAACAATTGAAAAAAGGAAATTATAAGGATATTTTGCCTTTACACATCGACATAGTATTCAAATTGGGGTTTTTCATATTTATTCGTATAACTAAACTAAAAATTATTATTTTTTATTATTTTTTAAATTAAATAATAATTTTTATGTTATTATCATTTTTTTTCTCTGTCATTCACTTACAACCACCTTTAAAAAATATTAAAAAAATTTATAAGGATTAAACAGTAATTCCTCAAATATACTCATGAACAGTAATATTTTCACATTGTTTCACTCACAATCACTCAAAACCATATCATATAATATAATAAATACACTGATATTTTTTAAGAAATCCACTATGAATGCTCTTGAAGTATCGGATAGGACATTTGTTTTCCAAAACGTTAGGAATTAAGGATTTACAGTGTAGATTCTAAATATATTTTGCCTTTGCACATCAATTCAAAGAATCAGATAGTAAATTTGTTCACCAAACCGTTAGGAACTAAGGATTTACGATATTTGCTTGACAATTGGCTGTTAATCTTTTCTTTATCCTTTTATATAGCATGCATGCTTATCTTTTACGTATTAATATTTTGTTTAGATAGCTCGTTAATCATAGAGATAAACTAAAGGAGCGTTTGGTTGGAAGGAATGTAATGGAATAGAATGAAATTAAAAAAAATATTATAATTTTCAAGTAAATTATGTTTCAGTGAGTAATAAAATGTAAAACCAAATGAATGTTTCACCTTAAATTCTTTTAGTTGTGGGATTTCAAAATCCTTTCACCTTTTGAGGGATTTTGAAATCCCACAACCAAGGGAATTTGAGGTGAAACATTCCCTTGGTTTTATATTTCATTACCCACTCAAACATAATTTTACTTGAAAATTATATTAATTTCTCAATTCCATTTCATTCCATTCATTCCAACCAACGCCCCCTAAGACTCTTTTGAAATGGTATCTATATCATGCTTTAGTTCAATGAAAACTTAACGGCTAATGGTATAATAATTTTTATCATGACACGATTAGAAGGTAACTGAGAAACCAACACCGACACGATAAGGTATCGGGAAATTAGAAAAGCCAAAACGGAAAAATAGTCGAGTGATTGACAGACTTGTAAGAGTGCATTTTTGTTGATCCATATGTACATAGTTTGCGGTCTTAATGTAATATGTCTGTCATGTCCTAAATGTAATGAAACGAATGAGTTGAATGAAACATATATGTGGTTGTTGATCTTAATATCTAATGTTTCAGTGTATGTTTTAATGTTTATTATTTATTAACGCATATTGAACCAACTATATAAGTTTGTGGTTGTTTGGATAGATCTTAGTTAAGTAGTGATTGAGAAAAAAAAATTCAAACTTAGTCGTATGGAGTTTTCATGCGAATGGACCATACGCATGAATACTTCATGCTAATGGACTAGTCGCACGGCTGAACCAGGAGACTAGATCAGTCGCACGACTGAGACATACAGATGACTCAGTCGTGTGATTGACTCGGTCGCATGCTTTAGTCGCACGACTGAATCATGCTAATGGTCCAGTCGTACGATTGACTAACCCTAACCTATAAATACCACTTAATTTGTGAATAAAAAGACTTTAAAGAATTCGACTCCTACTCGTACCCTAGCCATCCAGAACGTCCAAGAAAGCCAGTCCAAGTTCATAGATCGTTCTTGATCGATTTCTATTCGTTCTTAACGTTTAGTTTATTCATTTACCGATCGGGTTAACGTTCTCACTGATTGGATCGCCAATCAAATAAGATTCCGCATTATTTGAGTTGGTATACACGTATCAGTTAGTACTCCGTCCAGTACACGGTCCCTAACAAGTGGTATCAGAGCTTTGGCTCTTGATTTAAGTGTGATTCAATCGATTTTGATATAAAAATTGTGTTTTTCACGCAAAAACGCAATCTTTTTGTGTCAAACGTTGTTTCAGACGTCTCCAAGTCAAAAAGTTAGCGTTTTCCGGCATACGGCAATTAGGGTTAGTGAGAAATTCGTGGTTTTACGTCAAAATACCTTAAACCTCGAATTCTCAAAATTCAGCAGCTTTAGTCGCACGATTGACTCAATCGCACGACTGAATCCATACGCATCCCTCATACGCACAATTGGACTCAGTCGTTCATCCATTCGTACGACTAAATTGCCCATTCACATTGTTCGTCCGCACCTGTCCATTCGCACGATTGATCCATCCGCATTTGCTCATTCGCACGTCTGAGTCAGCCGCATTGTTCAATCGCATGAAGTGTTCAATCACATTCCTTCAGTCGCACAAGTAAAACAATTTGTTCTAAAAGTTCAAAGGCGATAGCAATGGAGGATCAATATTCAGTGTTCACCGCAGGAAGGGATTCTAGGATTCAAAATTTGTTGCTTCTAGAAAATGAAGTGGGAAATCATAACAAGCCCACTAAGCTCATAACGTTAGATGATTACCAACAATGGAAGCAAAGATTTGAGATTTACTTAAATGGAGTAGATCCCAATCTGTGGGAGTCGATAGAGACAGGATATAGCATGCATGTAGGTGCAGATGGAGTCAAACTTATCTTAGGCGGTATGACTGACGGCCAAAAGGTAAAGTACAATGCAGAGAAGAAAGTATATGCATTGCTAACTCAGTCAATTCCTAAGGACATCTTCCATCAATTTTCTGAGAACAAGCAAGCTAAGAAGCTGTGGGATGCATTGGAAAAGAGGTATGAAGGAAATGAATTGTTAAAAGCTCTGAAGGCTAAAGCGTTGAAGAAGGAGTTTGACAACTTCTCGTCAATGAGAAAGGAGAGCTTGGACGACGTCATTGATCGATTCTACCACTTGATGAGTGAGTTGCACACTCATGGAGTCACCACATCTATGGAAGACAAAGTTTCAAATTTTGCAGATGGGTTGCTAGAGAAGTGGGTTTCCTTTGTATCCAACCTCAGACAGAATGATTTGCTGGCGAAGTTAGATATCAACGACTTCATTCTGAAGCTGAGAGAGGAAGAGTTGAGGATGAAGTACAGGGCCCAAAAATCTTTATATGATCAGAATCCGGCACTGTACAACTCAACTCCATAAGCCAAAACGTCTGGAGTGCCACTTCAAACGGCATTTGTGTCGAACTCAGCTGGTCCATCTCAAGCTACCACTTCCGGATCTGACACGTCAGGGTCGTCTTGTGCCCAATATATAGCACCTGAAGCCAACGCTACAAAACTGAAGACCGAGAATCTTGGGAATGTTACAGTGGAGGTAGCAAAGGAGCACATGGATCTCCTAGCAGCTGTTGTTCACTCCTATGATGGACTAGTTGCTGGGAAGATTGGGAACTGCCATCAGGCAGATGAGGACTACGAGCAGGTAGACGAGACAGAGTTGGAGAGAATGGACATCATGTGGGCCTTAACAAGTGTGTTTAGAGAGCTAAGAAGTTTATCAAGAAGACCGGACATAACTTGATTGCTACTAAGGACACAACTTTTGGTTTTGACAAGACCAAAGTAACCTGCTTCAACTATGGGTAAAAGGGGCACTTCAAACGTGAGTGTGTGAAGCCAAAGAAGACAGGAAATGGAAATTCATTTTCATCCTTCACTCATCAGGATAAACCCACAAGCAGTCCTACTTCATCAAGCAAGGATCCTAAAGTCTTGACTGCTCACAATGACGAAGGACAAGATTGGAGCTTTCGGTTTGTGTCTCCAGGAGAATCCAACGTTGCTAGTGTTGAGGATCTAGATGATGACTCAGCAATCGAAGGTGATATTGTAGTGGAACTCGTGATGTCAAATGTTGAAGAAATTGCAACTGTAGTTGATCACCTGCCTGAAGAAAGGACAAGTTCAACAAGTCTAGAATCACCAGAACCAGAAAAGTCAGACACTGCTTTGATGGCTGATTCAACCGCACCCTCTCAGGTAGGTTCCACTACTCAACTTTTCAATAATCATGCTTGTTCTAATTGTAATAAATTTAGGGAAAGCATTGATATGAAATTTTTTAGGTTATTAGACCATAATGATAACTTAGTAAAGGACTTGCAACTGTGCACAGAAGCAAATAGAGTCTTGAAACAAAATGAGTACAGCTATAAAGAAAAGATAGAACTCTTGACTAAACAACTTAGGAAAACTGAAGTTGTAGCTTTTAACCAAGATAATGACATTAAGTTCTATCTAAACTCACTAGAAGACACTAAGAAACAAAAAGCAGGTTTGGAAGTAGAAGTAAATTCATTAAAACAAAAACTGCACAGTTGGACAAGTTCTTCTCACATTGTCCAACACTTAGTGAGCGAACACAACAATGGGGAGGGTTTGGGATATAAAGTGGTACCACCACCACATAAGTCCTTGATGAATGCCAAAAGTAAACCAATAAATAATAACCCAATCAAGGATCATGTGGTGTCCACTCCTCTTGTAAGTGATCCAGATTCCACATGTAAATCAACTTAATCTAGCACTAAACAAAAGGATGCCACTTCAAAATCAAAAGGTAAAATGCCTTGTGTTAATCTGGATGAACAATTTAAGAAGGTTAAAGTAAATTCTGGTTCAACCAAGTTTAACTTACAATACAAAGAAAATCAATAAAAGTATGGAATGGGATTGTAGCTAGAAATGGTTTGTAGACTAGAACTTACAATACAAGGAAAAGCAATAAAAGTATAAAACTACTAAGATAACAATTGAAAAAAGGAAATTATAAGGTTAAAGTAAAGTCTGGTTCAACCAAGTTTAATTTGAGAAGGTTAAAGTAAAGTCTGGTTCAACCAAGTTTAATTCTGAACCTAAACGGATCAAACATGTTAACCAATCACGTGTATCATGTCTAAGTCCAGGTAAACAAAAGAGTAAAGATGTTCATAACGTTCAAACAATTAATTTTGTTAAACAAGTTAAACCATTAAAACAGGAAGAGACTAAGCCCAAACTAAATAAAGTCACACAAGTGTCACATACTTCTCCACAGAAACAGCTAAATCGTCAAGTCGAAAGCAGATAATGCTACAACTGTGGAAAGTATGGTCACATCGCGTCTTACTGTCCTTATTATCAGACACCAAAGAAAAAGGTTGAACTTTATGACACTAAAGCGAGCTCTTCCAAAAGAAGCTCCATGACTCCACCAAAAAGGGTCAGTGAACCTAAAGTTAAACCCATTAGCCAGTCGTCTGTTTACCACAAACAGGCCTTACACAAAGCTGGCTTATGGAGAGAAAAGTCTATGTCTAGAAATGAGAACAAAAAGACAAATGATCTTCCTTCACCCTCAAATGGAAAATGGGTGGAATTTATGATGTGTGATGCCTCTAGGTCACCCAAGCCAGTTAAGGCTTGGGTCTCTAACCTTAACTAACGTTTTCAACTGACTGTGCAGGGTGTTCGCTATAGTGCTGAAACAAACACCAGGATTGTAGACAGCGGAGCATCAAGGCACATGACTGGAAACTGGGCACTCCTATCAAACGTCAAACAAATCAAAGGGGTCATGTTTCATTTGCTGGAAACAAAGGAGGTTACATCACAGCTTAAGGGGAAGTGGGGAATCAGAAAGTGAAGTTTGACAAAGTAAACTATGTTCAACAACTTTAAAATAATTTGCTTTCTGTTTCCTAAATATGTGACAAGGGATTTAAGGTAGTTTTCGACAATAAGAAGTGCTATGTCCTGAAAAAGGATTATGTGATTTCAGAGGACCAAGGCTTAATGTAAGCCTCAAGATATAATGACCTTTACGTCTTGGATCTATCAAAGGCCTCCACAACGGATCACCAAGTTCAATGCTTCTTGTCAAAAGCTACTAAGAAGGATTCTATCTCCTGGCATAGGAGAATGGGGCACATCAATCGATAGAAAATGAACCACTTGATCCAGAATGACCTAGTGCGAGGAGTCAATGTCAAGACCTTTCAACTCCTGGATTTTTATGTCGTCTTCAAGAAAGGAAAACAGACTAAGAAGTCTTATAAGGCAAAGAAAATTAATTCCATAGAACTGCCTCTTGAGCTTCTTCACATGGATCTGTTTGGTCCAGTCAGTACAAGAAGCATCGCAGGCGACTTGTACTGCTATGTAGTTACAGATGACTACTTAAGATTCTCTTGGGTGATGTTTCTGAAATCTAAATTAGAAACATTTGAGTCATTCAAAGAGTTAGTAACTACACTAGATTCACTTTACAAGCTGAAGGTAAGACATGTACGCTCAGACAACGGAACCAAGTTCAAGAATCAATGGATGGAGGCACTTTGCAAAGAAAAGGGAATTGTGCACCAGTTCACTTCTGCCTACACTCCTCAGATGAACGGAGTTGCTGAGAGAAAGAATCACTGCTTAATAGAGACAACACTGACAATGCTAGCAGACTCGAAACTGCCCTTCCAATTTTGGAACGAGGTAGTTGCAAATGCGTGTTACACGTTAAAACGAGTTCTGGTAGTCAAACGCCATGGCAAGACGTGTTACGAGTTAATTCAACGACGTAAACCAAATCTAGAGTATCTCAAACCGTTTGGCGCATCGTGCACCCTATTGAAGAAAACTCAAGAAGACAAGTTTAGCGAGAAGGCTGGAGAGGGAATCTTTTGGGATACAACATACCGAATAAGAGAGTTTACAACAACTCAACGAGTCAAGTAGAAGTGTGGTGTAACGTCGACGTTCAGAGATACACCACTCCTCTTGCTGGAAAAGGACCCGCATTCTTTTTCGACTATGATGGATTCTTCAAGTCCTTCAACATTCCTCTCTTCACTTCTGACGATGAGTTAGCAGCAAAAATGATGTATGATGTTTTAAACACACTATCATAGGACTCTACATCATCTGGTTCACAAGGTGAATCACCTAACCATTCAGGGGGAGCACTCGAGGTAAGTGACTTTTCCTCTGACGATGAAGTCGTGGAGAATGATCAAGACACTCAGGAGCAACAGGTTCCTACTACTGCAAGTCCACAAGCATCTGACGTTGATGCCTCTGAGTCTTTAGAACCTCACACTCCTACTGCCTTAGATACATAACCAAATGTTCATAATCTTAATTCTGAGGTAGTTGTTCCCCCCACTCCTGGATTACGCCTAAATGTCTATCAGCCTTTGGACAATGTCATTGGGGATGTCAGATCAAGAGTTCAGACAAGAAATCAGTTGTATTCAACTGATTATGCCTCGGTAATGGAAAAAGGTTATCTCAGTCAGTTTGACATGGAGAATGCTTCCGCAGCTGGGACTCCACTTGCTACAAACCACGATGTAGCACCCGACAAGAATGGTGATCTGGTTAATGCCACCATGTACCGAGGAATGATTGGATCCCTTATGTACCTCACTGCCTCAAGACCTGATATCATGTATGCGACATGTCTTTGTTTAAGATATCAGGCGAAACCAAAAGTTAACCATCTTATAGGGGTCAAAAGGATATTCCATTATCTGAAGGGTACACCAACACTTGGGTTGTGGTATCCTCATGACGATGATTTCGAGCTTACCGCGTACAGTGACTCGGATTATGGCGGCTGAAAAATGAACTACAAATCCACCTCAGCAGGATGTCAATTCTTTGGGAGAAGATTAGTCATGTGGCAGTGTAAGAAGCAGACATCAGTTGCGTTGTCAACTTGTAAAGCTGAATATGTTGCTGCGGCAAGCTGTTGTTTACAAATCATCTGGATTCAACAGCAGACGCGGGACAACGGTTTGAAATTTTCTAACACCCCTATATTTGTTGATAATTCTGTTGCTATAGCCGTTACTAAAAATTCTGTGCAACATCCTAAGACCAAACACATAGGCATTAAATATCACTTTATACGTGATTGTTTTGAAAAGAATCTAATCGATGTTGTTAAAATAAATACGGATTTCCAACGCGCTGATCTCTACACAAAATCCTTTGATAAACCACATTTTCTATATCTATTAGAGGTCAACGGCATTAAAAAAAAGTGATGTAATTCCAGAAGATGAACATGTTTAGTCCAATGCGTCGAGTCAAATTTTCTTTTATTTTCTTTAATTTTATTTCATTTAATTAAATTTATTGGTTTTATTTCTTCGCCTATTAAAATCCTAAAAACACAAATCATTTATGGTTTTAGAATTTTAGGGGGAGAATAGGTTAAGTTAAGTTAGTATTAAAAAACGAGGGAGTAGGACAGGCAAGCTGAAAGAAACGAGATTGTATCTGAGATATCGATTCAACGACTATGGAAAATGATAGTACACAGGAACAAAGAATTTGGGACTTTAAAAGATTTAAATTGATTTAGATGTGAAATTCAAAGTATAAGTCTGAGAAGTCTAAGCAAAAATAAAAGGAAAAATGATTGTAAAACTAGTTGCTACTAAGATAACACGGAGAAAGTAGACCTTGAGGTTGCTAGACCATTAGATGATGTGTCGGTAGATTCAACACAATATATAAGTAGACCTCTTTGGTGATCTCAAGATCAAAGTAAGTTGTTTAACAAGCTGTGGTTATCATCTTATCCATGGTTATCACAATCAACAGAGTTCCAATAAGGGGTGACGAGCAAATAAACGCCACAAATGTGGGCGGATGACCAAAATATGAGCAAAGCACATGATGAAACATGCAAAAAGCAATCAAACTAACGACCTATGTTGTTGGTGCGATCTGTGCAAAAAGAATAAAATTACTCAAACAAGAAGATAGGTTATATGCCTCTCTGTTGTGCGGTGGCACTGACCTAAGGATAAACATAACCTATATATTCTAGAATTCATTGTTGTTTGCTGCCTCTCTACTGTGCGGTGGCACTGACCTGAGGCTTGGATTCTCTTTGAAAGCTCTAAGAATAGTTTCTTCTTGTCAAAATACCTGTAGAACGCTCAAAAATCTCCTAAGGAATGTTGATTACCATATAAGTGTGTGATCCACAAATATTGTTGAAATAATTAATCTAATGTATCACCAATCTGTGTCAAAAGTCTGTGTATGGATTTAAGTGGACAAGTATACTGACAATCATCATGGCTGTAATTCTTGAAAGTCCAAATCAATGTGTGCATCTTATAGTACTAGTATGATTTCCTAAACTTGCTCATGACTCTCGACGAAAACAAGAATCTAGCATCAAATGATTTTGGTAACACGTCCTGAATGATTTGATTACCTGTATGATTCCATAATGAATCGTTCCACTTATTGTCAAAATAACTTGAAGCTGCTAGGTCAAGAAATAAATCTGTTAGATTTCTATCTTAGGATTTCCACCTCACACAAAATCACAAAAACATTTTTAGTTTTGTCTTTTAGTGTTAACTCTTTTATTTTGTTTTAACTGTTAGTCAATTTAGTGTTATATGTTGAACTATGCCGTGGAATTCAATCTGGGATTTAATCACTTAAAAGGATCACGTCTGAGGTGACCAAACGTGTTTTCAAATGTTAAATGGGTCACGTCTGAGGTGACAAAATGTGCTCTATTTAAAAGGATCAAGACTGAAGTGATCAAGAGTTTCTAAGTTAAAATGATCATGTCTGAGATGATCAAATGCTCGTAAAGTTTAATCAAAAGTTAAAAGGGGTTAAGTGTCGGATGGTCATAAAGTCAAAAATCATAAGTATGATTCATTCACACGACTGGACCATGAGTATGGACCAATCATACGATTGGCCCGTACGAATGAGCCCAATCGCACGATTAACACACACGGATGGGCTGGAAGTGCGATTGGACCATAAGCATGAGTAAAATCACATGATTGGAACACAAAACTGATCCAATCGCATGGATGAAGTTGACCGATTGAGTCAGTCGCACGATTGAGTCTCAGTCGCACGAACCAGCTGTGCGATTAGGTCCAGTCGCACGACTGAAGGAAACCCTAGTATAAATAGAGGGGAAGTCGGTCGCAAACCCTATTCACCCCTAATCGCACATTTCTTCGCACGACTTACTGATACTCTGCCCAAATTCATCTAATTGTTCTTGGATTGTGATTATTACATTCTAACGATTTCTAGTGAATCTACAGGTAATGTGCAACAATTTCCAGTCAAATGTTCAATCGATCATCCTCAAAAGATCGAAATTGTGCCCTAAAACTTAACCGAGACTAGTATGACTAATAACCTGATAAAACTCGTAAATTTTTAAAATAAAAGTTACTAGGTGCTATGTTAGGTGTTTGCGAGTCTAATGCGCCATACCACGAAGTCTAACACTACGAATTGCGCAAAATTTGAATTTGAATAAACCAACAGTCTGTCATGCGAATGGGTGCTCTGATGAACTTCAATCGCACGACTGAGCCGGGATAATGGCTTAGTCGCATGACTTAGTTGGGCGAATAGAACAATCGCACAATTGAAACATGCGAATAAGTTCAGTCGCACGACTGATTCAACCGCTTGGTAGAGCATACGACTGAGCACAGTCGCATGACTCAGTCGAACCTATAAGCTAAATCGCATGACTAAACCTCAGTCGCACAGTTCATTCGCACGACTGGACAGATAGATTCAAGTTAAGAAATTCAAACGGTTACTCTTTCACTCGCACTAACGTTTATCCATTTTGTGTAACAGATGGCGAGTCGCTAGACCATGAGCACGAAGCACAACATATATGCTCACATGGATTTGACTTCCAGGAATGCTGCAGACTTTTCGGGCATCATTACATTTCTACGACGATCTAGGATATTCCGTGCCATTTCGACACCGTGCACACCATACCGATCCCTTCAGCAGGCCTTCTGGGAAGGCGCGGTTGTCGATAGGACCGCAGAGCCCCACTGTATCAGGAGCTCTATCTTCGGTCATTCCATAGAGATCACAGAGGAGGATCTCTGGACAGTATTAGAGTTTGGAGATGATGCTGACTGCCCGACCTGCTTGCACCCACTGACAGTGCACGGTCTCTTTCTACGAGCCAAGTACTCGAGGGACATCACCACAGGTGTGCTCAACAAGAGCAACATGTGCCCCCAATCAAGTACTTGGCACATGTGTTGCTTAAGTGCATTTCCTCCCGGAAAGGAGGCTTTGATGAGCTGTCGGACCAGATTCAGAACGCCTATGTGGCGTTGGTGCTAAACCACCCGTTCAGTTTCTCCCGGATGATCTTCACCTACTTGGTGGAGAACATCGAGGCAAAGGGGAAGGAGGTATTCTGTATGTATCCTCGCTTCATGCAGATAATCGTTGATCAGAGCTCCCTCATCTACCTAAGGAAAAGGAAGACACTGTAGTGTCACACCCCCGCTAAGAGCGGAAACACGGGGTTGCGACGAGAAGGGAATCGTCATAACACATGGTAAGCGATAGAGATGCAATAATAATAATGATAACATGCGTGTCATGACGACACCCGACAACAAGGGGACTTGTGTCGTGTTTAGTCAGTATTCACGACAACATAGCCATAAGCATAAACATGATATAAGATAAACATAGATAATAACATTGTATGCAATTCCCACAACCCGGAACAAGTTACAAAGTATAATGTTGTTTGAAACAGTTACAACAATTGTTTTCAAAAAGACAAGTTTGGCCCGAAAAATGCATCCTAGGGTCTCCACTAAGGCAGCACACCTAGAACCTCAGCTAGCATGATCACCTGAAAAGATATGCTCAAAATGGTCAACAAAATTGTTGGTGAGCTCGCAGGTTTAAGTAATAAAAGTATAAGTGATGCTGTATAAAGTAAATGATATGGAATACCGTGAATACAGTTATATACACAAGTAAAATCACATGACATGAGCTTTGCAACCAAACCTAGCGACGTACACAAAGAAATTGTCGGCATATATTCACCCAAGGCCCGTACCTGGCTATTGTTGGTACTAACTAGTATACCAACACGAGGGTGGGTGTGTCAACCCAGTAGTACTACCAATACCTAACCGTCGGTTCCCACACTGGAATTAAATAGTTGCAAAGATAGAACCACACAGCAGACCCAAGCATGTATCAGATAAGTACTTGCAACACAGTATCACGTTGATTCCTTGTATGAAAAATTGTATGTATGTTGTACAACATAGAAAACGGGCGAGCATACTTTTCCCCCATGTTTGTAAATGTTTGTAAAATAGTATAAGCATAAAAAGGGGCCACGAAACTCACATGTTAAGTGGTAAGTATGAAAGATCGAGATTTCCAACAGTGGAATGCAATAATCGGTCAAACACCTATTGACAGTTATTGTCAAGCATTAATGACATGTATAAAGTGTATAGTAATGTTTGGTCGGTTCGGGTTGCATCGGTTCGGTCGTGGGTGGCACACACACATAAGCGGACACACATATCAGATCTTATGTAGATCCAAGTACCACGAGTAGTCGTCATTGCTTATGACATCCTTGTAAAGACCTCATTGTTATGAAAGATGACACTTGTTAAGTATTTGTAGTTTCAAATGGGTTGTAGGTAATTGTAAAATGTTAGGTTTATTTCAATTGAAATAGTATGTGCATGTTGATAGCGTTGACTTTAATCTTTGGGGTTAAGCAATGACACTTTTACTGATGGTGCCTTATCATCATCAGACGTTCAAGGGAAATTCACACTCATCATCAATCACACAACAGGACTAGACGCTCAACCCACGTTCCATTCGTACGAATCAACCTTCAATCGTGCGAATTAGCTACTTTCGTGCGATTGAACCTTCATTCGTGCGATTGGACTCAGTCGCACCACACAACACACACATTCGTACGACCCAACCTCCATGCGCACGAATCAACCCTCAATCGTGCGAATTAGCTACTTTCGTGCGATTGAACCTTCATTCGTGCGATTGGACTCCAGTCATGCGAAACACGCACAATCGCATACATTCACTCGGTCACCTGACTCAATCGCACACAAACACACCATCGCACGACTCAGTCGCACGACATGCCTAGTCGTACAACTCAGTCGCACGATTGACTTAGACGCATGATTCAGTCGCATGACTCACTCAGTCGCACGGCTCAATCGCATGACAGACCTAGTCGCCTGAACTGCAGAATCGCGACTGCGGTCGGGCTGAGCAGCCCCCGAGCTGCTCTAACGCGAGTTTTATACCACGAGGACTTCCAGAAACACTCAACAAACATACACAAACATGAAACACAAGCAGAAAGACCTCACACGCACCCACACGACCTCATGTGCTCGGATGAACCCGAGCACCCGAAACCCTAGAAATCACAGCATTAAAAAGACAAGAAAAGAGACAACCAAAGTCGTCTACCTGCTAGAAATGAGTAGATGAAGCTGTAGATGAAGACTATACGACGAAAACGAGACCACACGGGTAGATTTTGGTGCTAGAATGAAGAAAATGTGTGTGTAGGGAGTGAAGAGGTGAAGAAGATGAAGTGAGTGAGGAATGGCTGGGAATGGGGTTTATATACCCAGCCCAAGTTTGCAAAATTACAAGTTTAGTCCCTGCACTTAACCCTCAAGTTTCTCAAAATTTGTTTCGGTCGATTACGACCTTAAAATGTTTGTTATATTAAGGTTAAAAGCGTGTTTAATGGCATTTGATAGTCTAAAATGGTTTTATTAATGACAATGGTCGAAATAAAAGAAAAAAAATGATATATTTGGTGGTAATGGTGGTGAAATTTATAAAAGTTTTATGCTTAACACACGTTCTCGAAGGAAGTACAGGCACATAGGAAAATAAGCAGACATGATTCCTTAAAGCAGGAGTTCATGAAGTAAATGAAGAATAATTAAAATATTTCTATGTTTATTTATGTCGTTCGACGGACCTTGAGGTGACGGATGTCACATGTAGTACTTGAGGTGATGATGACACTACATTGGGCCAGATGAAGGTGTACAGGGGAAGCAGGTTAAGCCCCTTGTGAGGAGAATGTTTGGGCACCTGGCCCAGGAGGATTATGTGGTGCCCGCCAAGAGGAAGTGGCTAAATGAGGGCAGTGATTCTGATACAGAGCAGATTGTTCTCCCCACCGATGACTCAGGGGACGATGACAGTGGCGATGGTGGAGACACATGCCCCACTCCATCTAGGGCCCCCTCAACTGATGTTACACCTCCACCACCTACTCATGGAGATGCTGACATAGCTGGTTTCCATCAGGATTTCAGGCCTGATGAGGAGGAGGAGAGTGATGATGAGCCGTTAACCAGAACATTGGGCAGCAGGGTGGTTGCCACCGACCATGGGATAGAGATCCTACTAATACCCCAGACCATCTCAGCATCCCAGGGGGAGCATCCTCCTCAAGGGGTTCGAGGAAGAAGAATATGGCTCAGCCCCATGGGATGAAGCCGAAAAGACGGAGGTTCACGCTGATTACTACCTCCACCACCACTGCCATCACATCTACCACCACCACTGCCATCACATCTACCACCACCACTCATCCACCCATTACCACAGCTACCACCATCACTACTACCAACTCACCCACCATCACTACCACAGCCACTCCACCACCTATCTACACCACTTCCACCACCACTACAGCTTACCCATCACCACCCACACATATACCACCACCCATATACACCACTTCCACCACCACCAGCCACCAAGCCGGCCCCTCATCCTATACCACATTCACCACTGGATCACCTTTACCTCCAAGTAGGGTAGAGGAACAGATGTCGGCACTAAATCGTATGGTGCTGAAGCTGTTAGCTGCCGACGACGAGAAGACTGCATAGCTATGACAACTGATGGAGCTAACTACTGCACAATCACAGCAGATCTCTCAGCAGGCAGAGGAGATCACCCAACTCAAAGAGCATTGTCACACCCCAACCTTGATGGCGGAAACGTCGAGATGTGAGGGTTACGATGTTCACAGCCACATAACGCTATTTATTAATTCCAAATATATTATTCATAAGTTTCATTAGTAACATTACAAGCAAAAGTTTCAACAAAGAATACATCATGTGCAAATGCTACAAATAACATGATCTTCCATCTTATCTCTAGGTCCAATCCTAGTTGTGATAAGCCTCAAAGAGTAGAACACATACTTAAGGTATTCCTGAAACATGTTAAAAATAAAAGGTCAACATAAAAATGTTGGTGAGCATTCCATAGTTTTAATACATAGATTATATAAAAGATGGAAATTCAAGTCATAAATTAGTGAATAAAGTGGTTAGGGATGTTATGAACAATGCAACAATCAAACCTCGATAAAGTTTTACAAGTCTCAAACGTTTACAAGATTATAGGATCAGCTAAGTGTACTTGGATCAACCAAAGCAGGCTTGTCTGGCCCATAGATCTATGACTTCGCTGGGTTAGCAATACTTAATGATTGTACATATAACGCCATAACATGGTAACCACGAAAGTTCAACTAACCACAACTTTACAAGATGAATTGCCATAGGTTTACAAGTCTCAAATAAGTTTACAAGTGCAATAGTATAAGTTAACATGTTTCACCCCAAAGTGTGAAAATAAGAAAAAAAAGGGTATGGAAATACTCACTTGATCAAATAAGTATAAAATGACGATTAACTAAGAAATGTAATAAGCGGTGATCCAATGTAGTTCTTCAAAAGGCACCTAAAATTATATATATTTACAAGGTTAAAGTTTAATTATAATAAGTTCAACGTTTTAACGAGAACTAAGATTTTAAGTGGAATTTGAGATGTTAATAATTAGATCCAACTAACATGGTAAATTTGATTATGTTTTGAGTCAACATACTAATTAATCATTTTAATACTAAGAAATAAAAGAAAATCATTTGTAACAAAGTCTAAATATAGTTTAAACAAACTTTTGAAATACTCCCATTTTAAACAATAATATATACTTGTTATTTAAACAAAATAATGATTTAGTGAGTTATAACGATATTCAATGTCTATTTTATAAGAAAAATAATTTAAATATATTATTTGAGCAAATAATTATTTAGTAAACTAAAACAATATTTTAAGTTTAACTTATAAGAAATAATCTAAATATATTATTGAACAAATAATGATTTAATAAGTTAAACAATATTTGAAATTCATTTAATAAGAAATTGAACTAATTATATCATTTGTTTAAAATGATTAATAATAGTATTAAAGTATTAAAAAAATAAAATAAATTTCAAGAAAATTAGTTAGATGATTTTAAAAATATTTGAAGTTTTTAAATGAATTTAGTATATTTGTTAGAAATTTTCTAGAAATTATTTTGGGGCTAAAACCCCTTAAAAAAATAAGATGGTGGTGCCCGGGTTCAAACCCGGGACCTCATGTATGTGAGGCTAGTGCCTTAACCGGTGACCCAGTGGCCTCAGCTGCGCAAGATTTCAGTTTCAAAATGTTATAAACACAAACACCCAGACAACCCCCAATCCTAAGAACCCTAGAACGTTCTTGGATCAAATTGAACCCCGATTCGATCCTGTTAACGAATAATTTCATGGGGCTTTTGTTCCTCATGTTAAGATGAATGTATCCATGCGTTTAATTACCTGGATTCGAGCAATTTCGATAGAGATGAGCACAAGATCAGTTCGCGATTGACTTTGGTCCAACCATGAGCAATTGTAGATGATAATCAAATTAAACTTGTTCGTAGTTTCAGAGGATTGTGTTCTTTGAAAACCCTCAATCAATTGCGTTTCTAAGTGTGCAAAAGGTGGGGTTCGACTCAGTTGCAGACCGCGATGGAGATGGAACTTCTTCGGGATGTTTGATTATGGTTGAGGTTAAATTATGTTGTATAGAAGTTTAGTTACAGTTGAACGATCATGTAGGTGTGATTAATTGGATTATTATTGTGTGTTAATACCTGAACGGCTATGTGATTAAGATCATCGGTTATGTGATGGTTTAAGGTGTAACCGGTGCGTTAATCACAGTTATTACATGCATACCAGTTCGAAATGAGTACACGAACGGATTGGAAACGGTTTAGAGATTAAATCAATTGAAAAATTGGGAGTTTTGGGGGTGACCGGACGGCCGGAATCTAGCCGAAAGTGGCCGCCGGAATCACGGGGAGCGAGAGAGAGAAAGGTTTCGGGTTTTGACATTGTACAACTTTATTCCTGTGGTTTAAACCTTTGTTATTTTATGCCAAAACATTTATTTTAAAGTTTCAAGATTAACAAATTAACCCCTTAACTTTTAAGTCTAAATTTTTTTTTAAATTTTATAATTTTTATAAATTATTATTATCATGATTATTATTATTATTACTCTTATGATTATTATTGATATATTAATAGCATTATTATAATTATTATCTTGATTATTATTATTATGATTATTAGTGTTATTGTAATATAATAGTTATATTATTAAAACTTTTAATTAAAATTTAATGCCGATCCAACAAGTAAACGTAAATAGCCCGCAAATTTCATAAAAGGCACAACTAGTCCTTATAATAATTTAACAAAGTTAACTTCCGAAATTAACGAAAATACATGATGTTACAGTCTCCCCAACTTTTAAGAATTTCGTCCCGAAATTAAGAATGAAACTTAAACGAACAGGAGACATACGATTAAAGATAAGTGTACTAACGGTCAGTGGTTGGCGTTTGATTACGCTGAGATGCCTCACTTTGAGAATTATGTAATTTTACACGATGCATTCAAATTTGAAGTCTTCCAGTGGAATGTGAAAGTTGTCATGGACAAACTATATAATGACACAAGCACAAGGCATATCTCGTGAATACGTATCGTTCCTCCGGTTAAACCGTCAGGTTAATAATGACACAATATGCCGAGATTTTGAGTTGGGTTCCCAAAGATGATTAGAGCATTGCTAATAATAGAAAGTGAATCGATCATCAGAATTAACGATCGATGTTTAACGACACCCCCACGATAATCGACTATTTGAGGTAAGTACGAGTCAATTTCTCGACTCGTTATCTCACACGAGTCAATATAAAATGCGCGAAACTAGTCAATCGGTCAATAATGCACCAAATGACATAAAGAAATACAAGGCAATTTGAACGTATACCAAGTTACGTCAACATTCCCTTTATGCCAAACCATGAATACCAATCGCGGAAATTCATGATCCTATTTGTCCATATCGGAATGAATGTAATAGCAAGTCTTGTGAGTCGCAATCAAGATAGAGATTTAGATATTTTCAAGATTAGGAGTTCAAGGTTATCTAAAATAGTGGGAATTGCATTTTTATTTATAGGTAAAGAGTTAAACAAAGACGTCGTTCATGATCGGAGTGGAATTTAAATAATTCAGAATGTCAACAATAAAGGCAATCACAAATAGCTTTCCAAGTACGGCTTGCACACGCGGTTCACCAAAACCCATGAACACAACCGTACATTGCTATAACCAGAAAGGCATGACATAAATTTATAATAACTTTATCTTGTACGAAAGATTGTTTTAGGAGTGTCATCTTCGTGCAATTAGGTTTCGATGATAACTCGGAATGAAAATCGATAAGTAAGGAATAAATGGTTCCATATAGCTAGATCAAACCAAAACATGAGGATAAAGGGAATGAAATCGATTTAAGAATTTAAATGCTCCAAGCTCGGAATCAAAATTAACCTAGAGCGATCGGGTCTCCTTTCAAGTTCAAAAATCATGCTTTGGCTTGATAGGTCGAAACACTAACATTGTTTCACCCTGCAAGTTAGTATATGTTTCTCGTCACTTGATTACAAACTTGGTAAGTTGAAGATCAAGAAATGAGAATAGTCATCAAGGTGTGGTTTTCACTCCTAACTTGATGGTGTATTCCCAAGGTATGACCACTAACTTACCAATCAAAAAGTTCGATCCCAAATCCTTGTTGAGGATCCACAGAAATAAGACGAGGTAACCCACCATTAAGGTAAGGGAAATCACTCCTATCTTAACGGTGAAGTTTCACAAAACTAATATATAATAAGATGAACTTCTTCATCAAAATCCAGAATTCACTCCTACTTTGATGAAGTCGTCTTATTTGAACAAATACAATTCATAAAGATGATATTATCATCAAGGTATGGATTTCACGCCTATCTTGATGATTGGATTTCATAATAGCAAGAAAACAATTGAAGATTGACATTTGTCACCAAAGTACGGGTTTCAATCCTATTTTGGTGAGATCATGTCATTTGTGAAATGCCATTCCAAAGAAAATAATTGAAGTCAATCCTCGGGATAAGGAAATCACCCCGATCCTGAGGGTGAAATTTTATAAATCACAATTGGAAACCATTTATCGAAACAAATAGAGAATCATCAAAGTAAGGGAATCACCCCTGTTTTGATGAGTTAGAATAATTTAGGAGATACGAGTGTTCTTGGTCATAGGTTGGCTTGCAAACACTTGCATCTCTCACGGTGCAGACGGTACGGAGTTTGACTTAACGACGAAAGAAAAACAATATCAATTAGAAATTCGGAAAATTTCAAGTTGCATCAATGTAACAAAAGGAACAAAAATCATGCTTACAAACTTAAGATCAAAGTTCGAGATAGCAGAATTTGTTATGATGGTGTTCAAATCTTGAATAATTTAAATCAGGAAGGCAAAATCAAGGACAAGAATGATTCGACATCATAATGAGATGTGAACATTCGATTCACAATCGAAGGGAATATATGGACTTCTCAAGATAGGAGATCAGCCATAACCTTATTAAAGACATGCGTACCTATAAGCGGTCACTCATCTCAAGGGTTTCAAGTCAAGTAAATGGATTCAATGATCGAATCAGATCACTATTTTCACTTCGTCTAGACAAAGTATCCCGAGATGTAGGAATTCAACCTACAACATTTCATGTTCTTAATTATGGGACACATCCTTAAGAAGGCTTGAGAACCATAAGTAACGGTTTAAATTTTTGAAGGCCATTCGATTTAGATTCCCAATATCTTTGGATATATTAAGAGTCATGCACACGTTGGTCAAGGTATAGAAATAGATACATGAAACGCCCAACGTGTAGCGATGTTTAAATGTAGAAGTTGAAATGTAGAATGGGTTCAATATTAACAGGAACATATATATGTTAAAAATGAGAAGATATTGAAACTTTGGTGATAAACCAGTTCAAGAAAATCAAGGATTTTTAAGATACAAAGAGGATGGTTCCATTTGGTAACGCATTACCATTTGGAATCATTGACACGTCAAGGTAAATTGACCCATTTGCCATAGAGACTTGTGTATATTGACCATAGTTTATCACTCATCCCAGAAATCCCAGGTAAGCATAACTGGTCACACAATGAGATTTATACGATATGCTTGCCTTAGCCCGAAGGCCTTTTTCCAGGAAATCTAGAATACAAGTGTCTATGTGTCACACAAATTTCTTTGGTTCATAGAATCAAAACCTTGATGGGATTTTCGTAGATTAGACATAGAGTCTAAGGAATTGAACCCACGACGATAAGTGTAGATTCCACATGTTGTTGAGAATAAGTTTAGGAAGTTCATTTGTCGGGGAGGGTCAAAGAGTCAAAGTTAAGTTTAGGGAGACCAGTAACTAAGTTTAAGCATACATAAGGCAATCCTATGCTAAGGCATCAAGTTGCACAAAAGGCATAGCATTATGTAGCATGCAAACAAAATGTAAGCACAAAGATATAAGGATCTTTCTATGAAGTTCATGCAACTATAGTCTAGGTCACCATTTCTAATAACCTAAATCCCTATAGTTATGGGCTCTGATACCAATCTGTCACACCCCAACCTTGACGGCGGAAACGTCGAGATGTGAGGGTTACGATTGTTCACAGCCACATAACGCTATTTATTAATTCCAAATATATTATTCATAAGTTTCATTAGTAACATTACAAGCAAAAGTTTCAACAAAGAATACATCATGTGCAAATGCTACAAATAACTTGATCTTCCATCTTATCTCTAGGTCCAATCCTAGTTGTGATAAGCCTCAAAGAGTAGAACACATACTTAAGGTATTCCTGAAACATGTTAAAAATAAAAGGTCAACATAAAAATGTTGGTGAGCATTCCATAGTTTTAATACATATATTATATAAAAGATGGCAATTCAAGTCTTAAGTTAGTGAATAAAGTGGTTAGGGATGTTATGAACAATGCAAAAATCAAACCTCGACAAAGTTTTACAACTCTCAAACGTTTACCAGATTATAGGATCAGCTAAGTGTACTTGGATCAACCAAAGCAGGCTTGTCTGGCCCATAGATCTATGAATTCGCTGGGCTAGCAATAGTTAATGATTGTACATATAACGCCATAACATGGTAACCACGAAAGTTCAACTAACCACAACTTTACAAGATGAATTGCCATAGGTTTACAAGTCTCAAATAAGTTTACAAGTGCAATAGTATAAGTTAACATGTTTCACCCCAAAGTGTGAAAATAAGAAAAAAAAGAGTATGGAAATACTCACTTGATCAAATAAGTATAAAATGACGATTAACTAAGAAATGTAATAAGCGGTGATCCAATGTAGTTCTTCACAAGGCACCTAAAATTATATATATTTACAAGGTTAAAGTTTAATTATAATAAGTTCAACGTTTTAACGAGAACTAAGATTTTAAGTGGAATTTGAGATGTTAATAATTAGATCCAGCTAACATGGTAAATTTGATTATGTTTTGAGTCAACATACTAATTAATCATTTTAATACTAAGAAATAAAAGAAAATCATTTGTAACAAAGTCTAAATATAGTTTAAACAAACTTTTGAAATACTCTCATTTTAAACAATAATATATACTTGTTATTTGAACAAATAATGATTTAGTGAGTTATAACGATATTCAATGTCTATTTTATAAGAAAAATAATTTAAATATATTATTTGAGCAAATAATTATTTAGTAAACTAAAACAATATTTTGAGTTTAACTTATAAGAAATAATCTAAATATATTATTTGAACAAATAATGATTTAATAAGTTAAACAATATTTGAAATTCATTTAATAAGAAATTGAACTAATTATATCATTTGTTTAAAATGATTAATAATAGTATTAAAGTATTAAAAAAATAAAATAAATTTCAAGAAAATTAGTTAGATGATTTTAAAAATATTGAAGTTTTTAAATGAATTTAGTATATTTGTTAGAAATTTTCTAGAAATTATTTTGGGGCTAAAACCCCTTAAAAAAATAAGATGGTGGTGCCCGGGTTCAAACCCGGGACCTCATGTATGTGAGGCTAGTGCCTAACCGGTGACCAGTGGCCTCAGCTGCGCAAGATTTCAGTTTCAAAATGTTATAAACACAAACACCCAGACAACCCCCAATCCTAAGAACCCTAGAATGTTCTCTGATCAAATTGAACCCCGATTCGATCCTGTTAACGATAATTGGATTATTATTGTGTGTTAATACCTGAACGGCTATGTGATTAAGATCATCAGTTATGTGATGGTTTAAGGTGTAACCGGTGCTTTAATCACAGTTATTACATGCATACCAGTTCGAAATGAGTACACGAACAGATTGGAAACGGTTTAGAGATTAAATCGATTGAAAAATTGGGAGTTTTGGGGGTGACCGGACGGCCGGAATCTGGCCGAAAGTGGCCGCCGGAATCACGGGGAGCGAGTGAGAGAAAGGTTTCGGGTTTTGACATTGTACAACTTTAGTCCCTGTGGTTTAAACCTTTGTTATTTTATGCCAAAACATTTATTTTAAAGTTTCCAGATTAACAAATTAACCCCTTAACTTTTAAGTTTCAAACTTTTCTTTTTAAAATTTTATAATTTTTATAAATTATTATTATCATGATTATTATTATTATTACTCTTATGATTATATTGATATTATTAATAGCATTATTATATTATTATCTTGATTATTATTATTATGATTATTAGTGTTATTGTAATATAATAGTTATATTATTAAAACTTTTTATTAAAATTTAATGACGATCCAACAAGTAAACGTAAATAGCCCGCAAATTTCATAGAAGGCACAACTAGTCCTTATAATAATTTAACAAAGTTAACTTCTGAAATTAACGAAAATACATGATGTTACAAGCATAAAGCTGAATCAGAAAAGAAGATTGAAGAGCTGGAGGCATCTAACAAATCTATCATGCTCAAGCTTAAAGGATCCAAAAAAGAGCCTCTGAAGATCAGAGAAGATGATGACGATGGTGATGAAGACGATAAAGAGGATGATGATGAAGAGGATGAGGATGACACAGAGGATGGAGGAGATGATGAGAAAGGAGGAGATCCATATGCTTCAGGTGCCCAAGAAGCTAGTGAGAGGCGGACCAAAAAGAATCAAGATCAGGGTGCCTCGACATCAGCCCCGACAGCAAAGGAACACATGACTCAAGAAAAACGTAATGCATAGATGTTTTATGTAATTTTTCATGTGTAATTGAGTATTGTATTAAAATTATGTGCATGAATGTTTATGTATATATTTAATGTTTACTGTCTTGATTATGTACTGATGAGTAATGTGTTACATGTTTAATTCAAGCAGATCCACAATATCAGCGAGATGAATACGATGTTGCTCCACTTTAGTAGATCAAGTCTCAACTCACAATGATACTTGATCTGCAAGGATTGTCAGGAGGTCAGTAAGCTATACTCCCGAAGAAGGAGAAATTATTCACAACCTCACTGATGAGCAACTCACAGAAATATTCTGGTTAAACCCGGATGAATTGGTTAAGGATACCCCTACTTTCGATGTTGCTAGTGATGACGAGCTCAATGATGTTAATGAGATAGAGATTGAAGACATCACAGCACAGCACTATCCGTAATATACTGATCGAGAGAGAAATATGGTTCCAAATTTTGGAGATACACTCGACAACGATATGAATGTTAAATTGGATATGATGGAGAGGGAAACCGAGAAATCAGAAAGCTGAGCCCAAGCCTCTGACACCGATGTTGAGAACAAAAAGGCTAAATGAGCGACTTGTTTTGCAGACATTTGTGCCCAACGCATAGCGCCAAAGTCGAGTGCCTACGCCAAGCTCTACAAAGTAAAGAAGCATCTTAAGGTGTCTGGCAAGATTATAGCGTGGGCTTACTTTGAGGATCTAAATGTGTATGCAGTGAAGAGGGAGAAGGGAATCGAGTACTTCAGATTTTCACATGATCTGAAGACTCTCCCTGGTTTTCAGCTCAACCAGTTGGCACACCTAAACCTGCTTTATGCCGACCCCGGGAAGATGTCAGACTGGTTTGAAGCTACGTTGAAGAGAGAATACCACACACGATGGGTTAATTTCAAGCTTCAATAACCTACGAGGTACATTCGAAGGTCGGAGGTGGACCTAAGGACTGGGAAACCCAAAGTGGTGCTGAAGTGGAGTCCACCGCGTACTATGTCAAAGATCCCCATGAGGGAAATGCCACAGGACTTCAGTCCCCACTTCAAGTGGTGGTATTATGACTGGCGTACAGGAGAAACGGTCATAGTATTACAGAAAGAGCGCTAAATGGAGACCATCGGGGTATTTGACCCAATGTGGCTAACCAACCTGTTAGCTAGTGATGTTTATACTTTATACAGGTGGCTATTATTCTATGATCCGCAGGATATTATACAGGCCCTCCAGTTTCAAAATGTGTAAGACTCTGCTTTTCATTCAAGATACATGCTGGAGTCACAGTCGAGGAGAGGCATAAGAAGTTTGACGAGCTAATGAAGGATGCCAGACAATGAAGGAAACTAGGTCCAAAGGGGAGTTTGTTGATCCTTATGTACCTAGTTTGCGGTCTTAATGTAATATGTCTGTCATGTCCTAAATGTAATGAAACGAATGAGTTGAATGAAACATATTATGTGGTTGTTGATCTTAATGTCTAATGTTTCAGTGTATGTTTTAATGTTTATTATTTATTAACGCATATTGAACCAACTATATAGGCTTGTGGTTGTTTGAATAGATCTTAGTTAAGTAGTGATTGAGAAAACATATTCAAACTTAGTCGTATGGAGTTTTCATGCGAATGGACCATGCTAATGGACCATACGCATGAATACTTCATGCTAATGGACTAAACGCACAACTGAGACATACGGATGACTCAATCGCACGACTGAACCTTCAATCGTGTGATTGACTCAGTCTCATGCTTTAGTCACACCACTGAATCATGCTAATGGTCCAGTCGTACGATTGTCTAACCCTAACCTATAAATACCACTTAATTCGTGAAAAAAAAGACTTTAAAGAATTTGACTCCTACTCGTACCCTAGCCGTCCAGAACGTCCAAGAAAGCCAGTCCAAGTTCATAGATCGTTCTTGATCGATTTCTATTCGTTCTTAACGTTTAGTTTATTCATTTATCGATCGGGTTAACGTTCTCACTGATTGGATCGCCAATCAAATAGGATTTCACACTATTTGAGTTGGTATACACGTAAATCAGTTAGTACTACGTCCAGTACACAGTCCCTAACAATTTTACACCAGGAGGAAATAGCTTATTGATCTCCCCAACTTCAGATTTCAACCATTGATCTCCGTTTCATATATGATCTTGCGATAGTTCTCTTCGACCTTCATGTCTTCATTTCTAACATAGTTTATCTTTTAATACATATGATTTCTTTGTTTTTTGAAAAAAATTAAGGCTTAACTGTTAGGCCACAAGCACTTGGGTGACATGAAGTGGTAGTTTGGGATTTGGTTTCCCACGTTTAGAATTTTTTTCCCAAAATCAAGGGCTTATGCTTATGATTTCAGGTCCTAGCAGTAGGCTCACTTTCTCTTCTCTTCTTTCTTTTTCTTCAAACCCAATGAATATTTATATGGTTTCACCGATCCACAATCACACTTCATCATCTTCACTGCCAATCACCACTTTTCACTGATTTTTGTTTTATGGTTTGCACTTAAGCTTTAACTTTTCACTAATATTTGTTTTATGGTTTGTACTTAAGCTTTAATAGGTTGTATTACTTTTTGTGTTTTTTTTTTTTTAATTTTTTACCTCATTACTTTTACATAAATTTTACAACTTAACTCCTCTAGTATTTTCAACTTTGATCCCATATACTTTTCATTTTTTATAAAATTTTCGTTTTACATTTCGATTTAAATTTTATAAGTTAACACGTCACAACGTGCGTGTGTAATTTAAAGTTTTTACGCTTATTTGTTCACGTTTAATGCCTCAATCACAACGTGCGGGTCTTAGATCAACTTAGTTATTGTTTTTAATGTTTTATGTCTCACGTGTGGGATTTAATTTTTATACGTCTATTTTCCCATCGATTTTAATTTTCTATTTGTTTAATACGAGTTTTTCCCGTATTAATAGTTGATGATGATGGAGTGAAATTGTGTTGTTTAACATGATTTTACACTTCTATCACAATATGAGTGGCTTAATACTAGTCAACATTGAAAAAATCGATCCTAGTCTGCGATTAATCCGAGATTAATGGAAAATCGGCCACCAACGTTGGCGATTTCAAATAATCGAAGGGTTAATCAGTAATTGGTTAAAAGTCGATCAAAATTGATTAAATTTCTTTCAAAATCAATCAAAATTGCCGAAATTTTGTTAAAAATCAATCAAAAAGGTAAAATCCATGGACATGTACAGAAAAATGCTGCACTGACATATGTTGCTTCATGATTCATTTCGAGGCACTTAAACTTAGTTACATACTACAAGATATACTTTTTTGGAAACCTAAGACATAGATCTAGATGTGGTAAAAATATCAGATTTTATAAAAATTTTTTGTACCATGAAAAGAGGATGTCAACCAGACCTAAAAATCCTCTTGTTTCTGTCCAATGTCCATATTTATATAAAGTACACTTTTGGAGGTATTTGATGAAAAGAAACTCATACACATGAAAAGTATAATGCTATTGTACTTAATATAAAACTCATCCAATACATTATGTGTTTTTATGAAGATAACTATGAAGACAAGAATCTAAATAAAACATTAACAGCTCAACGTGTGTAACTAGTCAAGTGACATTTTCAAAACTAACTTTGTGGATGAGTTATGCATGACCATCTAAGGTCAGTAATCATGACCTCATGAATATATTGTGATTTTGTTTAGAAGATTCCTAGACCAATCATACGTACAGACTATTGCTAGAATTCACGTGTGCATTACAGGTGAGTTTCACGGCCCCATTTTACTTATTTTTCTTTCAGGGGAGATTACATGCAAATTACTATTTTTCTGGACACATTTACTTGATAATGATTTCACATGTTATATAAGTTTTTTACTTACCGTATAAAGCCCCATGTTATCGGACCGTTAGTTTATTTCTCAAAGCGAGGTAATCATAGATAGTACTATTGGGTTTGACTACCCCCACCCGGATTAGTTACCCTAATCTTGACTGAAGGTCTAAACGGGTGCATTATTAGCCTGTTCACACTCATGCTTACGGTAGTAGGCATGGGTAGGGGCAATGTGTTACAGTTACAGTCTAGCTTCGGTTGCGGTGCTTATATAATATTGTAGTATTGTATGATCGACAATCAAATCATAGAAAGACTTGTGGTCCATTATACTGTTTACTATTACTTTAAAACCTGTGAACTCACTAACTTTATGTTGACATATTTTCATGTATGTTTGTCTCAGGTATTTAACATTTGCATCAAGTTAAGCTAGCTTGGTCCACGTCGCATTTAGGGTCATTCATGTTGTTTGGGACATTATTGTTGTATTTGTCATGATTTGAAAACAATTACATTAGCTCTATTACTTTCGTAATTCAACTCTGAAAACAATTATGTATTTTTTAAAATTATTTGCATCGTATGTTTACTAAACCATGTAGTTGTCGATCAATGACTATGGTCTCCATGACGTTCACGCCCCGCGAAAAACCGCCATGGTTGGGGGTGTGACTTATATCTCATTATTAGATCATATTTGCTCTCATGAGTTTACTCAACATTTTCTGTATTTGAAAAAAAAGTAAAGAAAATTAAAATATTTACAAAAAGCTAGTTTATATTGTTCACACGTCGACTTATGTCAGTTGTCATAGCTAAGCAATATTCGCTTTCCAACTCCTCTCTCTCACACCAACAATGTGTGAGTGTGACGTTGATGCTTCATCAACAAGAAAGACCAATTCCCCTTACTCACGTACCCCAACTACTTAATAAAAACAACCACTGAATCATGCAAATCAAAACCAACAACACTCACTAACCACACCTGCAGCCACCATGGCCGACGATCATCCACCGGCGTTAGACCTCCGGCAGCTGAAAGTCTTATCGGCGTTAGGAAGAGGAGCCAGAGGCGTCGTGTTTCTGGTCCAAAACGAATCATCCAACGGACAATTGTTCGCTTTGAAGACGATTCTAAAAGCTTCGATTACGAAGAAAGTTAACAAAACCGATGAGTATGATCCGATTTCGTTTGAGCAGGAGGTTTTGCGATTGTTGCAGCATCCGTTGCTTCCGAAACTCGGTGGCGTTTTGTCCACTGATAAAATCGTTGCTTACGCCATTGATTATTGTCCTGGACGTGATCTGAATCATCTCCGATCGAAACAGACGGACCGAATGTTTTCCGACGATGTAATCAGGTATTAGCGATTCGATTCTTCAATCTGTTGAATCTGCTAGTGTTGTGATTCAAATCGTGTAACAACTAACAATATGTTCGATTCGTCGTTTTAGGTTTTATGCAGCGGAACTAGTGATTGCATTGGAGTATCTTCATGGATTGGGGATCGTTTACCGAGATCTAAAGCCGGAAAACGTGATGATTCAGACAAACGGCCACATAATGCTCGTCGATTTCGATCTATCAACCAGATTATCGCCAAAATCACCGTCAGAAACCAGATCTACACATGACAACACTACATTACTAAAACCTAATCCGAACAACACATATCGATTCTCATTCTTCAAATGTTTCCACCCTACGATTCCATCGGAAGACTCAGTACATCCCGCCGAGTCAGTCAGCAACTCGTTCTCGAAATCGAACTCGTTCGTCGGAACGGAGGAATACATCGCACCGGAGATGCTACACGGCGACGGCCACGGTTTCTCGGTGGACTGGTGGTGTTTAGGCGTCGTTCTGCACGAAATGCTGTACGGCAAAACTCCGTTCAAAGGCTCAAACAGGAAGGAGACGTTTCACCGGATTCTGTCAACGTCGCCGGAGCTCGCCGGAGAGCCATCGCCGTTGAGAGATTTGATTCGGAGGTTGCTGGTGAAGGATCCGAGACGGAGGATATCTCCGGCGGAGATCAAGGGCCACGATTTCTTCAGGGGAGTTGAGTGGGAGAATGTGGTGGAAATCGCTAGACCACCGTATGTACCTCCAGCGTCGGATGAGGATGGCATGGGTGTAAATAAGATGGATATTGAGGCGTTTGTTGAAGGGGTGTTTCGACTTGAAGGTGATGGTGACGTGCAACGAAAGGAGGAGGCTCTTGATTTCTTGACTTTTTAACAGATTTTGATGGTGATTAAACGTTGGAACATGCTGAGAAGCCAAATCGACATAAGATGTAATGTTGGTTTGTCTCTTGATTATTTTCTCATATACGTTATCTATATTATATAATAAAAAATATATAAGAGGACAATAGGGTATTCTGGTTAAATTTAAATTTATTTTTTCCATTTTTTTTCTTATTAATGATAATAATTTGAAATACGTAAACTTAATCTATAATACTATTTACTATATATTAAAAAATAAAATATTAATTTTATCTAAAGTGTAAAACATATATACAACATGTTAAACAAAGAGTGCAAGTGTTTTTATGTAATAGTTTTATTTTTGCTCTCATTTATTTAACTTTTTTTAATTATTAAATTATATAATATGCATCATTAATACATTATTCAATAATATGGTATTATTTAGTTTACTTAATTAAATTTTACTTTATTTATGATAATATAAATTGACTTTTAAATTTATATTTTTATAATTAAATATCATTTAAATTAAGTATCATTTTATTTAAATATTTAAGTATATAAATTATATGTATCTTTATATTATAATAATTATAGTACTAATATATTTAGGGGCATATTGTAAGTTTAATAATTTTAATAGTTATATATATATATATATATATATTATATATATATATATATATATATATATATATTATAATAAAAATGAAATTAGAGTAAAATGATAATTTTACATATGGATTAAATCACCCATATAAAAAGCTATGCTTAAATTTTAAAAAATTAATAATTTTATTTCATTTATATCTTTACAATAAAATATAACATATGATGCTTATAACGGAAATGCTAAAGCATATACACGCGACCAAACAAAACCACCATTTATTTTCAATGTCGTTCATTCAGTACAACTTAATACTAATCCATTTTTCTCTTTTTATTGTTGATTGTTAACAACTTAATAAGAAGTAAGATAGTAATTTGTGTTGACAATTTCTACATTAATTTTCTATGGTTTATGCAAATCATCACCGAAAGCTACTTCCAATTATCATAAAACTCTAAACTACATTTATAAACGAAACTCCCTAAAAGCTGTCTTCAATAATTATATTTTGATTTTTTAATTTACGTCATAACGCACCGAATCGATACTGACTAAAATCGAATCTCAAAAAATCACGTAATAACTGTAACACCGCAACGCAGGCATTTCAATTAGTAATTAAATATATATTATAAATCATTTTGTTCTAATAATTTATTGTAACATACTAACTATATTATTTCTATTATATTTATCTTATATATATTTAATAATTCTTAATTTTTAATATTTTAATTAAAATTTTCTTGGATATTCATTATTTTTTTTACCTATGGCTAATGGTATGTAACAAACAAAACATCGACAAAATACTAATAGTTTTAACATATTTAATTTATTTCACTTATGTTATACATGAGTTTCTAACCTAGTATGAATATATATTAGAGAACGACAAACTCTTTCGAAAGAAATGGTGGCTAGGAATTCACCAATTCTCAAATTCAATTTCGATTCTTCCGAGAGATAAGGTTCCCGTCTTCTCTGATTTCAAATCACTGATTGCTTGACTTTCTTCTTGATCTCTCTCAAATAAGTAAATAATCACTTGTTCAACTTGTTTTTCCGGATTGAAGTGACACATGCTACCTCATCTCTTAATTGGGGAAAACTTTTAGTCTGGGTGGCATTGTAGTTTTTTCCATTTTTTATTGTTGGTATAAGTGATAAGGATAGATCCATTAACAAAATCCAATGCGTGACACATCGATTGGGGTTCTAGTCATAAGATAATGGGTGGGAGTCTTGGGAGAGTCATATGTTATGGATCTTCAAGCAATGCCCTGAAATAGTTTTTAGAATAATTAGCTTGACGTAGGTTTGATGTTATAAACCTATGTTCGAATGTGTTGGAAGTTATCTATAAAATAAACACTCATTGGATTAACCCTACTATTCTTTGATATATACAACTTCATGTTAGTGTAAACATGTGCCATATAAATTGAAATAATAAGATCTCTCTGGTTCGGTTGTTGACAATAAAATTAAAAAAAACTTTCTATGGATAGTCACAGAACATAAAGACAATTTTTGCAAGAGGGGCGTTGGCGAGAGTCCAAGGGTGCATCACCATATAGGCTTGACAAGAACGGAATTTTAGTCCTAGTTTTGCAAGGCGATTTGAAAACAACTTTAGTAAGCTAATTACTTGAAGAACTAGAAATCTCATGGGTTTAACCTTAATCACCATTTATATATATGATTAGCGTGAAAGTAACATATTTTTATAAAAAAATTCTACACACAAATTTAATTAAAAAGAGTTTTTACCTAAAATACTAAATCACACATGCAATAGATAAGTGTACCTATTGAATAGTAATATAATTAAAAGTAAGAATCAAATATCAATATGTGGACACAATGGCTCATGATACTAACTCTTTGTTACTGTTTAACCGATTAAAACAATAGATGATTTGCTTATAACTAAAACAATAAATAAAATAACAACTAAACTAACATATAAAATAACAACTAAACTAACAAATACATGGTTAATCAATCAAAGAAGGACACTTTATTCTCGAATCCATTTAGTTACTAATGACAATAATCATGAACATAAGGCAAAATCACAAAACACAAGTAATTAGATTCCCGCTAAACCTATTTAATCATATGATTTGTCGGAAAGCTAGAATGTAAACACAAACTTACCCCTAAAATCATGCAAATAACCTAACTGATACTATTATCTTAATGCTTATAAATGTGAAACTCTAGTTTCCAATCAAGAGTGAGTAATTCAACAACTCTATGGAAAGATTACACGAAAAACATATAAACCACTAAAAGTTGATTAAACTAGTTAATAAACATGCATTTCTTCAACATATGATTTTCATGTCAAGATTACAAACACTTTGTCTTTCCGAACATAAGCACAAAGATGCACATTTAAGAGCTCTTCAAACATAATAAACACTTCCTTTATTATTTCTAGTTCAAAGGTCATAAACTAGCATAAACATGCACTAATCTATGAATAAATGCACAAACTATGAGTTTTCCAACATAATATAGATAAACATTCGCAAGTCTTGAATATGTAATCAAACTCTCAAATACACAAGAGCATTAAAGAATAATCATGAAATTGGCATAACATTAACATAGTATCACCAATAACCCATATTATCACCAAATGTTAACTAAAATTCATCTAAATCAAAGTGACGTAAAGAGTTTAGCTTATCATGAGCTCAAGAACAAAATACAAGCTTGAAAAGATTACAAATTTGATGGTAAAACTAGTTAAATCAAACCAAGAATCCAACCTAGATGATGTAGATGATGGATGGTGATATTCTTGATGTTGTTATCCTCTTTGAATGCTTGCAAATGGATAGAAGTCACTAATTTTCAAAGGTGAAAATAGTGAGTTTTCTCTCTTGGATTCTACACTTCTCTAAAGAGTTCTAGTGTGTATATTGGAAAAAGGAGAAGCACGGTTGTGTTTGGGGAAGGCACGGTCTTGTCTCTATGCTAGGAACAACCGTGTTTACTTTGAAACGGACGTTTTTCATTTTTCACTCCATCCTTACTTCCCAAAGCAAAGGTTTTCCTAGGTTTACTTTGGAAAGGCACTAAATAGTCCGGTCAAAGGGAACTGTGCGCGATTCTATCGTGAATCGCCTTCAGCAAGGTATGGCATTCAGGGTTTAACCCGCGAATCAATCCTTAGCTGGCCCCAGGACAGAAATTACATCATACCTTTATTCTTTGGGATTCCCCAAGTTATCTCTCGGCTTCACTCCCCCTCATCTCCGGACCTTTGTCTCATGATCGTGTTTGAAGGTGTTGACTGATCCGCTTCTTCCATTGGCCCTCTGTTCTTCGATGCACCGTTGACGTCTGTTCACTAGGGTTGGATCTTCGAGATATGATGAACACAAAAATGTTCAAGGGAGCACACCCTTGATCATCTACTGGAATTCTTCACATTTCATCATAAACCTTCAAAACATTCCAAACATCTATATCACATAGGTCAAGCAAACCATATAAATTCACTTGCTCCTATCCATTCTTATAGGTTTAAATATATTGTTTTGTTTGTGTAAGTGTTTGAGTGCCCATGTATAAACACACATGTAAAATGGAGACTTCTTTGATGCACTAGAAGGGCACTTTAGATATCAACATTATAGTTAAAATAACTACCAAAATTTTTAACCCTAGGCAGCCAATCAAAAGTTTAAAGCAACCTAGTCAAATATATTAAAAGCATTTATAAATAAATAGTAAATCAAACTATCATATATTTAAAGCAAGTTAATCAACTTTCTTTGAACAAAAATTACAATATCAGTTAATCAAAAGCTCAAAGCAAATAAGCAGTTAGCAAACTAATCAAATTATCAAAACGTAGGCTAAACAAAATAAAAATTCCCAAAAACAAAAGTCGATCAAAGAGACCAAATACTAACCTTTGTATGTTGTTTGCGAGACTGCTATCAAGGCCCCTTGTCTAGTTTGTGGGTCAATCAAAGAGGCCAAGATTTCCAAGAAAAAAGGTCGATGAAATATGTCAAGTCTCTAAGAACAGGGTTTGTTTGATTTGTGAAATTATGAACAGGGTTTGTTTGATTTGTGAAATTATGGGTTGATCAAAGAGGCCAAGAACAATGTTGTGGGTTTAGAAATCAGAAATTACAAGCCTTGTTTGTGGTCTTGTTACTTATTGCTTGGTGCCTTGGTGTCATCTTACATGTGTAGGTCATTGAATCATCGGAACTGTGTGGAGTCATTGGAGATTCTTGGGAAACCGTCGAGATCATAAGAATTGTAAGAAACTCTACAATAGCCCACTTCATCATCATTTGTCATCTCTAATGTATTGTCCCATTTCCTAATATAAATATTTTTTAAAATGAAAAATGAGCCTTTAAATTTAAAGGGCCCCAAGGTCAATGCATTACTTATCACTCTCTAGGGCCGGCCCTGATGTTAAATGTGATTTCCTATTAAACATTCGAACCCGTTGTATATTGTTACGACGTTTATGAAATAAACTTATCCTCAAATGATAACAATTAAATCGTAGTGTGTTACGGCGTCTTGACTTTGGAGAAATCAATTATCGGTGGAAATGTAGGACACAACCAAACGTTGTAGGCTAGTATATTGTATCAATGCGTTTAAATGCATTATGGTATCCCTTTCAAGCGGAGATCATTCAAGTCCTGCTATTAAAAAAAGATAATGTAGTGTAGAATTACTTTTAATGAGTGTATGAGTTTACCGTTCAATAGAAATATAGAATACAATGGAAAATATTTTTTAAAATTCTATTTTGAGGAATATTAAAGATGTACAAATGGAGAGGATACTAAAAGTGGTAATAAAAACGGTTAGAAAAAATTGGTTAATATTATCGACTTAAATATGATATAAACGATTTAAAATTAGAAGTATAAGTAACGTGTCCTTATTCTCATGGCAACTTATTGGCCACATAAAATATATAAAGACGTTGCAATTTTAATGCATCAATGTTGTATTTAAATGATGAGAGACTTGCAAACCAAAAGCTATGCAAATGCACATGTTTCATTAAAACTCAAAACACATATCATTGTTTAAAAAACATAAGCTATAAATACATTAAATATCATTGTTGAGAAATATTACGCATCCACGTTCTTGGTTCTATGCACACAAAATGCATGATTTTTTTATATCAATATAATGTTTGCATAAATAAGTAGTAACATTATTCGTAATAAAATATATATAAGGCACTTAGATAATACTATGATAACCGGACTGATTTAAAGAAAAACAATATCAGTAGTTCACATCGATCGGCCACACAACAGAGAAGATATACATCAGCGTGTTCCCATAAGCTTTTGTTTGAGTTTTCTCTGGTTTTCTAGTTCACTCAAAAGTGATCATACACCAACAAATATGGATTAATACTTTTTATTTAATTATAAATATCTTTTTATGGTAATTATTATTGTTATTTAAAATAGAGGAGCATAATATACTATCTTAAAATTGAATGAAGATCGTACATGATGCAAACGTTGCAAATTTAATACAGCTTTTTGGCCCAACATCATGAATGTGCCCTCAACATTAAAGGTTGAAGAGTTATTGTGAACGGTCTAATGAATTGGCAAATTTCATCCACAATTTCCACCTTTATTAATGTAGATAGAAAAATAATATTCACAATAATATTTATTACAATATTCATGTGAGCCAAAAGCATCTTATGATTGTCAATTTGTCATTGTGTTTTTAATAACAAAACAGTTGGAAGAACAACAGGTAAGTTAAGCCGGTGGATGATTTAAACTAGACAACGATATCTTGTCGATTTTCTAGCATTAGGCTTGTGGGACAAATGAGTTTTATTGGTTCACTTACGAGTTGATGGACCGAACCAATTGAACCAACTTGCTTTGGACAAACTAGATAAAATCAGTGAAAACCAGGTAAGACCATGAATGCATGTATCCTTTTGCTGGCAAACAGATATTTGAGACTAGACCGATTGGTTAAATTAGTAAATGCCAAAATTGTTGGTTTGATAGTCACTCCCTGCTTCAAAGCATTGCTTAATAGTAACTAAAGAAAATTAGAATCTAAATTATATTTCTGTATGTGTTCGGTTGAGAAATAAACTGAAACCATAATTAATGGCATGTGTTACTTCAAGCAAAAGATTTCGGCATTCCTTTTTGAATTGAGAAGGAACTCAACATTTTTTTTTTTTGAATTTAAACGACTCAATTTATGTGTTTCAAAGCTTTCTAATTATGATTAGTTGCATTGTTTATCGTGGATGAACTAGGGCTGTTCACTAGCCGAACTGAGGCGAGTCAGGGCAAGCTCGAACTCGACTTGAATTTAAACCAAACCAGCTCGGCTCGGTTCGGTTTTAAAACCGAGCTGGAAATTTAGGCTCGAGCTCGGCTCGGTTTTTAACCGAGCTAGCTCAGCTCGGTTCGTTTTGGATTGGTTTAAATTTTATAAACATAATTAAAAAAATCAAATGCAAAATAAATTTAAAATACTACATAACTCATTACCAGTTTATATCAAATTTCACAACATATGAATTAATTAAAAAAACTAAGTTGAACTTCAATAATATGCAACTAACTTTATCATTATCTAAATCAAATAAATAAAACCCGTAATATTACATACAACCATTAGTATGCTTTTAATTAATAAATTAAAAGTATGTTTGAATAATTTATTCTAATATATATAAATATAGAATCATCACATGAAATGATCCAAAACAAACATTATAGTTAATATTTTGCCAAAAAAAATTGTTAAAATAGATATTATATTCTAAACGAATAAGTAAATAGAATAATATATGTTATTAACATATAAAATATGTATATTACAAGTAAAATAATCCAGTCATACCGAGCCGAGCTAACAAACGAGCTAAACCGAGCTGGCTCGGCTCGTTACGAACCGAGCCGAGTTCAGCTTGTTTTCATACCGAGTCGACTCGGCTCGGTTCAGTTTAAAACCGAGCCAATTCGAGCGAGCTTTTTCCAAGCTTTTTCCGAACGAGTTTCGAGCCGCGAGCTATTTAAACGTGAACTAGTTTCAATTATAATTGCATGTACGAAGTACAAGGTCAAACTGAAGCTAAATACAACAAAAGTTGGTAGAAAATGCGTGAGAATAACACTGGGTTTAAGGGATCTTGACTTTTGAGGTTGATAAAGGGAATAACACTGGGTTTAAGGGATCTTGATTTCAGACCTTTTAGCTTCAGCCTTAGGGCTTTACGAAGGTTCTCGCACTCCTTTAAAGTCATTTCTCAATCCTAGATTTTATATTGAAACACCAAGATGCAAGTTGTGTAGCAAATAAAGGCAACGAGTTCAAATTTGGAAGTAATCGTTCTTATTGTTGTAATTCGTATTCAACATCATTTAAGGATACCACCATGCTTGCATCCTATCAACGCTCCATGTTCAGATAACACACAAGTCATAACGATTGAGATTACAATTTGCTTAATTATGTCATTTTAGCTTTTTGTTTGATGGTTGCATTCTACACTTGGATTGATATCTTGAATTCGGTATGTCTATGTAACAAATTGTATGTTTCAATTGTTATCGAGTTAACAAATGATAGCATTACTTAATAAATTGATATTATGTTTAAACATATAGATAGCTGTAAGTATAAACATGTAAATGTGAGTAACTCTTTACGTGAATTGTGTTTGATCCATGTTAAATCAACAAATACTATATTATGCGCCAATTATCGCCCCTAGTACACCAATTGTTTGCTTAGTTAAGGAATAAACATTTGACGTGCAAGTATATGGATTATGCTCTAAGTCAGTGGTGAAATTGAACTAGACTGTGTGTATATTGTCATATCAATATTGTTACCATCAATTAAATTTACGATCTTATTATTATACAGGAAACTAAAAACCGAAGGAGATAATTTGTTTCTTGAATTTGCGATTCAACCTAGTGTTCTTGTGCTTCTCATTCATTTCTAGCTTCTTAGTATTAAATATATAAACTAATGTCTATATTAAACTTTTCCAATTTTCTTATAAATCAATCTCTGAGTTAAACTTTTCCAATTTTCTTTTGTTAGTCAAACAAAACGTGTAATACTAACCACACGCTCCTCGTAGATATAATTTCTTACTTAACTTAGCTATCTAAGCTGTCTAGGTTTTTAATTAACTTGACAATGGTTATCAAAATGGCATCATTGTTGGAAAGTTAGTGCACTTAATTACAATCATATTGCTTGTTTGATTTTTTTTGTTAATGTTTTGCTTTAAACTTTAACAGCCAAATTGTTTAGATACTTTTATTTCTTCATCTTTACCACGGGTATTCTATTGCATTTGTAGAGATTATTTCTTTACAAGAATAGTAGAATCTCGAGTTTTTGGTATGACTACGATGGAGTTACCATTTATGTACATGTGATCAGAGCCTAGCATACTCAAACTCACTTCCACCCATTCATGTGAATATCATGGGAATCCATTTTATGTGTTTGCTTGATCATTGCCTAGAGTAGTAATGTATATAACATTTGAAAAGTATGAGGACGGGGTAGATGCTAGACAAAAACATACGATGGTCATTTACGAAAAGATATCATCATCTTATTCATACTATGAACCACCTTCACCCTACTATCAAGAATTAATACGTTATTGTATTTTACCCGGATAGGTTTCATATAAAAGTTATATAAAAACGTCGAGAAAAGTAGTATGTCAAAATCATGTATTTGAAATTTTATAACAACAACTTAAGTTGTAGCTTATGATCAAGGCTTACCATTTGACCAAGTTAGTATTGCGGGCTAGTAATGCAATATACCTTAAGTCTATTGAATATTAATATTTCTTCTAATTCGGATAATTGGGGGCCCATTAAATAAAAGTGTTTATTTGGGCTTACGGCATCACAATTAGTAATATTGTGTTGTCTAGTCCATAGCCCAAACATACGAAGCTAAGGTTCCAGTATAAAACTGAAAGATAACAAAATATTGTTTAAATAAGTAAAATAAATTAATAAATTAATAAGTATTTAAATATAAATTTTGAATAAGGAGAAAATAAAAAAATTATTTATAACTATTTATCTATATGACTATATAAATTATTTGAGAATAATAGAATTGTAAATTAGCTCGAACCTAAGATGTTGAAACAAAATTTTAAGCATATGATACAAATGCTTTATGTATTAGTTCTTAATTTGCATCTGTGAAATAAAATTCTCTTAGTTAATGTGTTATTTAACACAACTAAAATTATTTATTTAATTACATTAGGATTATCATGTTAAATATTTAAGTATATAATTATTAAATATTTACGCAACAAATGCAAAAGCAGCAACAACAAACATCACACCAAATATAATCGTTGTTACCCACGCATTGCACGGGCCAATCCATTATATATAATAACCGGGTTACAATCTCGTATAATACATAAGTTGAATAAATTTATTGTTATACAATTAACAATAAAAAATATTATCTATTAAACATCGTGTATTATACGGATTAAATAAACTTGTTTAGTACACATATTTGAATATTTGAAGTTAAAATGTTTGAATTTTTTATAAATAAGTCATAAAAATAATTATTATAACTATTCTTTCTTGTTTCATTCAAAGTGTAAAATGTCTATATAAATTTTAAGCATAAAGTATAGGTAATTTATGCAATAGTTTTACTTTTGTTTTATTATAATTAACTTCTTCTAACTACTGTATTATTTAATACATATTATTAAAATATTATTTAATAATATGATATTATTTAATTCACTTCATTAAGTTTTATTTTATTTATAATAATATAAATTGACATTTAAATTATATTTAGTAATCATATTTTTATAACTAAATACTAAATTAAGTATTATTTTATTTAAATACTTATATCTATACTACTATATAATACATCTGTTAGTACAGATGTGTAATTTTAACAAGATACAAGTTTTAAACACTTTTGTAATATACATAATTGTTGTCTTACATTCAATTTTTTTTATAATTATATTTTGATTTTTTAATTTGCGTCATAACGCACCGAGCAGATACTGACTAAAATCGTATTCTCAAAAAAATCATGTAATAGATGTACCGCTACAACGTGTGAGCATTTCCACCCGTGAATATTTATTAATGAATAGTTATTATAGCATTCATAATTGAATTTATAAAAAATACATATATTTTTTAAGATTCTTATGATTTAACAGGAGTAAGAGGCGGGAAAACCAATTATTAGATGATCTAAACAGTGATAAGTGTTCGAAATAATTTTTGTTTACTAGAATAGAGAATAGAAAAGATGAGGAATAGTGAAGTCATAAGTTTATCAATATTACCATAATAAGTTTATCAATATTACCATAATAATTTTTTTTTCTCTAAGATCATGATCTACTTTGTTTCTTCTATACTTTTACACTTAAACATTTTGGGATTTTTGTAACTAATCATAATGTTTTCCCTTTTTTCTAAATTAACTACCTACTCGTTTTATAATTTTTTGAGTATTACACTTAAACTCTCGAGGTATGTTAAATTTATACTTGATATCCTAAACTTTAGTAAAGTTTTTTTCTTTTTCTTTTAAGAAATTTATAACAGAATTCATTAAGTTTAATAGAGTTAACATTTACTTATTCATTATTTTCTCATTTGCTTCGAAGTTTCATTATTATAGTACTTTTTTGCTATTATACTTATTTTAGATTGGGTGTTAAATACTAAAGTATAAGCCGTCAGAATTAAGTCTTTTAAATTTTACAGCTTCATCACATAGCGTGGGTTACCCCCACTAGTCATATTAAAATATAAGATAGTTACATATTTTCTCTCAAGAATTGTTACAAAAGTGATTTTAAATTATTTAACATATGTGTATTCTTATTTCTAATTACTTAAAATGCATGTATGCATGCACACAAACATGCATGTGTAGGATGTATGCAATGTTCTCACCACCATAATGGACTGGCTGGTCGGACCTGTCCAACCAACGATCCGATTATACTTATTCAAGCCGTTTTCAAATAACCGCCTGGTTCTGAGTGGTTAGCGGTTAGACTGTGACCGGTGACCTACGACCAAACCGGATTGAACATCAATAGCAATAGATTTACTCTCGTAGCCTCAAAAACTACTTCTCAACTTTGATGGCATCCAAGCTCTTTGCCAGCAGCCTTCAATAACTACAAGCTATGCCATTACAAACGTCCATAGTAACCCAGATTGACAACAACTACGAACAACAGCAACTCTCATCGACTACGGATGAACCGATACAACATCGACTATGAATAAATCTGAGAGTGGCGTCAAAACAAAAAAAAAAAAAAAAACAAGAGATGTTTGACAAGGGTTTAGATAGAACTGAGAGTAGAGATGGAGAAAGGAAGTTGTTGTCATAATATAAATCAAAAAGTTGAAAACGTTGTTTAGATGCTACTATACTCGGCTTGCACAAATGTTTTAATCGTACCCTTTGAGAACTTTATTTTACTATAAGTCATTTAACCAAATAAATTTTACTTATATAGTCTGAAGTTTTAAGTATTATCTGAAAAATATCATACTTAAAAACTTTATTCTTATAACTCTCACTTTTAATTAATTACTTTTTGTTTATAAAAATTTTACTATTTCAAAACACCAAATATAAAATATTTTGTATTTTTAAAAAAGTTTTCTAGTTGTGTGAAAAATTATTTCCTTAGAAATAACATTATTAAAAAGATCTTTTACTTAATTTATTAAAAAACTATTTTAATTTAAAATGTTAAATAATATTATTAATTGGGATTGTTAAACAAGAAAGAGAAACAATAAAAAATTAGTTAAACAAAACATGAAGTAGACACGTGTCATCATAAATACTTTAATTTATATTAGAGCATGGAGCTATTCAAATTACTCAATTGGTTAAATGAAGACATTTTTAAAGAATTTGTCACGTCAGCCATATATATTCAGGATTCTTCAACTAAAGTCGTTGTTGATGAGAATATTCTTGCGAAGTTGCGTAACGAGTTTATGCATTATAGTCTTTGGGCTGGTCTAACCGAACACATTGGCCGTTTATAGCATCTGAGTCACCCAGATGTGGAGTATTAGTTTACTTTTTGCTTTTTTAATAATTTGTAAATTTTATTTTAAAAATTATTAATGAAAATATGTTTTTAATAATTTTTTATATAAAAAATTATTGTGGGTTCATCGGGTCAATAATATGATACCCACTGCAAAATGGGCTCAAAGGGTTCATTTTTGAATTGCTATTCACCCATTGATGGCGTGACCAAGTTCAAGGTTCAAAACATGATGCCCTATCTTCCTAACAACAATATGATAACCTAATTATAAAACAATATTACAAATAAACAAAATTAGTTATAAAAATAGAATATTATAGAAGTGACATTTATAAAACAACAAATATTGATGAAACATTGACTAGTGATAACAACAATGTCATATATACTAACTATCAATTTTAATATGTATTATGAGTTGTATCATAGGTATTAATGGGGTGTATCTACATTTTTGTTATTTATTTAACCTTAAATTTTTTATTATAATCCAATACTTTACATATTTTACAATTTGGCTATTTTTACTTTTAACTTTGGCCCTGTACTTTTCATATTTTATACATTTTGCGTTTTACTTTTTGGTCTAAATTATACGAGTTGTGGTTCAACAATTTTTATGTTTATTTTTCCCCATTTAGTGGGCTCCTCACAATGCGATGATACTAAATAGACTTAATTTTTTGTATGAACCATGTTTTGTCTGCTTGGTTCATGGTTAAATGTTTTGACTTCTATTTTTCATTCAATTTTATTTTTTCGTTGTTTATATATTTTTAATACGAACTTTTTCGGTGTTGATATACACTAGCGATGGTATGTCATTAGTGTTACTTAATATGATTTTATATACTTTTCTATAACATAAAAGAATTAATACTAGTTTTCTACTTATTGTTATAAATGGAACAATTACAACAATATGCGAGTTTTGCACAACCCTACTATGCGACAAAAGGTGCCCCATGACTTGATACTAGTTTTCTACTCATTGTTATAAATGGAACATACATGTCATATAACTTCTTTTCCTGTTATAACAGACAAGTATTTTTCATAATAAATAACCTCTAAATCATGCCACGTGGCTTTGTGAGAATTTTATGTGAATCACACGGATTTGGATCGCAATAATTATTTTACTTATTCAATTCTCGTTGATGTTTATTATTTTTAAAATTAACCAGCATTAAAAGCTCGTGTTGTGACGCTGGCATAAATTCATTAGAAGAAAATTTCTCTCGGAACATTTTTTGCAAACCCTCACATTGAATCAAAGAACACGATGCCCGAACATTGTCGACGACCTTTGAGAATTCACAGAAAAGATGAAACTGTCTTTGAAAATATTTGAAATTTTAATAAAAAAGAAAACATTAAAAAATGTACGTAAACGTTGATAAAATTGCATGTCGTAACAGTAAAATGCCAAACAATTAGAAATATAACGTTTATAAAAATTAGACGCACAAATTTAGATATTGTAAAAATCATATTGTAAAAATTGAAGGAAAAAAAATAAATTGTAAAAAATCAAAGTATTGAATAGCTTTGACGACATTTACGTTGACTTTATATTATGACGTAAAATTTCCTTTTGAATGAAATATGATAACATTTAGATAAAGTAAGCATTTCATATTGATATATATTCGAAATTATGAAGCATAAGCTTTAGAACTAATAAAAAAATATATAAATAATTGCGAGTATCAAAGAACAAAGTAAAAGATAAGTATAAGGTAAAAAATATCGATATAAATAAATGTGAGGGGATAAAATGTAACTTTCCAGGGATAAAAATATAAATTAATAAAATATTATTTGCAAGAGGCGTGTGAAAAGTATCAACATGAATTTAAAATTAAAAATTATAAGGATTGAAATGTTGTACACCATGCATTGGTGAGTGGTACATGACTTTTAAAGTATCCCCATATGATCATGTTAAAAAGAAGAGTTAAATACAGATCGGTCATTGCGATTTGCTCATATTATAATATTAGTCTTAATTTTGAGAAATTATAGATTTGATCCTAACTTTTTACCAACTCGTAACACGATTAGTTCATGGCACGAACTTCAGTTAAATGTTTCAGTTAAGTGATTGTTAAAAAAACTATATTATTCCTGAACTAAAAAACATTAAAATAAATGTGAGACTTATTTTCTTTAATATTGTATATACACACACACACAAATCTTAACATCTTCGTGAAACCCAACATCACTGGCACTGACGATTGGTGGCGAAACCAATGACCAACGATCGGCACCATCCCTGCAACTCCAACCCACCCCCCTCTTTCATTCCCAACCTAACCCCTGCAACTTCATGGTTCCGCCACCCCTCCCACGCTGGTGGTTGGTGGCGGAACTAGATTTAACCACAACATCACTAGCCTCGTCTCTCTCTCTCCTCTTCTTTTCCACCATTAGTGGTAAAGGTTGCAGGTGGTGGCGGTCGGTGGTGCTAGTTGAGGTGATGGTGGGCGGTGTGTTACGTGTTGCCGGTGATGGTTACATTGGTGGTGTTGGCAGTGGTCGTCGGATTTCATGGTGACTAGAAGAACTAATCTGGTGGATTCTGGTGGTGACGACCGACGGTGGTCATTTGGTGGTGGAAGTGGAAGAGACGATATTGTGACATTCGTCATTTTCGACTAGCTTTGTATTTGTTATCCTGTATTGTAAACCCGACTCGTTTTGGTCTTCGGATCTTTGAATATTAATAAAATAATGGATTTTATGTTGTAATCATGTTTCATACTTGTCGTGGCGTGACCCACAGTTCGTTTAAGCAAAATCAGTTTTTTAACGTTTTCGGTTCGTTTAAGGTCCGGACTTGTATTTTAACCATCCAAGCCAACCAAGACCTAACCCATAACTATTCTAGAACCCTCCAAACATGTAGATACCTGGTCATAATTTATTTAAATTAAAATTTATTTTAAATAAAAGAATCAAAGTGCACCCTTTTACCCACCAGACAAACGCATTACTCATTTCCTCAAACCCTAATCTTTCCCTATAAATACCACTCATTCTCAACCATTTCACCTGCACATTTTCATCTTCTTTTCCCAAAAGTTTTGATCTTGTAAGTTGTTCTAGCTAGTCTTGCTTAAGTTTGACTTTAAAAAGTCAACGGAACCGAATCTTGCATTTCAAATCATTTCGGGTATGTAATTTTGGTTATTTTCAGTTTTTCTAAGTTATTTTATGTTCACAAAACCATTATTATCTTTATTTAAGTCTTGTGGGCATTCAAACTCATATTTATGCATTTTAGACCCGTTTGGGTCGTTTTTGGGAAGTTTACTCGATTAACTTTCTTGTTTGAGTTTAATCTGGAAGTTTTAACTTATTTTTAGTTCAATGGTTTTGGATATGTGGTAACCATCCTCGGGTTCATACCGAGTCAACGACCAAACCAAACCGAACGCTCGTTTAAGCACTTTAAATAACTTTTAAGTGACCATGTTACATCAAACATTTTAGATCTGAGTTTTTCTTGATATTTTAGTTATTATATGGTTGATATGGAGGTGTAGAACAAATCTTGGCTTGAACCCAAGTTTCGGGTAAAAACCGAGTAAAACCGAACACCCGTTTTAACGAGTTAGTCAATGTTCAAACCACCAAAAGTTCAACCTATCTTTTTAGTTATGTTTTACTTTATATTACTCATATTACTTAAGATTTTGGAAGTGTTAGAACAAATATTAGCTCAAACCAAGTTTCGGGTAAGAATAAACCCGAGTAAAAGTCGAACTTATCGTCTTAACGAGTTAGTCACCGTTCAAAACGCCAAAAGAAAAATATTTCCTAATTTTTTTTAACTTATGTTTCACTTTATGTTATTCGTATTAATAATATTATGGTATGACGGAACCAAACTTGGTTTTATACTAAGATCGGGTTTAAGCGAATTTCTTTATTAATTAAAGTCTCAAACTCGGGTTTAAGAGAGTGTAAGTCAGACCTTGATGCTTACATTAATGGGATCATGCATACTAGCACTAAACCAACTCCCATATGTAAAACTTAACAATGATTGAGTAAAACTAAACATCAAGGACCCGTTTTCTTGTAAAACTCATTTTATACTTACGTTATTAAACACACTTTGTAAAATATAACTAAAACTCCCGAAAACCCAAGCCTTATTTTTATGAACTTTTATACCATTTATATTTCATCTTCAATACTTAATACTTACTCAAGATCTTTCAATCTAGGACACGCACGTTAAAACCGCCGGACTCGCTTACTTGAGGATTTTATTCAAAATTTATTCATCAACGACATTTTATTCCATGTGAGTAATTTCATCCCCCTTTTCTATTCTATACTTTGGGGGTAGCAAGCATACTTACTCAACCAAAAAAATGATTTAACATCTAGATCCTCAACCCACAACCTCTAGGTTATGTGTTGCTTAGAATAATTATCCAATTGTATGTTATATACCTCATATGATTAATTGCTACATGTTTACTGCTTTTGATCGTTTAGCCTCATCCTCATCCTCAATAAGTATGATCATACACTCCTCCTTGTAATATGGTAATTTTATCAATTAGAAATGAGTCTCATTTATTTATGATTGATATACCTTAATTGTCACTTTTATTTATGGCTTCACATATTTGAGTTGTGGATTTTTGCCTTATATTATATTTATAAAGTCATGGAATTGCTCACCAACATACATGTTGACAAAACATATTTTATGCAATGCTACAGGTTTGATTATCGGTTGATTGAAGATTTAAAGACGTTACTTTATTTTGGACCGTTAGGTTATTAGTTAAGAACTATTTATTTTCTTGTATTTGTAAGAACATGTTATGAAATGAATGAGTTGATTAACTATTGTCATTTTAATAGTGTCGTGTGCATTTGAACAATCTTAGTTGCGCCCCGGCATGTTCCGCCGCTTTGGTCGGGGTGTGACAAATATGGTGATTGCGGTGGTGGTTAAGGATATGGACTGTGGTAGTGGAACAACGGCTAGGAGTTGATGGAAGGTTGACGATGGTGTTGGGTTACCGGTGGTGGTGTTGATGTGAGGATGATGATAATGTGTGTATATACATATATATTTTTAATATACTACTAATAATAATATATAACAGGGGTAAAATGGTCATTTTGATAAATGTAAAAACAAAAACTAACATCGAAGGTTATCCTCAATTAATCTAAAAAGCTTAAGAATGATTATGTGCTTCACACATGTTCTTTTATTGTTTTAAAAAGGAGTGTATTTTTGTCATTGAGTCAAATACATCAACTAATTGTGTCTTATATGTTCGTTGTGTTAAATAGTAGCTTACTATGTCATATATTTTACATCATTTATTATATGTATTTATCATTATGTTTTACGTTTTAGATCATTTTGTGTCATTTTTATCACTGTTCTATAGATTTTATAACTTGTTAACTATTATTGTGCTTCACAATTAAAACTACTTAATGATATACTATCACCAATGTATCACCAAGGAGTGCATTATATAAACCTTTTGCTATCTTTCATTGTGTTTTACAATTACTAGTAAATAATCATGTTATTTTACCAATATAGTTTTCAAAACTAAAAGTGTTCAAGATAACATAATATGTTATTTTATTATTGTTTTCTTATAAGTTATATAAACTTGTGATTATCTATCATTGTATTTTACAATTAAAAGCTCACAATGATGTTAGTTCACCAATATATTTTTCAAAACTCATATAATTAAAAAAAACATAAAGACTATCAAAAACCATAATGAGACATTGTGTTTTTTTATCACTGTTTTTAAAGTATTAGATTAATTAGTTGTTAATTTCTTCCATCATTATTATATATTTCAAAATTCATTATTTTAGAATAATACTATAGTATTAAAAAACATACAATAACTAACAAAATTACATAATGAACTGCACTAATGACATAATAATGAGATATGAGTTTAAAAAACATTAAAAAATTATTATCGTTTTCTATAATAATAATGCACTCGTTTTATATATTTAAAAAACTTGTTTTTATAATGTAATTTTTATAAAAAAATATCGTACATAAAAGTTATAAACATTTAAACAAATGAGGGAAATGGAAAAAAAATCAACAAAAGTGGTTACTTTTAAAGTACATATCTAACAAAATCTTATAATTTAACCTCGACCATTAATTAAGTAGATTGATAATTGAGATTACTACATACACTTTTTTTTAGTTTAACGGCCTTTTTATTTAAACTTTCCTTGATGTTGAATAGAGTTGACAATACTTTTACTTGCCCTTTTGACATGATGGACTAGAACTAGCAGCTGTTAATTTATGATATGTAGTTATTTACTCATTAACTTTCGTAACACACATGCGCCGCGTGTGTGCACACACACATATATAGGAATGAGATTTAGTGTTAACTTTAAAAAATTGCAAGAACATTTTAATTGTGTTAACCAATACTAGTCTATCGTGTCACCTATTCTTTTTCAAACAAGAAAGATTATTCTTATTTATATCTTAGAGCATTCACAACTCGTTCTCTAAAATAATGTGAGTGTAATCACTATATTATGTGATATGGTTATAAATGGTTGTGAGCGAAAGATATGATAAATTTACTGTTCAATCTTTATTTTTAGGAATTACTATTCAAAACCCTATAATGTTTTTAATATATTTTAAATGGTTGTGAGTGAAGAAGAGAGAAAAAGTAATGATAAAGTAGAAAAAGAGAGAAAAAATAGTGATTTATAGTGTAATTATATGGATAAAGATGGGGAGTGGAAGCATTCACAACCCATTCTCCATATTTTTCCATATAATTACACTAAAAATCACTACTTTTTCTCTATCATTTTCAATTTTATTATTATTTTCTCTCTCTCCTCTACTCACAACCACTTAAAATATATTGAAAATATCATAGGGTTTTGAACAGTGTTTTCCCAAAATACAGATTGAATAGTAAAATTCTCATATGCTTTACTTACAAACACTTATAACTATACCATATAATATAAGAAACACACTCATAGAAATATAAAAAGCGGACTCGGAATGCTCTTGCACTCTCACTCTCAACTCAACCAATATCAATGTACTTATAATATTTTTTAATCTCTCTCTCTCTCTCATATAACTAAATCAAGATCACATCTTTCTCTCTTTCTTAAAACCATAAAATATATTCGATCATACTTCCCATCCTTTTAAAAATTAATCACAGATACGATCAAGACCATCTCTCTCTCTTCATTGATGATTTTAATGTTTATGTTTTCTAATCTAGTTTTTTGTTCTTTGGTAGAGATTTTGATTGAAAGATGATATGTAACTTGTAAATTTTAATTTTTTGGGTCTAAATCTTATTTTTTTTGTTAAAGTTCTAGATTTTTGCTTGTTAGATTCTCTAATTGCTGTTATAAGTGCTTAGATCTTGTCATATATTTCACTAACTTTTTCTTCAATTTATTTGTAGTGGTGTTTTTGCCAATTTAAATTCATATACTCATAATTAGAATCTGGATTCACAAGTTGAATGTAACTTCATTAAAGTTTTAAACCTACCAAATCTATATTAGGATACAACTTTCACTGCTAAATATATTCGAAACTACGCAAGTAGTTCTCTAGATTTAATCATAATCTCTATATGGAAAGTAGTATTTTTGGGGGTTAGGGGGTGTTGTAGTTGTATGACTACATTTATATGTGTTAAATCTGTTTGAAGCAAAAGAACCTGCCAAACAAGAATAAGTTTTCATCCTTTGAATGGACATAGCAGAGATTCCAATACTGGTTTTTATATTAGATTACATTACAATATTTTACATCATGTTATAGTATTTTTCACTGCATAATAGTAAGATAATAAATAAAAGAAGGAAAAATGGAAATAGTTGGAAGAGACAATAAAAGGAAGGGTAGCAGTGATGGAATATGGTGGAGAAACCATGAGGAGGTCGACTGTGAATGTAGTGACAAAAAGGGAAGATGTGTATATTTAACATGGGTACACAGCTTCATGCAACTCGGAAAGGCTACACGACGATCCTTGATATCTTGGTACTTTCCATGTAGTTTTAAGTTTTGTAATTTGCTAGTGTCGTAAAATGTATGTGATCATATTTTGAGCTCGTACACATCGAGGATATAATGTTGTTTTGATTGGAGGTAATTTGAAATAATTACTAAGATCTATGTTTGGGGAGTTTGTATACTATGCACTTACTAAACACAAAGATAATCAAGCATTCTATAATCAAGTTCGTTTTCAATGGAAGTTGATGTACATTATGTGATGCCCATTATATAGTATTTTACATCACAATACAATATTTTATATTACATTACAATGACATTACATGTGTGGTGGATTTATAAATTGCATCCCTCATTACTAACAATACACTTTCTTGTTTTGAATCGCTTAGGACTAGCTTTAATGGCTTATCACTAGTTTTTGAATGACTTGGGAATATATTTAGAACCTTGCGTGCAATGCAACAAAATGAAGCTATTGCAACACTTGTAATATATTGTATTAGACCTTGAAAAAATTGCATTAAACCTTGAAAATGTTGCATTAGCCTAAAGCACCCCTTTTGCTAAAGGTTGCATTAGGTGATGTTGTATTAAAATTAAAACAAACTTTTTATTAGATAACGACTCAACCTTTTTCTTGACAAATATAACTTTTTTATTGGTAAATGCAACTTTTTCAAAAAGTTGCTTTTAAAAGGCTGTATTAGGGTCACTTTTATAGTAGTGGTGATAAATGTATAACTTGGGTGATTTCCATTCTAATCATTGAATGGCTTGTGACTAGCTTTGAATGTGGAAATGTATAGAAACTTTCAATAAGCAATTAAAACATGTCAAGTCCAGCTTACTAAGAAAACTAAGGGATTTTTGATCCATCGACAAATATGATTGTCAAACCCTTGGTTAAGAAAAATAACCCTGAATGTCTAAAAATGAAACCTATTAATCCTCTGACTCAAGTTCATCACAGACATAGTTGTCCAAACATGTCACATTTTTATATGTTAAAATTCAAAAATAACAATCAACAACCAACAAGACATAGTTTATTAATAATTGACTTAAATGAGAAACCATCTAAACAACATAGTTACTTGATAGACTACTACTTGATAAACTCTTACTTGATAGACTTAAATAAGGAACCAACAAAGTACGATTAATATAACCATACACTGATGAATGAAATCCTAAAAAATCTTTTCCTAAAAAATTCTTTCACCCTCACATCACACACATACAAGATGTAATGAGTGACGAGAATTGTGGATTTCAAGCACTAGCTACTTGTCTTGGATGTGATGAAAATTGTTTGCTCTACATTAGGGAACAACTACTAGAAGAGTTACTGAACACATATAGTGCCTATAATACAATATTTACTAATGGAATTTGTGAAGTATATACTTCATTGTTATTCTCAAATTCATAGCATTAGAACATTGAATGGTTATGTCTGGGATTGACATCTTGATTGTAAACAAGTTTGGTATGATTTCTAATTGTTTGAGTAGTTAAGGCTCTATAAATTACCATCCTATTTTAAAAAGGCTCGAAAGAGTCTCGTAACTATTAGTTTATTACAATTGCACATGCGTACGGTAATTACTATGTGATAGTAAAGTTAAATTGAGAATACCCTCTGCCTTGTATTTGACTCATTGGGTTTGCCGCATAGTCACGTCTATAGTTAGATGACATGTATATGCCTAGTATTGTATAAACAACTCAATCCTTATAATCCTGTTAAAACTTTCTACACATTGGCGATTAAAGATGTTAACTTTTACCCCATATATTTGTTTATGTTGTCAACGATATTTATATGAAAATATCAATTAGTTTGCATTACTATACATAAGTTTTGAGTTTTAAAAGCTCAATCAACTAGGTATTGGTATAAGTTTTTTATTTAAAATATTCTTAAAGTATTTGAGATTGCTTTGTAAAAATCTTGCAATTTTAATTTGAATATAGTATTGTTATATTAAAAGAATGTCTTTTAAAATGTGTTAAAATAAGTGCGAACAACATGATCTCAAGTTTATTTTCAACGATATGTTAAGATTTATTTTGATAATGTGTTAGGATTTACAACTTGATGACTACAATTTTTTTATAGTAAGGGTGGAAGGGGTAGGCACGCCGTGAAGCAGCGACATGCCTCATCATCGCTTGGCACCACCGCTGCTTCCACCTTTTCACACCTCATGGCCTACGTTCCCGGCACCTGCTCGGCGTGTGTTCTCTTTAACAATCCATCGATCAACGACGACCAATGACTAGCTTCACGTGGTGTGGTGTGGCAACACCACGACCACTATGTTTATCTATGTGATATAGTGTGATATAACAAGATTTAATTGGTGGGTTTATGATGCGGTGTAGTAGGTGTGACATTCGTTCCCTTTCACATTTGTATGTTGAACTGAGTCTGAACAATATGTTGTCAGTACTATGTCAAGATAGAGGCTTGGCTACGGGAATTTACATTTTCCATATGATACAACTTGCTAATGCATGAATGAAAGTATGATGCATGCTTTGCACATGTCCTCTCTAACTGACACGTAAAAGCGAACGGTGTAACATTGCCACATCCTTAAAGTTGTCTCTTTATTTTTTGTGGTTTTCTTCATACAACTTGCTAATGGGTTATTGGTAGAGGTGGCAAAATGGGTGGGTTGGTTGTTAGGTTAGGATGGATTTGGGTTTAGATGGGTTTAGGTTAAGATAGGTCATCTAGAAAAAAAAGGTCAGGTGTAAGGCCCCGTTCCCGGGATGCTTACAGTTGGTAAATCATTGCACATAAAACATATAAGTTTATACTTATCATTGATAAAACATCGCAGCGGAAACATAAAATAACTTTTCATATCATTACAAATGCTTTTGCAAGTTAATACAAGCATTCATTTCAAAACATCGTTCGTTCGCATTACAATGAAAAAACATTATGCAAAAGAATGTTGTCCAAAAGAGCTGAGTAGCCGCCCCGCGCCACCCTCAGCAACATTACCTGCCAACTGGAAACACATAAAAGTCAGCGTTGCTGAGTGAGTTCTAGTTTTATAATAAAACATACTTTTCTTTCGTCAAGACCGTTCTTTACATTCATGCGATCATGCATCGTACGTACACATAGATAATATCATTATTATCTTCATTAATCGTTCATTCTTCGTACGTCATTATCATTATCATTAGTTCATTCTTCTTACATTCATACGTATGTTCATTACTTTCGATGACATGTACATTACCCCGAACATTGTGCACGAAGCAGGTAACTGGGCTTGAGGTCTTTCATAGACCTCGAACATTATGCACGAAGCTGACGCCGGTACCTAGGGTAAGTCATTCACCATTTATCTTTTCTCTTATATTCCATATCAATGCCTTATGCTGTACCCCGAACATTATGCACGAAGCTGGCAACTGGGCCTGAGGTCTTTCATAGACCTTGAACATTGTGCACGAAGCTGACTCCAGCACTTAGGGCAAGCGACAAGGATCCCATACATATTGTCAATCACAAAGATTGGACCCAGTGTGCATCCTTCGGGGTAGCTAACCCGCACACTGTTGAGCTAACACCTTCATTGGGTGTGCACCTCCATACATTTGCTTTCAAGCCTTTCTTACGTTCATTCGTTCATTAATGCATGCATTCATTCATCGTGTTCCTCTTTTCATTATATTTCACTTTACGTTACATAATACTTTCATTTCATTCATTAACAATCAACGTAAAGTCACGGGAAAGATAAACATACATCATAATAAGGAACATAACATACATAGTCATCAACATCATCAAATAGGGCATCAAACATACATACTATAGAGATTAATGAAGAGGCTGATGCAACCTAAACATCTAATGTCCATCCTGCATGCTGCACAAGTGCATTGAAGAAGAATGCTTAGGAAGTTTCACACATACAACAGAAATATTCTAAGTGTGAAATCTTCCGAAGCCAAGACCAATATCTTCCGAGGCCAAATATGAAGTCTTTCGAAGCCTCAGAGACAAAGTCTTCCGAAGCTTCAACTTATGAAGACAGATTTCTTTGGAAGACTTTTACCACATGCTTTATTTGATGTACTTTTCAATAAAGCTGGACACCTTTCCGCTACACCTCTATAAGGTCACCAACTTACATGAGTTGGTGAAAAGGTCCATGCTTTTGGTAACTGTACATTGAGGTCTTGAGTGTGTAAGTTTCTACTTCATGTACTTTATCCTTTTTGTAATAGATAAGGATGTGAGCTATGGCATGTCATAGTCACTAGTCAAAAGGCAATCTGCCTTTTGACTCTACAATTGATTTTGTTTTGTGTCTAGTCAATTGTATCCAGCTAGCTTTCAAAGTATAGCCGGCTGTAGGATGTAGTATAAGTATTTCATGTTCTTGTATCTTTGAATAATGTTTTGTAACACTTGTAACAGAGCATAGAGAAAGCAATATACTGCATTTCTTGAAAAGCATATACTTGTGTTCTGTCTCTTACATTACTTGTGTTCTTAGCGTCTTACCTTGGTTAATCCAGTTTACTGTTTGATTAAGTTTAGTTAATCTCCTCTTGTGTTTGTGTTGTAACTGACCCCCTTCAACGATCCTGCGTTTGGTATCAGAGCATTTCAGGTTCTTGATATAAGATCTCACCATCTTAAGATCCCTCACACACACAAATACTAAACTTTTCAAATGGCAGCCATTTCCAAGACTGATATGAAAACTGGAACCATGAACAAGTCCCCACTGATCACTCTTGATGAGTTTGACACCTGGTGTTTAAGAATGGAAGGTTTCATCAGGTCTCTTGATTCAAGAATGTGGGAGTCTATTGAGAATGGACCTTTCATACCTAGCACCCCTTCTGCTACTGGTGCTTGTATGATCCCCAAAGATGTGGCTAACTACTCTGATAAAGATAGGAATGTGGGGTTTTAACATGTTTATCAAAGCTTCATACAACTTGATTTATATGAAAAACGCAGCGGAATTATATTTTAAAACATGTTAATAGGATGATTATTAAACCTATTTTAATAAGAACCCCAAAGCCATGGATCATTTATACAAAATGCATATAACAAGATGAACAAAAGATGGTGAAACTACAACCTTTGTAGCTGTAAAATCCGAGATTTAAAGGATGAAAAGATGTGTTCTTGAGGCTGAAACTTCAAGGTAGAAGTTCTCAAGATGGCATACCCCAAGCCTACCAATAAATCACCTTGAATGCTAGGATCCTTGACACCAATTTCCAGCTTCAAAACCTCTTTTCTTGGCTGGAAAATCTTCTTCTTTTCTGCCCCAAAACCGTGAGATTAGAGGAGAAAGTAGAGAGAGAGAACTTTTGTGTGTGTTATCTTGGATGTGAAAGAATGAATGAGTATTCAAGTGTCCAAGACTTGCATGTCTTGGAACTAATAAAATGGTGTAACCAAGACCAAGGGGGCGGCCTTAATGGGTCCCATTTGGTTTTTTTTTTTTTTTTTTTTTTTTTTTTTTTTTTTTACTCAATTCAAATTTGTTTAAAAATTATACAAACACATCCCTAGTTTTATAAAATTAAAACCATTTTAATTTTATATCACTAACACACCATATTATTTGCCATTGCTTAATTAATTAAGTAATGTACAAATAATAGTTTATGAACAAATATATATATATATATATTATGATGTTCATTAACAAAAGTAATAATCTAGAAAATCCAATTTCTAAATTGGTGTCATTATTTATTTGTATGATCTAATCAACAAATAAATAATCTTTTGGTGATAGTACGGCTTGTTATTGGGTATGACCCGACTTGGATCATATCACACTAGCCACATCAATTTAATATGAATCTTGGGCAGAACAATTCCTTCAATCTCCCACTTGCACATGATTCATAGAAGATTGATGCAAGCAGCAAATAACGCCTAGCAACGGTTTGCTACCCCTAATGCATATGACTAAGTGCCATTCAATAACATTATCCCTTTTCAAGTACTTTACTTGAATATGTTTTAGGTGAATCAATCATTTTTCCTTTTGTTGCAGATGTCATGCTAAATCCTAGAGACACAGAGTTGTCATTCTCTGATGATTTAACTTTAATAGGCCTTAGACATCTAACTCTCAACGAATAAGAGGAACAAATTCCATCTTGACTACATACGTCTCTCACAATCACCTCATGTCATACCTGAATTTAGCCTTATGTACTGCCCATATTTCAGAACAGCAAAGAACTAAGTCAAAGTACAATACTTGGTGAATATCAAGACCCAATATGTATCTCAGGTCTGAGGATAGAATGATATTCGCCTTTACTCAATATCTCTTATGACTAATCACAATGAATCCATGCAGAAATAATTGAGTGTGGGTCAGTCCAATATCTATATCCCATAGATATCAATGAACCTTGGTAGCAACCTTTTGCTCTATATTCATACCTTATGAATATCAACCAATCCAAGTCCATTATAGTCTTACATTCATAATTGTTCCCACAAGTATGATCGACTACGGACGTTTAGAATAACTTATTTATTCACGGATTTAAACATGCTAAAATATAAGAATAAATGTAAATTATAACCATATGATTAAGTCAAATAACATAAGTTCCAATATCCAAATACAAAGTACAACATTAAACCCAGTCACTAGAATATCTAAGTCCCATGGCACAAGCATGACCTTCATGCTTTGCCTTTTCAAGGAGCTTTGTGAGTGGATCCGCAATGTTTTTATCAGTGTGGACTTTGCGAATACATATCTTTCCTTTTTCAACTTCATCCCTTATGTAGTTGAATCTCCGTTCAATGTGCCGAGTCTTTTGATGAGCACGAGGTTCCTTGATTTGAGCAATCGCACCCTCGTTGTCACAAAAGATCTCTAAGGGATCCTGAATGGAAGGGACTACCCCTAGGTCGGCTATGAATTTCTTCAGCCATGCAGCTTCCTGTGCTGCCATTGAAGCGGCGACATATTCTGACTCTGTAGTGGACAATGCTACGACTTCTTGCTTTGAGCTTTTCCAAGAAATAGCTCCGCCATTCAGAATAAAGATGTACCCTGATTGAGATCGTGAATCATCTCGATCGGTTTGGAAACTCGCATCCGTGTAACCTTTTACAACGAGTTCCTCTTCACCAGACCCGTAGATCAAGAACATGTCCTTAGTCCTCCTTAGGTATTTTAGAATGTTCTTGACAGCCATCCAATGACTATCACCAGGATTTTGCTGGTATCTACTTGTCATGCTTAAAGCGCATGACACGTCCGGTCTAGTGCATATCATTGCATACATGATGGATCCTATAGCAGATGCATATGGGATTGCCTTCATCCTATTTTGCTCCTCCTTGGAGCTTGGGCATTGAGTTGTACTCAATATTGTCCCTCTTTGAATAGGTACAGTACCTTTCTTAGAGTTTTCCATCTTGAACCTTTTCAAGATTTTGTCAATGTATGCACTTTGATTCAAACCAATCATCCGCCTAGATCTATCTCTATAGATCTTTATTCCCAGAATATAGGTGGCTTCACCAAGATCCTTAATGGAAAAACAACTTCCAAGCCAGGTTTTTACACCTTCCAAGGTTGGAACGTCATTTCCAAATAGTAGTATGTCATCAACATACAATACTAGGAAGGTTATTGTGCTCCCACTAGCCTTCTTATACACACAAGCCTCATCAGCGTTTTTGATGAAGCCAAATTTCTTTACTTCATCATCAAAACGGTGATTCCAACTTCTCGATGCTTGTTTCAATCCATAGATTGATTTCTTTAACTTGCATACTTTGTTAGGATGTTTTGGATCAATAAAACCTTCAGGCTGAACCATATAGACATCTTCCTCAAGATATCCATTTAGGAAAGCGGTTTTAACATCCATTTGCCAAATCTCATAATCATAATGAGCCGCTATGGCAAACAATATCCTTATAGACTTAAGCATTGCAACAGGTGAAAAAGTTTCATCATAATCAACTCCTTGAGTTTGAGTGAAACCCTTTGCTACAAGTCTAGCTTTGTAAGTATCCAAGTTTCCATGCATATCGGTTTTCCTTTTGAAAACCCACTTACTTCCAACTACTTTGGAATTAGGAGGTGGCACAACAAGTTCCCAAACTTGATTGTCATACATGGATTGCATCTCAACGTTCATGGCTTCAAGCCATTTGTCACAATCCAAATTGGACACTGCATCATGATATGTGGTCGGTTCATCTGAATCTATCACATAGCATCCATCCATGAAAAATCCGTATCTTTCAGGTGGATTACTAGCTCTACCACTTCTGCGAACGTTTTGTGTGTATTGATCAACCGCTTGATCATCCTCAACATCCTCATGTTGAGTGCTAGTTTCAACCAAACGTGCATCGGGCTGTGGTTCTTGAACCTCTTCAAGATCCACAGTTCTACTGCTAGTTCCTTCCATAAGGAACTTGGCTTCTAAGAACTCACCCTTTCTGGCAACAAACACCTTTTGTTCCAGTGGATCATAGAAATAATATCCCATAGAATCTCTAGGATATCCAACAAAAATGCACTTGGTGGATCGGACATCTAATTTGTTTGGGGTGGGAGTCTTAACATAAGCCTCACAACCCCAAACCCTTAAATATGATAGGGATGGAACTCTTCCATGCCATATTTCAAAAGGTGTCCTTTCCACCCTTTTGGTTGGGGCCATATTCAGAATACGGGCCGCGGAGAGCAAAGCGAAACCCCAAAATGATAGAGGCAATGTGCTTCTAGCCATCATAGATCGAACCATATCCAATAAGGTTCGATTCCTCCTCTCAGACACACCATTATGTTGCGGTGTTCCAGGCGGAGTGAGTTGTGAGACGATCCCACAACTCCTAAGATGATCTTGAAAAACATCACTTAAGTATTCACCACCTCTATCAGTGCGGAGAACTTTAATTGATTTGTCGAGTTGATTTTCTACTTCATTCTTGAAGATTTTGAACATTTCAAAAGCTTCATCTTTGTGTCTTAACAAATACACATACCCATAGCGACTATAATCGTCGGTAAAGGTAATGAAGTATCTTTCACCATTCCTAGTCATTGGCTTAAAAGGACCACATACATCCGAATGTATGATACCTAATAAATCTTTTGCCCTTTCGTTAGTTCCACTAAAGGGTGTCTTAGTCATTTTTCCTTGTAAACAAGATTCACATACATCAAATGAATCACATTCATTTGTTTTTAAAAGACCATTCTTTTGAAGTGTTTGTATGCGTTTCTTGTTTATATGACCAAGACGACAATGCCAAAGGTATGTATCGCTCAAATCCAATTTGAGTCTTTTGGTGGTTGCTTGGTATATTGAGCTATCATATGTTGCGTTTTCATGAACCAATTCATAAATGCCATTACAAGGTATAGCTTTAAAATAAAATACATGATTTAAAGAAACGTGAATATCATTGTCAACAAACTTGAAATCATAATCATATTGTCTTAAACGGGAAACAGAAATTATGTTCCTAGTCAAACTAGGAGCATATAATACATTACACAAAATAACCTCCAAACCATTTGGAAGTTTCAAAATGTAGTCTCCTTGGGCTTCCACGTGAACTTTTGCACCATTGCCCATGAAGAGACTTATTTCCCCTTTCTCATAATGCTCATTTCTTTTGAACCCCTGCAACAAATTGCAAATGTGAGTTCCACATCCGGTATCTAATACCCATGTGTTAGAAGAAATAACATTTAGTTCTATATGTATCATGTATGTTATACCTGAGGTTTGCCCCGCATCCCTCTTTTCTCTCAACTCTTTGAGATAGACTGGACAATTTCTCATCCAATGCCCTATCTCACCACATTTGAAGCATGGGTCGTTCACAGCAACCTTTTGCTTCTTCTCCTTGGGCTTTGGAGGTTCCGCCCTAACAATCATCTTCCCCTTGCCCCCAACGTGCCCCTTTCCTTTGGCAACATTTGCCTTAGGAAGGTGTAGAGGCCTCTTCCTTCTCCCACCTTCGTTAATGGTGAGAACGGGTAAAACCCTCTTACCCATTCCCGCCTCAGCTGATTTGAGCATTGAATGAAGTTCATTTATGCTCTTATCCCATCCGTTCATGTTGTAATTCATGACGAATGCCTCAAACCTTTTAGTTAGGCCATTAAGGATCAAATCCGTGGCCAACTCTTTTGAGACAGGACAATTCAGCCTTTGAAGGCGGTCGATGTGGCTTTTCATCTTAAGAACATAAGATGAAACTGATTGGGATTCCTCCATCCGACATGCATGAAGCGCTCGAACCGTTTCAAAGCGCTCCACTCTAGCTTGTTGCTGGAACGTTTCCCGCAATTGAGTGATCATGTCATAGGCTCCATGGAGCTCATACTCCTTTTGGAGTTCGGGTGTCATACTTGCCAACATAAGGCAAGAGACTTGGATGGAGTCTTCTACATACTTTACCCAATCATTATAGGCTTCCACATCTTCCTCGTTAGGTTCATCGGGGATGGGATCATCAAGGATGTAGGCCCGCTTTTCTTGCTTGAGAACAATTCTCAAGTTGCGGTACCAGTCCATGAAGTTGTTAGGCGTTAGACGATCCCTTTGAAGGATCGCCCTAAGAGATTGGTTGTTTTGGTTTGGTACATCGTTATTAGCGTTGTGGTTGTCGGCCATCTACAAGATATTAGAAAGTCCATTTTAGTAATCGGTGATATTATTATATTTCATTTATTAATACCCTTTATGTCTCATAGACTTATTAATAAATAAAATTTTAGAATCCAACGTTGTATTTAAATATTGGTTAGGTGACCTTTATCCCTTTATTTAAATAAACAAGGTAGTCATAAATGACAATTGCAACCTATTGCAACTTCTAGTGGTATGGGATCGTTTGAACATCATATGTTTATCACGGCATGTTTATCCCATCAACACCTTTTATAAAACATATTTTAGGTGATCCATTCAATATATTTTACAAATCAAGTCGTCCTACTTACACACACGTGTGAGTTTACTATATAAGTGGTTAGGTGACCTTTATCCCACAAACATGGTATTCTCACCTCAATTTCAAGTTCCCTCAAGGTGGTTAGGTGACCTTTATCCCACTAAGAGTTTGCAAGTAACCTAAGTGTTGTGTAAAAGGATGGTGTTTAACTTGTTTTTCAAAAGGAATATATAATTCCACAATTCTTGTTTAGAAAAGTCTATGTACCATATGATTGTATGCATTCAACCATATGGTACCCTATTGGTTCTCTTAAATAAAACCCATTTTATTTTGCAAAAACCATTAACACCTTTTATAGAACCATTCTATTTTGCTTAATGATTTGAGAACCAATAACTTGTTTATAGTTTGTATAGGTTGATGGTTTGTTAATCACATCCAAATATTCAAAACAAACATCATCATATGCATTCAACCAAACATAAACAAAACATTCAAATATGCATAACAAAGCATACTAAGTTGAGCACACTTGTTTAGCCAAAACAAGTGTGTCAAATGGTCTTGTCCTAAGGGTTAAGAACATGACATATGGTTGACCCAAAAAGGACTCCCACTTGAATCCAAAACTTCAAGCATCCTCTTTGTCCATCTTTTCTTCAAGTCTTGATCTTGAGCTTCCTTACAAGATATGTATCCTAATACATTTTACTAGTAAAGATAAACTCCTAATCTATTTATTACAAACCATGTGAATAAATAAATTACAAGACTAGACTTGAAACAAAATTAAATTATTACATGCCCAAATGAATATAACATGACAATGAATCATTCAATCAATCAATCCAAGTGGTCAAGGCTTTGTTATGCATAATCAACAAACAACATATCCAAACATACATAAGAAGTCGATTTTTGGCAGCCCCTTAAAACCCATGTTTTTGGCCAACATAAACCAAGAACAAAAGGGTTTAGCCCAAGCAAACAATTATCTTATAAACTAGAGTTTTAAAGATCCTAATGTGCATAATATAGCATCTTTAAAACATCAAAAGGGGGCACTAAAACAGCCCCTTAAACCCACGGTTTTGGGCTGCCCAAAAGAAAAACGAAGTGAAATACATGTATGCATATGTATAAGTGGCTCTTGATGCCATTTGTGGGGTTTTAACATGTTTATCAAAGCTTCATACAACTTGATTTATATGAAAAACGCAGCGGAATTATATTTTAAAACATGTTAATAGGATGATTATTAAACCTATTTTAATAAGAACCCCAAAGCCATGGATCATTTATACAAAATGCATATAACAAGATGAACAAAAGATGGTGAAACTACAACCTTTGTAGCTGTAAAATCCGAGATTTAAAGGATGAAAAGATGTGTTCTTGAGGCTGAAACTTCAAGGTAGAAGTTCTCAAGATGGCATACCCCAAGCCTACCAATAAATCACCTTGAATGCTAGGATCCTTGACACCAATTTCCAGCTTCAAAACCCCTTTTCTTGGCTGGAAAATCTTCTTCTTTTCTGCCCCAAAACCGTGAGATTAGAGGAGAAAGTAGAGAGAGAGAACTTTTGTGTGTGTTATCTTGGATGTGAAAGAATGAATGAGTATTCAAGTGTCCAAGACTTGCATGTCTTGGAACTAATAAAATGGTGTAACCAAGACCAAGGGGGCGGCCTTAATGGGTCCCATTGGTTTTTTTTTTTTTTTTCTTTTTTTTTTTTACTCAATTCAAATTTGTTTAAAAATTATACAAACACATCCCTAGTTTTATAAAATTAAAACCATTTTAATTTTATATCACTAACACACCATATTATTTGCCATTGCTTAATTAATTAAGTAATGTACAAATAATAGTTTATGAACAAATATATATATATATATATATATATATATATGATGTTCATTAACAAAAGTAATAATCTAGAAAATCCAATTTCTAAATTGGTGTCATTATTTATTTGTATGATCTAATCAACAATAAATAATCTTTTGGTGATAGTACGGCTTGTTATTGGGTATGACCCGACTTGGATCATATCACACTAGCCACATCAATTTAATATGAATCTTGGGCAGAACAATTCCTTCAAGGAAGAGAGTAGAGATTGACAGAAAAGCCATGACAGCCCTTCAAATTGCCCTTCCAAACTCTATGTACAGAGGTTTCAAGAAGTGCAAAACAGCCAAGCAGCTGTGGGATGCATTGAAACTGATGTATGAGGGTTCCTTTGAAGCCAAGGAGAACAAGAAGGATCTCCTGAAGCAGTAGTTTAAAAACTTCACTTTCAAAACAGGTGAGACCATGACTCAGCAGTACTTCAGGTATGTTGAGATTGTGGATACCCTAGTGGATGGAGGAGTTTCTCTTGAGAACAGGTACATTGTAAGGAAGTTCATGTCCTCACTTCCTAGGCAATGGACACACTACTGTGTGGTGATCAAGAGAACTAAAAATCTCAAAACTCTTACACTGACAGAGTTATATGGGATTCTTAGTGGCTACCAGATGAAGATGAACATGCAAGGTTCATCTGGCAACTCCAACAATCAAATGGGTTCAGCCCTACATGTGGTTGAAAGGGACACCATAGAACACAAACATCATCTCATATGCTACCCTGACAACTCACCAAAGGGTCCTCATCACCTTCCAAGAGACACCAAGAGAGAACTACACTCAAGGAAGCCCATTCCAAGAGACAAGCTCTTCTCAAGCTTTTATGTCTTCTGATGAAAGCTGTGGCAACTCTCTTTTCACTCTTGAAGACCTAGACTGTATTTATCCAGATGATTTGAAATACATGGAAATAGTCCAGCAGATGGCTCTTCTCACTCACAAAGCCAAGAAGTTTTACAAGAGGACCGGAAGAAAGTTTCCAAGCAATGCAACCAGTGGAAAGTTTGGCCTGGACAAAGGCAAAGTCAAGTGTTACAACTGTAACTTGATGGGCCACTTTGCTAGAGAGTGTAAGGAACCTAAAACAAATGGTGGCCAAACATAGTCCAGACCAAACTACACTAACAAAGCTCTCCAGAATGAGAAGTCAAAGCAGCAGGCTGCTGTTGCTGTTGAAGAAGGAGGCTTTGACTGGAGCTTTCAGGTGGAAGATGCTTCTCCTAACCAAGCATTGATGGAAGACCATGATGAAGCCAAGGTATTGGAACATCTCTGTACTCCTGAATGCATTGCTAAAGTTAATAGATACAGGTCCTATAACCTGGAGATGACATCTGACCTTGAGTCCTTAAACATTTTAAAATCTGATTTTAGAAAGTCTAAAAATGATTATAAATTGAAGATAGAGGACCTTGAGAAAACCATTTCAGTTCTAAAACATGAACACACAAATTTTAGGACTCAAATCAAAGATCTCATAACCAAGTTAACTGAGTGCCAGACTGAGCTTGTGATCAGCAAAGCCAAGGTAGAAAATAGTGTTCTTGAAGAAGAGACATTCAAGAACATGATATCCTCATCCCTGCATAACAAAGTGTGCTATCAAAACAGGCAGGGACTGGGATCAAATGAGATAGCTCCTCCACACACAATCTTGTTTGTAAGATCTTCTAGGTGTGGAACTTGTGAAGATGAGCTTCCTCTCATAGATTCTATAAGTGAAGAGGATGAAGAAGAGATAGTGAGGAATTATTCTATAAAGAGTGAAGAGGAAGATTCTAAGAAGGGCCACTATCCTTCTAAGGAGAAGAAGAAGACTGTGACGACCAAGTCCATGAGAAAGAACTTGATCAGAAAGAGCAAAAGAAAGACAAGGAAGGCTTAAGAGATCAAGGCTACTTTTGACTCTAAGCAGAAACAAGTTTTCATTTCTGCAGGGTTTAAAGTGGTAGGGACTGAAAACACCAACCAAAACTCTTCTGTAAGAGTTCTGGTTCTTGTTCAACTCATCTCAGTAACAAGAAGAAGACTGATCTGCTGTGTACCAGTGCTGCATAGCTTGGACCATTAAACTCCAAGAACAGTTCCCAGCCCAAAGGAACTGTCTCAGCATCTACAAAGATGAAGGTGGAGAAGGGATGTGACCAAAGAAAGTCTTGTTCCCAGCAAAAGACTCTTGTGAAGAAGAAAATGGTGTATGTCATGTGTGAAAGTACCTCTCACATTGCTAAGGATTGTCCATACAATCCTAAAGGTACTATCCATATGACCAGTACAAAGACTTCAAAGAGTTCTATGAAGATTCAAGCTTCGGAAGGAAAACTTGTTTCCTTCGGAAGCTCCAAGTCTAAGAAGAAGGGAAGTGGAAAATTACCCTCGGAAGAGAAGTTGGTCTCGGAAGAAAGGAGTTCTTCCGAAGCACTGAAGTCTGCTGCAATGTCTGCAGAATCTTCTGAAGGTTCAGTCATCAAAACTTCTGAAGTTCCAAAAGCTTCTGAAGTTTTGAAGGTCAAGTCCAAGACTCCAAAGGTGGTGTGGAAGTCTAAGAAAGACTAAGTGACTGATAATTCTCCATCAACAACAGCTCAAGATCCTCTTGTACAACCATAGGATCTATTACTGTTGAATTACCTTCTGTTAATGAGCCCAAGACAAGCAAGGCTTGGGTTTACAAATGTAACTAATCATTTTCTTTATGCAGGGACAGCTGAAGACAAACATAAAGGTCTGGATCATTGATAGTGGCTGTTCCAGGCACATGACATGCAATAGGTCACTACTCCAGAACTTTGAAAGAACTGATGGAGGACCAGTTACCTTTGGAGGAGATGAAGGTGGTTACATTTCTAGAAGGGGCAAGGTCACAAATGGTAAGCTCAGCATTGATAAGGTAAACTTTGTTAAGAGCTTGGGTACAATCTTCTGAGTGTATCTCAATTTTATGATTAGAGTCATAACATGCTCTTCACTGAGGATGAGTGCATTATTCTCAAGCCTGGTGTGGTCATTCCTCATGAGCATATCCTGCTTAGAGCCCCCAAGAAAGGAACATGTACAAGATGGATTTGCAAGAAACATCTCCCTCTAGAGAAGTTTTATGCTTTCTGTCTAAAGATAATAGTGATGAGTCTTTCCTATGGCATAAAAGAATGTGCCATGTAAACTTTAAGAACATGAACAGATTAATTAAAAATGATTTGGTAACTAGAATACCAAAGAAAGAGTTTACAAGTGATGACCATTGTGTTGCGTGCCTGAAAGGGAAGCAACATAAGGTATCTCACAAGCTTAAGAAAAGGAACTCTATCATTGCACCCCTACACTTGTTACATATGGATCTCTTTGGCCCTACCAGTGTAATGAGTTTAGGAAGTACCTCTTACTGTTTAGTGATCACAAATGACTTTACAAGATTCATCTGGGTTTTCTTCCTTAGAACTAAGGATGAGACTCCTGAGATTCTGAAGAATTTCATCTTAAAGATTGAGAATCAATCTGATCACAAGGTCAAGATCATAAGATGTGATCAAGGAACTGAATTTAATAACCAAATCTGTGATACATTCTATGATGAAAAGGGTATTACAAGATAATACAGTGCTCCAAGGACTCCTCAGTAGAATGGTGTTGTTGAGAGGAGAAACAAGACACTGATTGAAGCTGCAAGAACCATGCTGTTTGACTCTAAGCTGCCCATCACCTTCTGGGCAGAGGCAGTCAACACTGCCTGCTATGTGCAGAACAGAGTTTTAGTGTTAAGACTCATGGCAAGACTCCTTATAAACTTTGGCACAAGAGGAAACCTTTCATTGGTTTTCTCAGGTCATTTGGTTGTCCTTGCACCATCTTGAATACCAAAGATCAAATTGCCAAGTTTGCTGAGAAATCAGATGATGGACACTTTATTGGATACTCTTCTCAAGCTAAGGCTTATAAAGTATACAATCTTAGAACTAGAGTTGTTGAGGAGTCAGCCAATGTGACTTTCAATGAACACACACCCTGTGTTACTGGTTCTAGTCCGGATTGGTTATTTGATCTTGATTTAGTTACCAACTATTTTAACAAATCTTATGAGAATGTTTAAGGATCTACAGAAAATTTAAATATAGGTGATCCTGATCCAAGATTTGAGCTAAGAAGATCTTCAAGTTACATCTTCAGCTCCAGTTGGAACTACTTCTGCAAATGAGGTTTCTGTCAGCACTACAATGACAAACTCAGCTGATACATCTGGGGTGCCTTCAAATTCTAGCTCAGAGGCTCCACAACCAGATAAGAACACCTCAATTGTAGAAGACAACAATGGTGGTGGTGATAGTGACCAAGAATTTCTTGATGCCACTAACCACACCATAGATGAGAACATCAATGATGTCACACACTGCTTGGATCAAGTCTCTCTTGAAAAGTGTGCTGATGTGGTGGGAGAAACATCTATGCCAGATCTAAATTTCTCTAATTTAGATCTTTCTCAGAAACTTGCTGTGATCCCTCAGCTTAGGATCCACAAGTCTCACCCCACCACAAACATCATTGGAAATGTTGTCTCAGGGGTAAGAACAAGAGGACAAACCGATGAAGCAAATGTTTGTCTTCACTCTTGCTTCCTATCCTAGATAGAGCCAAAGAAAGTTGGTGAAGCTCTAAAAGATGGAAGTTGGGTTAAAGTTATGCAACAAGAGATGCTTCAATTCAAAAGGCAAAAAGTTTGGAACCTTTGTCCTCTTCCTTGTGGGAAGACTACCATTGAAACCAAATGGGTATTTAGGAACAAGAAAGATGATAGCGGCATCATCATCAAGAAAAAAGCTAGACTGGTTGTTCAAGGATACACACAAGAAGAAGGGATTGACTACACTGATGTCTTTGCTCCAGTAGCAAGATTAGAAGCTGTTAGGATATTCCCTGCATTTGCTGCATCTAAGAACTTCAAGGTCTTTCAGCTTGATGTGAAGTGTGCCTTTTTGTATGGAGTAATTGATGAAAAGGTATATGTCAAACAGCCACCTCGTTTTGTAGACCCTGATCATCCTCATTACGTCTGCAAGCTTGACAAAGCTCTCTATGGGCTGCATCAGGCACCCAGGAAATGGTATGAGACACTGTCTGAGTATCTTTGTAAACGTGGATACAGAAGAGGTACTATAGATGGAACTCTCTTCATCAAAGGACAGGGAAATGACATATTGCTAGTTCAAGTGTATGTAGATGACATCATCTTTGGTTAAACTAACCCAAAGCTCTGCAAAGACTTTGAGAAGCTGATGAAAGACAGATTTGAAATGAGTGCCATGGGGGAACTCAATTTCTTTCTGGGAATTCAAGTGAAGCAAGTTGAAGATGGTATCTTCATAAGTCAGTCAAAGTATGTTCAGGACATACTCAAGAAATTCAACATGACTGATTGTAAGATTGCTAAGATACCCATAGCTAGAAACCACTCCCTTGGACCTAATCTTAAGGGGAGTGTGTAGATGAGCACTTATACAGGGCTATGATTGGGTCTCTTATGTATCTTACTGCTAGCAGGCCTGATATCATGTTTGCTACATGCATCTGTGCAAGATATCAAGCTTACCTTAAGATGTCTCACCTCATCGCTGTGAAGAGGATTCTAAGATACCCCAAAGGTGCATCAACACTTGGTTTATGGTACCCTAAGAATCCTCACTTCAATCTGTGTGCTTATACAGATAGTGATTATGGTGGTTGCAACATGACTGCAAAGCTTACATTTGGGGGATGTCAGTTCCTTGGTGGAAGGGTTGTCTCATGGCAATGCAAGAAACAATCCTGTGTCTCTGCATCAACTGCTGAAGCTGAATACATTGCTACTACAAGCTGCTGTGCTCAAGTGCTTTGGATTCAAAATCAGATGCTGGACTATGGGTTAAACTTCAAGGAGACTCTCATTCACATAGAAAACAATAGTGCTATCTCGATCACAGAGAACCCTGTGCAGCACTCAAGGACAAAGCACATCAATATCAGGTATCATTTAATAAGAGATAACTATGAAAATGGATTACTTAACTAGTCAAAGTTCACACAGATGAACAATATGTTGATCTGTTTACAAAGGCTTTTGATGAACAGAGATTTAAATATCTTATATCAGCTATTGGGATGATTAACTTTGAGTAGGTTTTTCTTAAAACTAATTCTTATTATTTTTTAAAATATATGTGTCCTAAGTTGTCTAGTTCATCATTTTCATAAGCTCATGTTTTCTTTGGATGAAAATTTCTTTTTGAAGACTTTTCTTAGATTTTTGAAAATTTCTGATACTTTGGAAATTATGCTTTTAACTTTGAAAGCATATCATGCCTTCAACAAATAACTGTCTAAAAAATTTACCTTCGGAAGAGTTCTTTGATCTATCTTCCGAAGCTTAAATACTTGTCTAAGACAATTACTTATTTTCAAGGACCATTTACTTCCGAAGCAAAATTAACTCTCGGAAGCTTTGTTGTTTTATATACAAAGCACTCAAGTTTTAGTTTCTCTTCCGAAGCAAAATTCTCAAAACTCTTAGGAAATTCTTCCGAAGTCTTTTTCGCTTCGGAAGCCTTTTTAATTAAAACTTCCGAAGATAATTAACTTTCGGAAGCTTTTTGACTTCCAAGAAAACTACTTTTTGAGCAAAAATAAACAACTTTTTCAGAGGTGGGACCGACATCCGGATTTTAAAGTTTATCCTCTTTCATTAAACTTTATCTAAAATCCCTCTCACATATAAACCTAACGATTTCCCCCTCTTTCTATCATCTGTTCTTCCTCCAACCTAAAAACCTAAAATTTCTCCCTGAAATTTCTTTCTTCCTTCTTTCTTCATCTTAAGCTACCTCAAAATGGCCAACCTTGCTCACAGAAATGATCCCAACTTTACCATGCAGCTACACAGGCAACATAATCAGGTTGCTCTGTTAAGCTCTAAGAAAGATCCTCATTTCTCAGAGGTTTGTCGATTCTTAGCTTTGTCTAACTACTTCACCTCCCTAACCATTGATCCTCCTCTCTATGAGGATCAGCTGCTTGATTTTTGGAAGACCTGCCAAGAGGTCATTATGGACGGGGAGAAGGCACTGTCTGCCACAGTGTAGGGGAGAACAATCTTCATCACTCCGGCCATCATCAATAGGCATCTTTAGCTGGATGATGAAGAAGGTGAGGTGTTCTTCCCAAAGAAAGCTGTCAATCATTCCTTTGAGCAGATGGGATATGAGGGAGATTTCTCTGTAAAGACCTTTAGGAAAGGGAAGGTCTCATCCAAGTGGAGATTCTTGCTCCATGTGGTCATCCACAGCTTATCAAACAAGCATGGTGGATGGGACCAGGTTCCTGAGGATCTCTCCTTCATAATCCTTGGAATGGTTTATGGGGTCAAATTCAGGTATTCTCAGTTGTTTATACCAATTTACTTGCTAATTTAGACTCCTTAGAATATTATATGTTTCCTAGATATGTCCAGTACATTCTTAACTGTGAACTGGGCTCACAGTTGAGGGAAACAGGTAACATTCTTAAATTGGGACAGATGAAGCCCGACATCTTTATATACTAAGAAAGCCCACTGTTGGCTTCTCTGGGGTAGAAACAGCCCTTGTCCCAAAAATGTTAGAGCTTATTGCCCAAGGTGACAACCTAGCAGCACAAGCTAGTGTTGAACCCACACCTGCTACCTCCCAACCACCCACACCTGCTACCTCCCAACCACCCACACAGCCTCAAATCACCATCACTTACCAAAGAAAATCCAAGAGAACCCCTGCTCAGGCTATTCAGTCTGTGGAGGCCCCCATATACTTACCCATACAAGTGGACACTGGAGCTCTCACTTCTCCTGAGGAGCAGACCACTCCCATCTCTTCAAGAATCAGTGTTGAGGTTCCTCATGCTCAGCCTGATAAGCTCATTAGCCCAACTCCCTTAAGCCATCAGTCTGAGTCTCAACACTCAAGTGATCAACCTTCAGGGGACAGTTACCATCCCTAGCCTATAGATCTCAACCAACCTATTCCCCACCTTAACTTATATACTGATTAAGATCTAGGTTTCAGTGAGTATAATGAGTCTCTCTTCTTTACCCTTACTCAAAGAGAGATGAATGCTCCTGAGTCTCCTACATCTATCCCACATCAGTCACCTACAACTAAGGTGGACACTTCTGAACTTGTTCAGGATGTTCATATGGAAGAGGCTCTCACTTCTGAAAGTGATTACATCATTAAGACCTCAACCATGGCAACTCAGCCCACTGAAATCTCAACTGAGATTGCCAGTGAGCAGAGGAAAACCAGCAGCCAAGAACCTGTAGCTGGTGGTGAGAGAGAGGACTTTGGTCCAATTATCTCGTCCCCCAATGAGTCTTCTGATGAAGATGAGGGGAATCTGAGACTAAAGGTGCACAAACTGACTAAAACATGCACCTATTTAGTCTCAAAGGTCAGTCACCTTGAAGCTCAGGTGACTACCTTATACAACAGAATCAATGATCAGCAACTTGAGATTTCATATCTTAAGGAAAAACTAGCTGGGAGACCCTTAAGAAGAGTTCAACCAGGAACACAAGAACCTGTGGATGTGATTGACCTATCTTCCAGCTCACCTATGCAAGTGGGTGATGCTACCAAAAAAGGGGAGAAAGTCATCACAGTTACAGAACCTGGGAGTTCTTCAAAAAGAGTGGACATTTAGGACTCACCATCCTCACTTGCAATTGTGCATTCTCAGCAACCTCCTCAAGTTCATATTGATGTGGACTACACAGACTCGTTCATACAGAGTTTGTTTGAGGATGGGATACCGAGGGCTATGACATCTTCACCATCTTCCAATCACATAATTGGGTGGAGGTATGACAACATCATGAAAGCCCTAATCATCATAAGAGTTCAAGGACAGCAAGAAGTCTTCAATTTTCAGACTTTGAACTACTATGAAGGTCTGGATTTAGTCAACATGCCACTTGTCAACCCAAGCAAATCAAGACAAGCTGACAGACTGGCAAAGAATCCAAGACAGGATCACTGCAGAGTTCAGCTTAAGAAGGAGACTTAGGCAATCAGGCAATGCCATCGGTCAACTGGATGTTGAGGCAGACCCTAAGATTAGTTTCATATGGGAAACCTTAACTGAAGGCCCAGTGGTAGAACCTGAGACCCCTATCTCATCATCATCAACTGCTGCAGAGTTCCACACTCCTATTGAGACACCTGCTGGTGAAGGTGCTTCTCAACCTCTCTTTGGCCAGAGCTTAGATGCTGCAATAAGCAATGAAGGCCAAAGCTCTCTCCACCCTGAGTCACAAAGGTCTGTGAGTGACAAAGGAAAAATAAAGATGACATCTGAGGAGATTGAGGAGAAGGAGAAAGAGAGAGGAAAAGGAGGCTAAGGGGAGAAAGTTCCTCTGCTGAGTCTTCAAAACTCATGGAGTTTGCTATCAGGGCTGACCCCAGACCAAATACTCAGAATGATGAGTTAAGGGCAGTTAGGATAAATTACCTGCAGACAAGGAACTATGACATAGACAGTGTCATCTCTCTCCCCTTAGAAGAGTTGAATGAACTGGTTGATTTGAAAATGTCAAAGGAGAAGAAGGAGGCTGAATATGCAGAGCTTCTAGTACAAGTGAAAGAAGAGAGAAGAAGAAAAAGACTATATAAGGATATGCCTACCCTCTCCCTAGTTCAGGAAAGTCCTGCACAAGAAGATGTGGTTCAATAAGAACCTCAGGTAGACAAAGAAGAAGAGAGGATCAAGATGATCAACTACTTGAGTGCCACAGGCTTCTATGAGGCAGATGCACTCCTTACCTGTCCTATGACTATGTTGAGTTTGAGTACTTAAAATATCTTGAACTTGAGATAATCAAGGACATAAAGACAACTAAGAGGAAGCTAAGGGAAGAAGCTGCAAAATCAAGAGCTATCATCCAAAAGAGCATGAAGAAGTCTGCTGATAGGCAGAGGATGATGAGCTTCTTGAAGCTATATGGATTCTCCGGAAGGAGACTTGGCCCCATGTCTCTATCCACCATGGATGAGCATATTAGGTTGATCAAGCAGAAGATCAACAGTGGAGAGCTCATTGACTTACACTCCACTCCAAGTCAAGCCCCACTTAAAGTGGAGGTTAAGGTTGAACAACCAGAGACAACACAACCTAGACCTCCTGCTGAAACTTAGCAAGCTTCATCTTCTGATCCACAGCAGGGTTAACCTCCCTCTCTTTCTGAGCCTGAGAGAGAGGAAATCACAACTGAGAAAGACAGTGAAGATCAATCCGGTACTGCAGGCCAGTCTTCTCAGTTAAAACCTGTAAAGAGAAAGAAGAGGATGACTTCTAAACCAAAGCCAAAGAAGAAGAAGACTGCACCCTCTTCTAAACCCCAGGATGAGTCAGAACATCTTGAGGTTGTGCAGCCAGAGGATGCTACATCAACTCCAATTCAAACAGCTCCTCTAGCATCAGGAAGACCCATCTTGTCTTGGACATACACCACAAATCCAGAAAGATGGCATTTCATTAGAGATCAAGGCACTGAAGACATTTACAAATGGCAAGATATGTTTCAGTTGCCTTTGCATGACCTCTTTGATATGAGAAGACATTTTGATAGTTTGAAGGATTCTAATCACCTTATGAAGAAAGGATTGGTGATCATCCTAATGAGGACTGTTGATATCTGAAGTCTACTAAGTGTTTTGGTAGCATCAGCCTAGGGGGAGTTTGTAGAGATTAATGAAGAGGCTGATGCAACCTAAACATCCAATGTCTATCCTGCATGCTGCACAAGTGCATTGAAGAAGAATGCTTAGGAAGTTTCACACATAAAACAGAAATATTCTAAGTGTGAAATCTTCCGAAGCCAAGACCAATATCTTCCGAGGCCAAATATGAAGTATTTCGAAGCCTTAGAGACAAAGTCTCCCTAAGCTTCAACTTATGAAGACAGATTTCTTCCAAAGACTTTTAACACATGCTTTATCTGATGTACTTTTCCATAAAGCTGGACACCTTTCCGCTACACCTCTGTAAGGTCACCAACTTACATGAGTTGGTGAAAAGGTCCATACTTTTGGTAACTGTACATTGAGGTCTTTAGTCTGTAACTTTCTACTTCATGTACTTTATCCTTTTTGTAATAGATAAGGATGAGAGCTATGGCATGTCATAGTCACTAGTCAAAAGACAATCTGCCTTTTGACTCTACAATTGATTTAGTTTTGTGTCTAGTCAATTGTATCCAGCTGGCTTTCAAAGTATAGCCGGCTATAGGATGTAGTATAAGTATCTCATGTTCTTGTATCTTTGAATAATGCTTTGTAACACTTGTAATAGAGCATAGAGAAAGCAATATACTACATTCTTGAAAACCATATACTTGTGTTTTTTGTGTTCTGTCTCTTACATTACTTGTGTTCTTAGGGTCTTACCTTGGTTAATTCAGTTTACTGTTTGATTAAGTTTAGTTAATCTCCTCTTTGTGTTTGTGTTGTAACTGACCCCCTTTAATGATCCTACACATACATAACATGCATCAAGCATAAACATACAACATCATACATCATCATGCCCATCGTAGCATCTATGACCTCAAAAGTCATCTTACATGAACTTACGGAAACCTCCCACGTCAAAACTTACATGTGCACTTTCCCCCGAAAGTCAGTAATTAAACTACACTTTCCTTGGGTACACTAACCCTACTTGGGCGTATGGGCACCCTTCAGTCGTAGGGCCTCCAGGCGACTGAACATCATGCGGTTGAACCAATGCGGATGAACACCTATGCGAATGAACACCCAATCATGCGAATGTAACTAATGCGGATGGACTTAATGCGGATGAGTCCCATGCGAATGGACCTAATGCAGATGAAACTAATGCGGATGAGCATTTATGCGAATGGGCTCTCAATCGTGCGAATGAAATCTCAGTCATGCGAATGAACCTCAATCGCACCTCAATCGGCTGTATGGCCTCCATTCGGTCGCCTAGCCCTAGCTGATGCAGAATGCAGTTCATCACGAACCCAATCTACCATTTTCGACCTCCAAGCTCATCCAAACCCATTCTAAGCCCAAATCAACCATCCTAAACCTTAGGAATGCATACCACAACACCATTCAAGCACGCATAAGCTCGAAAACAAACTCCAAACGCATCACACGCAAACACACACACGTACAAAAACGGGTTTTCTGATGGGTTCCAGCCCCAAAATCGACTAAAAACGTTTAAAAGAGGGGTCCTAGAACTCACACAATCAACACTTGAATCTACCGGAACCAACTTTTTCTCTCTTTTCTCCCTTTCTTTTCTCCTCTCTTTTCTTTGTTGAAATTTGGTGTGTGGGGGAGAGGGTAAGGGTTGCCCTCTCCCTTCAAATACTTTAATTTGCCCGACTTTATCTCATGGGTGAGTTTGGTCCCTCGACTTTGGACTTTATTTCTTTTCTTCTTTCATTGGCTTCAAAGAAAATAAATAATCGTGTGTTACATCAGGATGGGTTTGGGTTAGGATGGGTTCGGGTCAGGATGGGTTCGAGTTAAAATGGATCATTTAAAAAAAAGCCAATACAAGCTTATACGAGCTCAAAAAGATACATATACGACTTCAAAAAGATACATATACGACTTCATCTATAAAGGTGTACCTTCAATAAAGCGACGATGATGGTGCGATAATGAAGCGGAGACCCGATTGTAGGTGTGGTGGTGGTGAGCGATGAAACTCAACGGAGGTGGAGACTGATGCGGAGTCCGACTGTAGGTGCGGTGATGGTGCGGTGGTGGTGCACGATGAAACTTGATAGATGTGGGAGGGTGTAGATGCGGTGGACCGGTGGTGGAGTGGTGGTGGTTCGATAGTGGTGGTGGTTCGATAGTGGCATGGTGGTGGTTCGGTGGTATTGCGGTAGTGGTGCGCGATGAAACTCAACGATGAGTAAAAAAACATTGACTTATTGTGACTTGAAGCTATAATTTTGAAAAACCATCCTGACCTATGTTTATTTTTTTCCAAAATTTTTTTTAACCTATCTTGACCCTCTTGTGTTTTTTATTCAATCCATTCTAACACATCTCTATTTTGAAAACACCCATTATGACCTAAAATTACATTCTTGGACTTTTTTTGCCACCACTAGTTATTGGAAAGTAAAATGGTGATTATCGCTGCTTATAGGTTGGAAAAGTTGCTCCTCACTTCATAAAGGCTCAAATTTGTGGTGCCAATTTGCGTAACTTTTTTGTTCAAACTTTAATTTCCGTATAAATTGATCTGCACACTACACTTAAAACAAATAAAATGGACTTTTGTTTTGTTTTGAGTATATGTTTTGTTTTAGTTCCATTGCATTATTCGGCCAAAAGGCTAATACAAAGCCCTCTTATTACAATGACGTTACGTTTTTTGGTTTTCTAACCATTAGAATTTGAACATTCCTTTCTCACATATGTGATATCTTCTAGCAGTTGCCATCAAAGGTCCAGTTAGGAGTGGTTTTTAAGTTTTGATACAGTTTTGGATGAACTTTTGTGCATTTTTGTTGTTATTTTGTTCATAACTGTTCTGTTGTATCTGTTATTAACATGACTTTAAGGGACAACAATTATGAATATACATGTTGATTTCCAATGTTGTTCATGTTATATAAGCAATTGCTGTTATTTTCATATGGGTGAAGCTATACATACTCCCATCTTTACTTGTTATACCCACCCCTTATATAATTAATTTTAGAATTTGTCATATTTTACCCCTACAATTTTTTTATTATTTTTAAATAGATTTTTTAGGTTATAAATTAATACTATATGTAACAATTATATATTTGGTAAAACAATTTCCCAGTTCTTATACTTAATCATGTTTGGTATTTATATTTTAATAGATGTTCGTTTACTTAATTAAAAAAACGTTTTTAATTTGAATTTGTATATGAACTCAACAAACAAGTCATATACAAATAATGAATTCAACTAGTATCAAGTCTTTCTATGTGCGACATGTAATTAAAACCTTTACTTAAAACAATGTTAGAGCAAGTTCATTGATGATACCTCAAAGTTTATATAAAAAACGAACATGTTAAAGATTTCATAATGAGATGTTGATAAATATAAGAAGGTAAAACCTTTATGTAAATTCAAGTATGACAACAAATGTAGTGATGATGGTATAAAACTTATATAAAAGATGAACCGGTTAAAAAAGTTTACGTCAAAAGGGTATGTATAGCAACACACTTTTCATATTATTGCTTTGTAGCTAAAAGTCTCCATGTAACTAACATATTTGTCAATTTCATTGCAGTTACCCTAAATCAAGTCAACCTACCAATGATTTTAAATAGTTCATATCGGTTACGATGAAAACCCCCGTATCAAATGAAAGGATGAATAAAGGTGTGTGAGGTAAAATATGATTTTATTTTCATATGGGAATTATAACATTGAGCAGAGTGTTCCATTTGGCTTGATATAGCTTGCCTTGCATCAAAGAAAGCATCTTATACTTATTTATTAAGTTAATGCTATTTTACAAGCAAAACATTCGAATTTCATTAAACTTAGATTGTAATTGTTATTTTCAAGTTCACCGTCAAACTTATGCTATTCTACAAGCAAATATCATTTTATCTTCATTTGGATTAAGTGTTATTTGCAATTGGCATAACAAAAAGATCTAACACTAACATCTTTGAGTTGTTTAGATATCAATCTAATGTAGTTTATTTGTAACTGATAGGTTTCAAACACATATGCATTTTACTTCATTTTGCACACATATAACAATGCTATAGCTACACAAACAGTTTCCTCCATTTTCACAAGTGCTGTTTGCATTGACCGATTAAGGTTTTTGGTTAATGATTTTGTCAATATTTTCTTTGATTTTAGTTGTTCGTTCGTAGGTTGTGCTCTCGAATTTGGGTATGCTTACCTTTTTGATGGTCATTTGTTGTGTTGTTCACGACGAGATATGTGTTTCAATTTACATGAGTTTAATTTCTATCACATGATAATAAAGTTATATTGGCTTTACTTTGTCAGTTCCTAAATTGTTCTATTGATTTGTAAAGGGTTATTATCAATGAGATGAAAGCGTATTTGGTTTTCATGATTCTCGCATAAGGTATGAAGTTTGTGAAATCGTTGTCTTATTTGTGTCTACTTAATGAGTTCTGTGTAAAGTTATTGGTTTTATTGAATAGAATATGTAGTTTGTGAAAGTATCATTAGGTGGGGCACATTGATGTATTAGATGTGCTAACACTAGCCCATACAGATGCAACTTTACACTTTGAAACCTGTATTGATAGAAGTAATTGCAGTGATATTGTTCATGGTGTTAGTGGTTTAACTTATTTTTCCATTTTGGGTGGGGATATAACATGTTCTAATCAACCATATTAGTTCGTTCATGCTCTATGACCTAAATTCTTAAGGTTTAAACAAAACTAATTGGTTCGTTTCTTTGCACCAGAAGGTAATGCTTATGTGAAGATTTAGTAGTTGTACTCGTTGGTGTCTATCTTTGTTGAATTAGTGTGTATATATTGCATCTCTGTAAAATCATATTGGATATGGTTTCGTTAAAATATATGATTTTTTAATCTATGTTAATTGTATATTTTTGCTTGCCAACTTCGGTAGCTAATGAACGCAATATTATGCAATGTCAATGGTAGTTAATTGTGTGTTGTTAATCGACAATCACCCTCAGCTCTTTTTACATTTACCCTCAGCTCTTAGAACATGTATCACACCGACAATCACCAATAGAAAAATTCACTCAGAATTCATTAGCAACATATCATCAGTGGATACTATCGATAGGTCACTGATGAAAATATCACAAACAGATTCACAAAATGTTTTTTTTTAAAATTTGGTATTTAAAGAGTGGCTATCGATCGACTGCCGGCGGAATCATGTTTATATGTCCTAATGGAAGAGTCATAAATCTTATGTATTGACATTTAAGAAACCGAAGTAAGAAGACGAAGCACTAAACGACATTGTAAAAGTAATAAAAAAAGAATAAAGGGCCGATAACAAAATAAAGAAAAAAGGAGAAAAGTAGGATATAATCATTTATTGTTTTTCGTCAGTTCATTTAAACTGAAATGTTAACTAATGTCATTAATGATTTTTAGCCTAACCGGTTAAGATGAGATACTCATGATATATAAATAAATGAGAGTTATTGGTTCAAGTCTCATTCCAAGAAAAATGCTTAGAGTTGAGCCAGTAGATTTTCTCAGCAAAGAGTTTTCTTCTGAAGGAGTTAGGGGTGCGATCCCTACTGGGAAACATATAGGTGAACCTGATTTAAAACCTATTTTCCGAATCAAGGTCGTACATTTACTGTTAAAAAATATTGTTCTTTAGTAAACATTATTATATTGCAAGTAATTAATTTTTCTCCCTAAACACTTGTTAGCATTATATTTTTTTCTAACAAAAATTTTCCTCTCTCTTATATTAAATAATCATATTAGTTACTAATAATACTATTTAGTTTTTTAGAATAAAATAATTTTTATAAAATTAAGATATAAATCTTTTTATTAATATTATTTCTAAAAAGCAAACTTTTATAGAATATGATTTTTAAAACATTATCCTTCTTTGAAAATACAAAAAAAATAAAATTTTAATATATTTAGTATTTTATTTATTGAACTCATGTAATACATGAGTTTACTAAGCTCACTTGATTAATAAACAATGAAGAAAAGTATATACTTGATTCTTAAGAAGGTAAGAGAATAATATTTGTAACACACGCTTCATTTAACAAAAATAATAACTTTAAGTATATAACTATATGATTGAATAAGTGTATGTATATAGTTTAAGTATATAACTATATGATTGAATAAGTGTATGTATATAGTTTATGAAAAATAATCACATATAGTAGTATCCATGTAAGGCCCCGTTCCCGGAACGTTTACAGTTGGATCCTCATCGCACAAAAAACCTATAATTACATTTGCCTTATGAAAATATTGCAGCGGAAACATAAAAAAATAACTTTTCATATCATTACAAATGCTTTTACAAGTTAATACAAGCGTTCATTTCAAAACATCATTCGTTCGTATTACAATGCAAAAACATTAACAAAAGAATGCCATCCAAAAGAGCTGAGTAGCCGCCTCGTGCCATCCTCAGCAACGTTTACCTGCCAACTGAAAATGTATATAAAGTCAGCGTCGCTGAGTGAGTTCTAGTTTTATAATAAAACATACATTTCAATCGTTAAAACCGTTCTTTACTTTTTTCAGAATCAAACTATACTTTTCATTCGTTCGTGATCATACATCATACGTACATACAGATAATATCATTATTATCTTCCATTACATTCATTAACCTCATTCATTTTATATGTTCGTCCTTTCGAGTCTGTTACGACAACATGGTCGCTCACCTCATTAACAATCACAACTATTTGCACGCTATCCGAGTCTGTTGCAACCATAGGGTTGCTCACCCCAATTGCCAATTTCAACGATAGCACGCTATCCGAGTCTGTTGCAACCATAGGGTCGCTCACCTCATGGCAACTTCACGATAGCTCGCTATCCGAGTCTGTTGCACCCATAGGGTTGCTCACCCCAATTGCCAATTTGAACGATAGCACGCTACTCGAGTCTGTTGCAACCACAGGGTTTCTCACCTCATGGAAACTTCATGATAGCACGCTGTTCGAGTCTGTTGCAACAACTGGGTTGCTCACCTCATATATGTGCTTGCAAGCCTTTCCTTCGTTCATTAGTCATTCAATAATGCATGCATTCTTACTTCGTATTCCTCTTTCATTATCTTTCACTTTACGTTACATAATACTTTATTCATTCATTAACATGACACGTAAAGCCATAGGAAAGATAAACATACATCATAAGGAACATATCATACAATCATACATAACCAACAATCATACATCACTCATCACAACATAAATGACTTCAAAAAGTCAACTTACATATCCCCAAGTCGAAGCCTACATTACACTTTTTCCCTAAAATCAGAAAATATTCTAAGTCCTTAGGCGCATGGGCACTATGCAGGCGCATGAGTGCCTAGGCGCATGGGAGTCCTGGACGTCTGAACACTTAGTCAGTTCTAGCCCAATTCTAGGCGCATGGGGTACTATTCAGGCGTATGAACTTAAGCGTATGGACTAATCAGTCGCATGGACACTTAGGCGCATGGGCACTATTGGGACGCATGGCCTAACACTTAGTCCCGACTAATATTTCTAGGCGCATGGACCACTGTTCAGCGTATGAGCTATACTTAATATTTCTAAGGCAATTTCAGGCGCCTGAGCCTTATCTAGGCACATGAACCTTCTGTGTAACATGTTTCTAGGATGCTTTCAAACCCAATCATCAAACCCATCTATTCTAAGCTTATCAAGGCTATTCTAAACAAGAACAACCTATAAGCATATAAGAATCATCATCCACTGCATAATACATACAGACATACGTACCAAACATGGAAAAAATCATTTTAATACATTTCCAGCCCCAAAGATGTTTAAAACAAGTAGAAACTGGGGTCTAGAACTCACCTGGTGCAACTTGGGTGTATCTTCCTTCTAACCTTTTTGCAAATGAGTTCAAACACCTAAACACCACACCGAACACACACCCGAACACACACAAACATATAAGCATAACCCGAGACCAAAACCCAACACAAACACTTAAAAACCATGAATTCATACTTAAATTCGACCTTCTTCTTCTTCTTCTTCTTCTGAGAGTTTTTGCTCTCTCTCTCTCTCAATCCGAATGAAAAGTGATGTGAAGGGAGGGTGGACGGCCATGCCCACCTTTACACCAACTTTTGAAAGATTTTGTTCTTTTGACACTTTTAACCCCTCATCTTGGGTTTAATTGCTTTTCCTTCTTTTATTCCTCTTTTCTTATCTTTCTTTGAAAAGACGGGTGTTACAAGTCCACCCCCTTATTTAGGTTTCGTCCCCGAACCCTGTTATTTCTCGAACATATGAGGATAATGCTGCCTCATCTCCTCCTTGGTCTCCCATGTAGATTCGAATCCCTTCCTGTGCTTCCACTGTACACGCACCAGAGGAACCACTTTATTTCTCAGCCTCTTCTCTTTACGATCGATGATCGCCACTGGTTGCTCCACATAATTGAGTCGTTCATCCACCTCGATATCTTCCAGTGGTACAGCCATATCCTCCTCGGCTAAGCACTTTCTTAAGTGAGATACATGGAATGTCGGATGAATTCCACCTAGCTCACTGGGAAACTTCAATCTATAGGCCACCTCTCCTACCCGAGCAATGATACCCTTCCACGATGAGACCTTCAACATAACCCGGTCACCCACCTGGAACTCAATCGGTCTGCGTCGTTTATCAGCATACGACTTCGGTCTATCTTTGGCTGCCTTCACGAAGGCTTTAATCTTCTCAAGCTTCTTGGCCGTAGCTCAATGACCTCGACGCTCCCCAATTCCTTCTGACCAACATCACCCCAACAACAGTGTTCTACATCTCTACCGTATAACATCTCGTATGGTGGCATGCCAATACCGCATGATAACGTGTTGTACGCGAGAATTCAGCTAACGGTAAGTGGTCATCCCCACTTCCCCTAAAATCAATCACACATGCCCAAGCATGTCTTCCAGTGTCTGAATGGTCCTTTCTGATTGACCATCAGTTTGGGGATGATAAGCCATGCTAATATGTAACCTCGTCCCCATGGCATCGTGGAATTTCTTCCAGAATTTGGATGTGAACCGGGTGTCGCGGTTAGACACTATAACACCGGCACACCATGACGAGTCACAATCTCTTTAATGAATAGATCCGCCAACCTCTTGGATGAATATGTCTCGCGGATCAGTAAGAAGTGAGCACTCTTCGTCAGACGGTCGACAATCACCCATATGGCATCATACCCTTTCGGAGTACGCAGCAACTTCGTAATGAAATCCATGGTGATGTGCTCCCACTTCCATTCCGGTATATCCAAAGGTTGGATCTTCCCATACGGCTTTTGATGCTCGGCCTTCACTTGCAAACAAGTAAGGCACTTACTCACATACCCCATCACATCGCGCTTCATACCGGGCCACCAATAATCCTTCTTCATATCTTGATACATTTTTGTGGCACTAGGGTGGATGGAGTATCGATTTTTGTGGGCTTCATCCATTATCTTCACCCGTAGATCCCCAAAACGAGGAATCCACACTCGTCCAAATCGGGTTTTAACACCGAGTGTGTTTTCACCCAATTCCCCAACCAGACCTCTCATTCTTTTAGAGTTTAGATTATCTTCTTTCAATACATCATCTTGAAACTCCTTGACTTGCTTCATCACATCAGAGGTCATGATTAGTTGATAAGCTTTCACCCGAATCTGTTCGGGCCTCTCCTTTCGGCTAAGGGCATCCGCTACCACGTTAGCTTTGCCCGGATGGTAATGGATCTCACAATCATAATCCTTTATAAGCTCCAACCATCGTCTCTGCCTCATATTCAGGTCCTTCTGCTCAAAGAAGTACTTTAAGATCTTGTGGTCGGTGAAGATGGTGCACTTCGTTCCATACAGATAGTGTCACATCCCGACGGAAGCGGGAGATAATTATTTGGGTGTGACTTGATTGTACAGAACTCATTGATTAACAGAGTTTATCAGATAGCACAGCAACATATATCAAAATAAACATAACATAATTCATAAGATAATAATAAGGTTAGGATTACATTAAATCATGATAGTCAAAATTTGATCTAAGTATAATCCTATTACAACATAATTTCTAACTGCTACATCTTCAGTAACGGTGGAAATGAGTGTCCACCGATATGATGAGATCATACATATTCACAGTTAGATTCATACAAACTTTCCTCATTACTTCTCTCCAGCCGTTATACACATCATAAGAGAACATTAAGCGGTTAGACATGATGGATTCCTGAAAAAACATACTCATAATAGTCAACATAATGTTGGTGAATTCACAGGTTTATCTTACACAAAATATTATTGATGCATCATATATAACCAAACTTTACTTAATAATCAGATCTACCATACTGTCATAACATAATTTATAAATCATATAATATAGCATCACAACACTTATCCTGTTGGTGTAGGAAATTATTTCCTAAGTAGCGCTACCTATATTATCCAACGGTTCTACATCCGAATTAATGGTTGTAACATAAATGACAGTAAACTTAAAAATTGCATCAATCATCAAAATCAATAGTATGTTTTTTCTCCCAAAAGTTTATAAAAATCAAAATGGGGTTATGAATCTCACCTTTACTTTAAGAAATCACCTATAAACAAAATATTTATAGTTTAGAAAACAAAAATATTTTCTTCAAAATTTTCAGTACCTCAAATGACATTAAAATTGTTACAATAAATAGGTAAAGAAATAAAACATAACATACTCAGATGTCATAATTTAATTATTTACAGTTTATTTCTTATAAATTTTGGAATAATCAAATAAATTGTTAAAATTACCTTTGGGTTTCTAAAAATTCTCAAACTTGATCAAAATATTTGACACAATATTTATAACTTCTAAGAATTTTCCCAAATCCTAAATCATAGCAGAGTCAAATTTTATGATTTTCACCATTTATCATATTTAGTAAAAATAACAGAATATTTCCAAAATTCCTATTTTCATACAGAATGTTTTTTTTTAGATTTTAATATTTTCTAAAATTTTCTCATAATTTATTGTAAAATAAAGTATTTTTCCTGATTTTTATGTGGCAGAAGCTTTCAAAATTCATAACTTATTCATAACTTCAAGTTAGGTCATGAAACTTTTTCTGTAAATCCTATAATTCATAAGGGTTAACATATAATTTCTTCACTTTATTCCAGTTTAGTTCTTCCAGCATAAATTTTTCCTTCAACTACTAAAATATTTATATAATTATATTCACTCATAGGAATGGCATCAAAATTTGCAGAACTATATTTCTTAATATTCTAAACTATCTTCAATGTTTGTTCCCACAATCATAGTCTATAACATAATAAACTGAATTTAACAATTTACACATAGAATTTTAACCCTTAGTTGATATTTTTTTATATATCTTTTAGTTATCTTTATTTATTTATTCATTTAAACTCATAAGATCTTTCTTACTGCTTCTTGAATAAGATTAATATACAAGTAAGATTTATGAACCTTTATAGTCTTTTTAATCTTACTAGATAAAGTGTTAGAGATGAAACCTTGATTTTGATAACGAAAAGAGGTGAGGATAACTGATGGCAACTTCTTTCTCTGTTGAACAAAGTTAAGCGAAATCCCACGTCTTGTTCTTTATGACAACCGGCGGAAGATGATGATGTGATTGTGGTGATAACCGAGAACTTAGAGAAGGGATGAAGGTAACCGTGAGGTTAGGAATGGAGATGACCGAGGGTGTTGTGGTGGTGTTCGGTTATGGTCTTAACCGAGAGTGAAGTGAAGGTGGTGTATGGAGTTTGAATGTGATGGTGGTAATGGGACAATCCTTCGGGCCGAGAGGTTTATAGTGGAGCTGGTCATGATGAACGCTATGCTTAGAGTAATGATTTGGCACATAGCTTGCATTAGTTGGTCTTCATAGGTTGTTAAGGTGGCGGCTTAAGGGATGGTCCGATTAGGTGGCGGTGTAAGGGGGTGGGTTGGTGTCATGGTGGGGCTAGGTGGCATTCAAAGAATTAGGTGAGTCATCATGCTATTATTATAAGGTTTAACTAATGCTTAGGGTGTTTTAATCGGGTTGCTTAATCGCCTAATGAACTGAGACTTGAGTTTTCATGATGCTTAAGTTTGAGGTTTGAGCGTGTAAGGTTTACTTAGATTTGTTTTGATGTCAAGTTTCCTTGATGTTATCTTGTACTGAGGTGTTTGTTTGGGTTGTGTTTTTGTATCATTGATTTGTTTGGTGTTTTATGTTGAGTTTCTTTGAGCACTTAATGTTTGGTAACAAAAGATTATAATATGGATACATACATACGTAAAAGATTGTGCATGCATGTAACCATGCATACATGCAACATATATATACACATAAACACATAATACACATATGTAATGAACAAAATATGGCACATGCATACGTAGGATATGTATGTAAACATGCATACGTAAAATTTTACCATATATATTATTCATAACTCATATACATAATATATGCTAAATTTATTCATAAACTAATTTTTGCCTAACCTTATTTTTAGGGTCGTCACATTATCCCCCCGTAAAAATAATTGCGTCCCGAAATTTACTTAGGAGATAATACCTAAAGTTGAGGGGAACTTATTTGGTTACTGGTTCCCAATAAGTGGGGATACTTTCTCAAAATCTCATCTTCTCTTTCCCAAGTATATTCTGGACCTCTTTTAGCGTTCCATTTAACTTTTACTATAGGTATCTTACTTCTTTAACCTTTTCACTTCTTTATCTAATATGGCTATTGGTTCTTCCATAAAGTGAAGTTTCTTGTCTATATTTATCTCTTGAACTGGAACTTTAATGTCTCATCTGGTAGACATTCTCTTCAAATTGGACACATGAAAAATATGTGTATTTCACTTAGTTCTGGAGGCAGATCTAACTTATATGCTAATGAACCAATTCTATCAGTGATTTCGAATGGACCAATATACCTAGGATTTAACTTATTTCTTCTTTCAAATCGAACTATGCCTTTTGTGGGTGATACCTTTAAATAGACCTTATCTCCAATCCGAAATTCCAAGGGTTTTCTTCTCTTATCAGCATAACTTTCTGTCGATCCCTGGCAGCTTTCAACCTATTCTTAATTTCAAGAATCTTATCTGAGGTTCTTGTATCAATTCAGGTCCTGTAAGTTGTCTATCTCCTATTTCATCCCAACATAGGGGTGATCTACACTTCTTCCCGTATAAAGCTTCTAATGGGGCTGTTCCAATACTTGAATGATAACTATTATTATAGAAAAATTCTATTAAAGGAAGATGTGTATCCCAATTTCCACCAAAATCTAATGCATAAGCTCGTAACATATCTTCCAAAGTTTGAATTGTCTTCTCACTTTGACCATCTGTTTGTGGATGATAAGCTGTACTCGGATTTACCGGAGTTCCTAAAGCTTTTTGTAATGTTTGCCAGAATCTTGAGGTGAATCTACTATCTCTGTCTGATATAATGGAAATAGGTATTCCATGTCTGGATACAACTTCTTTTATGTAAATTCTTGCCAATTTCTCCATTTTATAATCTTCCCTGATTGGTAGAAAATGTGCTGATTTTGTTAACCTATCCACTATAACCCATATAGTTTCATATCCATTTGAAGTTCTTGGTAATTTGGTTATGAAATCCATAGTTATTTGATCCCACTTTCATTCTGAAATTTCTGGTTGTTGCAAGTATCCAGAGGGTTTTTGGTATTCAGCTTTTACTCTTGAACAAATATCACATTTGCCTACAAATTCTCCGATTGATTTCTTCATGCCTGGCCACCAGTATTGGCTTTTTAAATCTTTGTACATTTTTATTTCCTGGATGTACAGAATACCTTGATTTGTGTGCCTCTTGTAGGACAAGCTTTCTAAGTATAACATTATCTGGTATCCAAATTCTTCATTTGAATTTCAGAACTCCATTTGTGTCTTCCTTTAAATCTTTCATTTTCCCTTTAATGTTAACTTATTTTTTTGCTGAGCTTCACGTATTTGACTTATCAATTCGGAACGTAATCCATTCGCATGGCGCGTACTCGTAATGGTTTTGTTCTCTTTTTTTACTTAAAGCATCAGCTACTACATTTGCCTTTCCGGATGATACTTGATTTCACATTCATAATCACTTAGTATTCTACCATCTCCTTTGCCTCATATTTAACATTTTCTGATCAAATATATACTGTAAGCTTTTATGATCTGTATATATTGTACACCTTGTGCCATACAGATAATGTCTCTAGATTTGAAGTGCAAATACTACTGCTCCTAATTCCAAATCATGAGTAGTATAATTCTTTTCACTACCCCTAAGTTGTCTAGAGGCATAAGCTATTACCTTATTCCTTTGCATTAGAACACATCCAAATCCTTGACGTGAGGCATCACAATATACAATAAAATCATTAGTCCCATCTTGAGAAATTTTCTATGAATCTCCTATAATATCTTCCCAATCCTAAAAATTGACGTACCTTTGTTGGTGTCTTTGGATTTTCCCATTTCTTAACATCTTCTATTTTTGCTGGATCAACCTGTATCCCTTGTCGGTTAATTACATGCCTAAGAATTATACTTCTCTTTTCCAAATTCATATTTTGAAAATTTTGCATACAGTTTCTCCTTCTTAATAGTTCTAAAGTCATTCTTAAGTGCTCTTCATGATCTCCTTACTCTTAGAATAGATAGAATATCATCTATGAAGACTATGACAAATTGTCTAAGTATGGTTTACATATCCTATTCATAGATCCATAAATATTGCGGGAGCATAGTTAACCCAAATGGCATTACAAGAAATTCCTAATGACCATATCTTGTTCTGAATGCAGTCTTTGGTATGTCCTCCTTTTGAATTCTCAATTGATGATATCCTGACCTTAAGTCATATTTGAAAAGTAACTAGACCCTGTAATTGGTCAAATAAATCATCTATCCGGGTAAGGGATATCTATTCTTTATAGTCACTTTATTGAGTGCCCTATAGTCAATACACATCCTGAAAGTTCCATCTTTCTTTTTAACAAATAGAACTGGTGCACCTATGGTGATACACTAGGGTGTATAATCCTTTGTCCAAGAGTTCTTGTAATTGGTTCATCAGTTCCTTCATTTCTATTGGTGCTAAACGATATGGTGCCTTAGCTATAGGAGCGGTTCCTGGTACTAATTCTATTTTGAATTCTACTTGACGATGGGGAGGTAACCAGGTAATTCATCAGAAAATATATCAGGATATTCATTAAAACACTTTCTAAACTTTCTTTATCTACTTGGGTGTCAACAATATGGCTAGGAAAGCTAAGCATTTCTGTCTTAAACATTTTGTGCATTCTTACAGGAAATTATCTTCATGGTACCTTTGGGTTCTCACCATATACATAAAGTGTTGTCTATTAGTCGAGGATTCTTACCATTTTCTTGCCACATACTATCTCAGCCTGATTCTTACTTAACCAATCCATCCCACAACAATATCAAATCCTCCTAGATCAATAGGAATCAAATCTATCTCGAAACAGTATTCATCTAAATTTATAGTACAATTAGGAATAATTTCATAGGCTTTAATTATCTTACCATCAGCTAATTATATCATATACTTTGATTTAGCTTTTCTGAGGTTAAATTAGTAATGGTCAAAACGTGTTTGACACAAAACTACGGGCTGCTCCCGTATCAAATAATATGGTAGCATACTGATTGTTTATAGGAAATGTACCCGTTACAACCTCTGGTTCGTGTTGAGCTTCTTCAGCTTGTATTACAAAAGCTCTTCCTCTAGGGTTGTTTTGGGTTGACCGGAGCCTTACCCTTCAGTTGTGGACATTTGTTTCGAAAGTGATCTTCGTTCCCACATTAATAGCAAACTGGATTTGGGTTAGTGGGGCTCTTACAGTCTTGGATATATGTCCTTTTTTCTTGCAGTTGTAACAGATTACCATTGCGCAATTACCCTGATGATATCTCTGACAGGTACTGCACCATGGCTGGTTTGTGGGTTGTGGTTTCTTTTCCCGTGTCATCCCTAAAAAGTTTCGGGTGGGGTGTTGGGCTATTCTTTTCTGGGAATTTCCTCCAAACCTTCCTCCCGAGTTATCATCATTCCATTTTCTTTTCTCTCCTGATCTAGGGATACTATACAGATCCATTTCTTATAATTTCGTCAGTCAAGCTTCTTGATAGCTTACGGCATCTTGGAAAGTTTTAGGCATAGCAGATTTTACTAGCCCTCTTATTTGTGGTACTAATCCCCAAATATATCTTCCTATTCTTTTTGTTTCTGGGGTTACTAAGTGTGGTACTAACCTTGAGAGTTCATTATATCTATCTGTGTACTCTCGATGTCCTGCCCCTTTCATTTCTATTGTTAAAAATCCAGTTTCTAATTTTTCTATTTCATTGTAGGGACAATGTTTTTCTATTACTAAACCTCTAAATTCATCCCAACTTAATCCATTCATAACATGCCTAACTTTAGTGTGCATTTCTATTTTCCACCAGGATTGTGCTTCTCCCTTTAGTGAATGTGAAGCAAACAAGGTTTGTTGTTGTTGGCACAATTACTGATTTCCAAGGTTGATTCCATTTCATCTAACCATGTAAAGCTTGTACTGCTCTCCTTTACCATCAAATTCCCAGGGCCTACATGACATAAAAGCTTTATAGGAGCATCCTTTTTTTCAGTTATAGTTCTCTTCTGGTTGTCCTCTCATGGTGTCGTTGACGGGTATTTCGTTACCTGGTGTTGTAGCTCCAAGATTTAGGTTTTGTTGAAGTTGGGTTACTAGTGTGGGTATAGCAGCCTCTATCTGCTGTGTTACTATTCGTGAGATTCTATCATCTTCATTGGCGGTTGTGTTTACAGGAGTTTCTTCTCCGAGTCGGGTTCTAGGTTGTCCAACTCGTGCCGTTCTTCTTACGGGCTGTGTGTTTCTTCTTGGTTGTATGATTTTTCTATAGGTAATTGTAGTCAATATATATAAAAAATATATATTTAATTTCTTAATAGCATTTTAGCTAACACTTAACAGACAATAATTTTAAACATAAAAGATATATTGCACATAAGTTCTTATTAAGGTTTTGCAAATTAAAGTTAGAAAGTAACTTAAATTTCCATGAATCCATTTCCATATTCTTGAAAAGATGTTTTTCTTGGGTGTCTTCAATTCTTTAACATCCTTTTGGATATTCCTAATTTATTGTTGAATTTTCTTAAACTTTTTAAGAGTTTGTTGGGCTGTCATAATTTGTTCTTCGTTCATCTTTGTCTTTTGCTTTGTCTTTCATCCTCCTTGGGAGAGTCAGCATCTTGTATTTCTGCATCCTATCTTGCTTAGCCTTAAGCATTTCCGGGTCGTACCTTTTTCCTGGGTTTTATAATGGTATATCCTCCTATTGTTACTCGTGCACATCGGACATAAAATTTTGGCTTATGGTTATTTTCAATTTCAGTTTGGGAAGTTTTCATGACTTGCTGAGGTTCGGGTTCAGAGGTTATTTCCTTATAATTGCTATGTTCTGAGGATTCAGATTGGTCAGTCTCACTGTAATAATTGTCAGAGGTCATAGCTACAAAAGTCTTTTCATAATTTCAAGCAAAATTAGTTAGTCATTTATTCTCCTATAAACAAAATTTTACCTTTAGATTTACTAAAAAGTAATGCTAGAATATTTATGATTCACAAAAGTTCACGTATACACATAACATATAGATTTATAATATGAGCTTATGGTTATAGTCTAGGTGTTTTATAATACCTAGTTCTCTATAACTAATGGCTCTGATACCAACCTGTCACATCCTGGCGGAAGCATGATATAATTATTTGGGTGTGACTTGATTGTACAGAACTCATTGATTAACAGAGTTTATCAGATAGCACAACAACATATATCAAAATAAACATAACATAATTCATAAGATAATAATAAGGTTAGGATTACATTAAATCATGATAGTCAAAATTTGATCCAAGTATAATCCTATTACAGCATACTTTTTAATGCTACATCTTCAGTAATGGTGAAAATGAGCGTCCATCGATATGCTGAGATAATACATATTCACAGTTAGATTCACACAAACTTTCCACATACTTCTCCTAGCCGTTATACACATCAAAAAAGAACATTAAGCTGTTAGACATGATGGATTCCGGAAAACATACTCAAAATAGTCAACATATATTGGTGAGTTCACAGGTTTATCTTACACAAAATATTATTGATGCATCATATACAACCAAACTTTACTAATAATCAGATCTACCATGCTGTCATAACATAATTCATAAATCAGAATTATTCGCATCACACACTCATCCTGTTGGTGCAGGAAATATTTCCTAAGTAGCGCTACCTATATTATCCAATGGTTCCACATCCGAATTAATGATTGTAACATAAATGACAGTATAACTAAAAATTGCATCAATCATCAAAATCAATAGTATGCTTTTTTCCCTCAAAAGTTTATAAAAATCAAAATGGGGCTATGAATCTCACATTTACTCCAGAAATCACCTATAAACAAAATATTTTAGTTTAGAAAAAATAAATATTTTCTTCAAAATTTTCAGTACCTCAAATAACATCAAATTGTTACAATAAATAGGTAAAGAATAAAACATAACCTACTCAGATTTCAAATTTTAATTATTTAAAGTTTATTCTTATAAATTTTGGAATAATCAATAAATTGTTAAATTATCTTTGGATTTCTAAAAATTCTCAAACTTGATCAGAATATTTGACACAATATTTATAACTTCTCAGAATTTTCTCAAATCCTAAATCATAACAGAGTCAATTTTATGATTTTCACCATTTTATCATATTTAGTAAAAATCATAACTTGTCCAAAATTCCTATTTTCGTACAGAATGTTTTTTTTTAGCTTTTCATATTTTCTAAAATTTTCATAATTAATTGCCGAATTAAAGTATTTTTCCCGATTTTTAGGTGGCAGAAGCTTTTAAATTTCATAACTTATTCATAACTTCAAGTCAGGTCATGAATTTTTTCTGTAAATCCTATATTCATAAGGGTTAACACATAATTTTCTCAAATTTTCCAGGTTCAGTTCTTCCACCATAAATTTTTCCTTAACTACTAAAATAATTTATATAAATTATTTCACTCATAGGAATGACATCAAAATTTGCAGAACTATATTCTTAATATTCTAAACATATTTTCAATGTTTGTTCCCACAATCATAGTCTATAACATAATAAACTGAATTAACAATTTGCACATAGAATTTTAACCCTTAGTTGATAATTTCTTTATATATCTTTTAGTTATCTTTATTTATTTATTCATTTAAACCCATAAGATCTTTCTTACTGCTTCTTGAATAAGGTTAATGTAAGTAAGATTTATGAAACCTTTGGGATGTTAAATCATAAGAGTTAATCATATGTGTTTGTTTAAACATATGTATAATCTTTTTAATCTTAACTAGATATAGTTTAGAGAATGAAACCTTGATTTTGATAACGAAAAGAGGTGGGGATAACTGATGGCAACTTCTTTCTCTGTCGAACAAAGTTAAGCGAAATTTCCCACGTCTTGTTCTTCTTGTGACAACCGGATGGAAGATGATGATGGTTGATTGTGGTGATAACCGAGAACTTAGAGAAGGGATGAGGTAACCGTAAGGTTAGGAATAGAGATGACCGAGGGTGTTGTGGTGGTGTTTGGTTATGGCCTTAACCGAGAGTGAAGTGAAGGTGGTGTATGGAGTTTAAATGTGATGGTGGTAATGGGACAATCCTTCAGCCGAGAGGTTTATAGTGGAGCTTGTTATGATGAACTCTATGCTTAGAGTAATGATTTGGCACATAGCTTGCATTAGTTGGTCTTCATAGGTTGTTAAGGTGGTGGCTTGAGGGATGGTCCGATTAGGTGGCAGTGTAAGGGGGTGGGTTGGTGTCATGGTGGGGCTAGGTGGCATTCAAAGAATTAGGCGAGTCATCATGCCATTATTACAATGTTTAACTAATGCTTAGGGTGTTTTAATCGGGTTGCTTAATCGCCTAATGAACCGAGACTTGAGTTTTCATGATGCTTAAGTTTGAGGTTTGAGTATGTAAGGTTTACTTAGATTTGTTTTGATGTCAAGTTTCCTTGATGTTATCTTGTACTGAGGTGTTTGTTTGGGTTGTGTTTTTGTATCATTTGATGTTTGTTTGGTGTTTTATGGTTGAGTTTCTTTGATCACTTAATGTTTGGTAACAAAAGATTATGAATATGGATACATACATACGTAAAAGATTGTGCATGCATGTAACCATGCATACATGCAATATATATATACACATAAACACATAACACACATATATAATTAACAAAGATGGCACATGCATACGTAGGATATGTATGTAAAATGCTACGTAAAATTTTACCATATATAATTATTCATAACTTATATACATAATATATGCTAAATTTATTCATAACTAATTTTTGCCTAACCTATTCTTAGGGTCGTCACAGATAGTGCCTCTAAATCTTTAGTGCAAAGACCACGGCTGCTAGCTCCAAGTCATGAGTAGGGTAGTTGACCTCATGAACCTTCAGTTGTCGGGATGCATAGGCTATAACTTTTCCCCTTTGCATTAACACACACCCCAACCCCAAGTAAGAAACATCTGAATAAACCACCAAATCTTCGCTTCCATCGGGTAACGACAAGACAGGAGCTTGAGTCAACCTCACCTTTAACTCCTCGAACGCCTGTTCTTGAGCTTGACCCCATATAAACTTTACATCCTTTCGGGTCAACTTGGTCAGTGGAGAAGCGATCTTGGAAAAGTCCTGAATGAACCTTCGATAATACCCCGCCAACCCCAAGAAAGTACGAATCTCGGATGGCGTCTTTGGAGACTTCCATTGCATCACCGCCTCCACCTTTGTTGGATCCACCATAATCCCCTCGGGATTCACCACATGGCCCAAGAACTGAACTTCGCGTAACCAGAATGCGCCCTTGGAGAATTTTGCATACAATTTCTCCCTTCTCAACGTCTCCAACACCTCTCGAATGTGATCGGCATGCTCCTCCTTGCCCTTCGAATAAATCAAGATATCATCAATAAACACAATCACTGATTTATCTAACATTGGCCGACACACTCGATTCATCAAGTCAATAAAAGCAGTTGGCGCATTGGTCAAACCAAAAGACATAACGAGGAACTCGTAGTGTCCATAACGCGTGCGAAAAGTTGTTTTAGGGATATCCTGCTCCCTCACCTTCAATTGATGATAACCAGATCGAAGGTCTATCCTTGAAAACCAACTGGCACTCTAGAGCTAATCAAACAGATCATCAATTCTTGATAAGGGGTACCGATTCTTTACCGTCAACTTGTTCAGCTTCGGTAGTCGATGCACATCCTCATGCTACCGTCTATCTTCTTCACAAACAGGACCGGAGCACCCCAGGGAGAGATACTCGGTCTAATGAACCCCTTATCGAGCAGCTCTTGATATTGCTCCATCAGCTCTTTCATTTCTGTCGGAGCTATCCGATACGGTGCTTTGGCAACGGGTTGAGCACCGGGTATCAAATCAATTTGAAACTCAATCTCACAGTCCGGGGTACACCTAGTAAATCTTCTGGAAACACATCCAGAAAGTCACACACAACTGGTACATCATATAGTTATGGTGTTGGCGCGTCCACATCCTTTACGTAGGCCAAGTAGGCACTACATCCACCCTCATGCAATTTCCCGCCACCGCCATCGAAATCACTTTCGGGATCATCGTGACTCGATCGCCATAAATCATCACCTATTCCCATCAGGCGCAGTCAATCGGATCATCTTCTTGCGACACACAATATTCACTTCGTAGTTCGCCTACCAATCCATTCCTAGGACTACATCGAAACCGCCTAAGGTCATCACGACTGGTCTAACAGGAAACTTATGACCGTCTAGTTCTATGTCACAACTTCTACCACCTCAGAAATCCTCGTAGACTTACCTATGGCAGTTTCTACCTCGAAGGGCTCATCAATACATCTACTCTTAATGGGAAACTTAGCATAAAGGCAGCAGAAATGAAACTCCTACTAGCACCAGAATCAAACAACACAGATGCAAGAGTTTGGTTCACTAGAAACATACCTGACACCACATCGGGGTCTATCCTAGCCTCCGCCCGAGTCATCGTGAAAGCTCGGGCGCTTGCCTTCTGCCCTTCTCCTCCAGCCTTCTTTGCTCCCGAACTTTCCGCCCTTGGCCTCTTACAGTCCCTGCTTAGATGACCATTCTCCCCACAGTTGTAACACCTGGAAACCCCACAATCTCTAGCCATATGGCCAGGCTTCCCACACTTGAAGTAGTTGTTTGATCCCCATTTGCATTCTCCCGAATGCTCCTTCCCGTATTTACCACACTTCTTCAATCCTGCACCAGATGTGACAACACGTTGGTCACCCACCTTCGCCACCTTATTGTTTGGAGCGGCTCCACGATGTCCAAACCGTTTCCCATTCCAGTTCTAGTCACCACTACCCTTCTTGTTCACTTGAGCCCCCATCACCTCGCACTCATCATATAATCTACTAGCCAAATCAACCGCCGACCTAAAAGTGCTCGGCCGGGCGGCGATCATATGCCTACGGATATCCACCGGCAACACCTGGATGTATCTCTTAATCTTTCGTGACACTGGTGTCAAGATCTGGCACCAGCCGCGCCATTTCATTAAATTTTGTGGTGTACTGCTAGTGTGTCATCGTTCCCGCCTCCAGCCGCAGGAACTCTCTTTCTACCTTATCCATCTCTCTGTGAGGACATAATTCCTCAATTAGTAACTTCTTCAGTTCAGGCCATCTCATTCTCCCAATGGCCCTGCTACCCTCGGCTTGGACAATGTTGTCCCACCAACACAAAGCCGAGTCCACAAAAGAGTGGGTAGCGAACTTCACCTTTTGGTCTTCACAGCACTCACTGATGTCAAGAACAGCCTCCATTTCCTCCTCCAGTAGTGCCGTTTCCATCGAAAGTAAGGGGCTTGCATCTCATAAACGCCCCGTAGTTACAGCCTCGGGCCGCCTCTGGCGCAGGCTCTTCTTCTTCCTCCTCCTCATCATCAGAGAGAACCGTTTTCGGCTCTGGTTGTTCCCGTCCTCCCTAGGACCTGTTTCTCTCCTTTCTTTCCCCTTCCCTTACTGCCTTGATCACTTCAGTCACCACAGACGTTAGAATCGTCTGCATGACCTGATGAACTTCCTTTACTGAGGGTCTCAGATTGGCGCTCTCGTTGCCACCCTCCGGATGAGAGGTCTCTGGTTCTTCATGAACCACCTTCTCAACTCTGGGTCTCCCTTTCTTGGGTCGCGGTTCAGCACCGTGACTCCTCCTCGTGAAGCTTTCGAAGATCTACCACCGGCCATCATACGCACACCGAAAGATTCAAACACCAACACGGTCATTCAAGGGAATAACTCAGTTTATGTCAAGTATAGTAAGTTCCTAATTACAGTGGCCAGTTGTGATTAGCCACTTACTTTACTCTTCATACCCCAAGCATTACCTATCCTGACTACATCAGTATTTAAATCTACATGCAACACATAACCACATACCACGCGCACATAAACCGGTTAACATTATGAAAATACCTGATGGCACGCAGCTACTCAGATTGGCATCCCATTCCCATTCCGTCCCATTCTCAGTTTAAGTTAAGGTTTATTTTGAAAATTTACCCATTTCACTTAAACTTTGGCTCTGATATCAACTTGTAAGGCCCCGTTCCCGGGACACTTACAGTTGGATCCTCATCGCACATAAAACCTATAATTACATTTGCCTTATGAAAATATTGCAGCGGAAACATAAAAATAACTTTTAATATCATTACAAATGCTTTTGCAAGTTAATACAAGCGTTCATTTCAAAACATCATTTGTTCGCATTACAATGCAAAAACATTAACAAAAGAATGCCATCCAAAATAGCTGAGTAGCCGCCTCGTGTCATCCTCAGCAACGTTTACCTGCCAACGGAAAATGTACATAAAGTCAGCGTCGCTGAGTGAGTTCTAGTTTTATAATAAAACATACATTTCAATCATTAAAACCGTTCTTTACTTTCTTTCAGAATCAAACTATACTTTTCATTCGTTCGTGATCATACATCATACGTACATACAGATAATATCATTATTATCTTCCATTACATTCGTTAACCTCATTCATTTTATACGTTCGTCCTTTCGAGTCTGTTACGACAACAGGGTTGCTCACCTCATTAACAATCACAACTATTGCACGTTTCCGAGTCGTCGCAACCAAGGGTTGCTCACCCCAATTGCCATTTCAACGATAGCACGCTATCCGAGTCTGTTGCAACCAAAGAGTCGCTCACCGCATGGCAACTTCACGATAGCTCGCTATCCGAGTCTGTTGCAGCCATAGGGTTGCTCACCCCAATTGCTCATTTCAACGATAGCACGCTACTCGAGTCTGTTGCAACCACAGGGTTGCTCACCTCATGGCAACTTCACGATAGCACGCTGTTCGAGTCTGTTGCAACAACTGGGTTGCTTCGTTCATGATCGCATTCAATAATGCATACATTCTTACTTTGTGTTCCTCTTTCATTGTCTTTCACTTTACGTTACATAATACTTTTTCATTCATTAACATGCCACTTAAAGCCATAGAAAGATAAACATACATCATAGGACATATCTACATCATACAAAACCCCCAATCTCATCCATCTACATCACTCATCACAACTAATGACTTCAAAAATCAACTTACTATCCTCCGGGAACCCCCAATTCCAAACTACATTACCTTTTTCCCAAAATCAAAAATTTCTAAGTCCTTAGGCGATGGGCACTTATGCAGGCTATGGGACACTTAGGCGCTGGCCACTAGCAGGCGATGAATACCAGGCGCATGAATCTTGGACTTCGTAACACTTAGTCAATTCCAGCCTATTCTAGGCGCATGGTACTATTCAGGCGTATGAGCTTAGGCTATGGACTAATCATCGCATGGAGACTAGGGCTCATGTGCCACTTGGGCGCTTGCCGTTATTTGGGCGCATTGCCCAACACTGTTAGGACCTGGTATTCGACTGAAATACCTAGAGATCACGTGTATACCGATCAAATAGTGCGGAATCCTATTTGATTGGCGATCCAATCAGTGAGAACACACGAAGAATCAATCAAGGATTGAAACTAACGTTAGAAATCGATAAGGAATCGATCTAATGTGTTCTATGAACTTGGAGAACGATTTGGAAGGTTTCTGGACGGCTAGGGTTCGTATGGAATTATACTTGATCGAAATCCTCGTTTTTCACGAATTGAGTTGTATTTATAGGTTGGCACTCTTCAATCGTGCGACTGAACCATTAGTTTGGTTCAGTCGTGCGATTGAACCATGCGGTTGGTTCATTCGTGCGACTGAGTGTTCAGTCGTGCGACTGAGCCAATCTTATGTTACAGTCGTACGACTGATCCAGTCTCCTGGTTCAGTCGTGCGACTGAGTCAATCGTGTGAAGTTCTTCATGCTTATGGTTCATTCGCATGAGCCATTCGCATGGGAACTTCATTAAGTTAAGTTTGAATGTTTTAGTTAATTAATATAATATTATATGTAATCATTCAAGTAATCATAAACCCAATCAATTCATTTACGACTCATTAATGAACTATTAAACATTATAACCAACAGACTATCAATATCAGTTCATTAATCATACCAAACAAGATCTATTACATCACATATCACGATCTAGGGACATACATGTATCAACAAACTCCCCTTGGACCTAGATCTCTCTAATGTCTTGTTTTCTTCATTACCTTCTCATATTTCTTGTACTTGTCCTCTTGTGTGACTCCCGCGTGAATATCAAACGCGAAGCAAAGTCGTATAACATTTTGGAACTGGAGGGCTTGTACAATGTCTTGTGTGTCATAGAACAGTGGCCACTTGTATAATGTATAGACATCATTAGCAGACAAGTTGGTTAGCCACATTGGGTCGAATACCCTGACAGTATCCATTTGATCCCCTTTGTTCAGAACTATGACAGCTTCAGCAGTTCTCCAATCATAGTACCACCATTTGAAGTGTGGAGTGAAGTCCTGTGGCATTTCCCTGAGAGGGATTCTCGACATAGTGCGAGGAGGACTCCACTTCAACACAATCTTAGGTTTTCCAGTAATGGCATCCATCTCAGACCTTCTAATATACCTTGTAGGTTGTTGAGGTCTGAAGTTAATCCATCTGGTGTGGTACTCTTTCTTGAGGGCAGCCTCAAACCAGCCTGACATTTTTCTCGGGTCAGCATACAACAGCTTCAATTGGCCAGCTGGTTGAGCTCAAATCCAGGTAGAGTCTTTAGATCATGTGGAAATCTAAAGTACTCTATGCCCTTTTCCCTCTTAACGGCATAAACGTTAAGATCATCAAAATATGCCCATGCTATAATCCTGCCTGACACCATAAGATGTTTCTTGACGCTGTAGAACTTGGTGTAGGCATCCCTCTTCGGTGCATCACGTTGGGCTCTGACTTCTTTAAAACATTCAGCCCACTCAGCCTTTCGAATGTATACGTCATCGTTTGAGGCTTGGGCTGTTCCTTCGGTCTTTCCTGCTTCCTGCTCCATCTTGTCTAGTACCTCAAACATATCACTGACTAGGGACTCACCCAGATTGGGGACCACATTACCCTCGTTGTCAGCGTACTGAGGGTACTCTTCAGCAGCAATATCTTCAACCTCAACTTCATCAACGTCGTGTAGTTCGTCGTCACTGGTTGAATCAACTGTTGGAGCATCCTTGACAATATCATCAGGATTGAGTCTGAACATTTCTGCCAGTTGCTCGTTAGATAGGTCGTGAATTATTTCACCTTCTTCAGGGTATAACTCACTGACCTTCTGACAATCCCTTGCAGATCAAGAATCATTGTGAGTTGAGACTTGACCTGTTGAAGGGGAGCAATATCAAACTCATCTCTGTGGTACTTTGGATCTGTTTGATTTACACATTTCACATTCAAATCATTAGTAATATATCAAACAAATGCATTAAGTTAATATAAACATTCAGTACATGGTTTTTCAATACAGAATACAAAGTAATTAAATACATAAACATCCACTATTTACTTTTATCCTGTATGCTAGTCTCTTCGTGTGAAGGTGCAGAAGCAGAAGCTGACTGATCCTGTCGGTTCTTTGTTCTCTTCTCTTGACCGGGAGCTGAGACAGATTCAGCTGCTTCTCCTTCTTCAGTCTCTTCATCTGCACACCACTCTTCTGTTTTCTCTTCATCAGAATCACATCTCATCATCATCATCATCATCATCATCTTCACCTCTGTCTCCATCCTTTATCTTTAGAGGTTCCTCCTTTGATCCTTTCAATTTTAGCAAAATGGACCTCTTCGCCTTTTCCAACTCCTCTATCTGCTTACCTGCTGTGACGCTTTGTGCTCGGAGTTGGTCCAACTGAGTGTTCTGAGCAGCCAATTTCTGGGCCTGCTCCTCAATAGCTCGATCCTGCTCTGCAATTTTCTGCGATTGTGCAGCAGTCAGGTCGGTGAGCTGGCGGATCTGAGAGGTCTTTTCCTCATCAGCCGCCAGCAGTCGTAACACCATTCTATTTAAGGCTGACAGCTGTTCCTCTACCCCGATTGGAGGTAGGGAGATCTAGAGGTGTGTGAGGGGTAGGCTGAGGGCTCGGTTTGGTGGCTAGTGGTGGTGGTGGAGGTGGTGAATATCGGGTAAGGTCTGGATGATGGTGGTGGTGAGTGTGGGGTGAATGATGTAGTGGTGGCAGGGGTCTGGCTTGTGGTGATCGGTATGGTGGTGGTTGTGGTTGCTGTGGGGAGAGGTATGGTGGTGGAAGGTGTGTCTGCAGAGGTGGTAGTGGTGGAAGGTATGGGGGATGTGGTGGTGATGAAGGTTACCTTACGCTTTTTCCTTTTCTGGCCATGGGGTTGAGCCATCCGTTTTCTCCTCGTTCCCCTCGAGGTGGATGCTCCCCCTTCAATCCCGCCTGAGGACCCGGAGCATATGATGGATCAGTCTCTGTATCTCCGGAGCCTCTCGGTTGTTCACCGACAACCCTCAACCCGTGTTCTGTGGGAACCACTTTCCTTCCCACAGTCCGGTCAATGGCTCCTCATCAGATTCATCTTCATCTTCCTCGTAAGCACAAAATCTTGATGGAATCCTGCTGACTCAGTTACCTCAGCAGGTGAGACAGACACCGAGGGAACAGAGTCAGACACAGGGTCTCGGGATGGAATAGCGTCATCCCACTGTCATCCTCCTCAGAATCATCAGTAGGGAGGACAATTGGCTCCACGTCGGAGTCACTGTCCTCGTGACGCCATTGGCGTCTCCCCGTTGCCACATGCTTTCATCTTCTAGGCTTTCATGACTCTCTTTGGGCAATGTGGCAGCTTCTCGTTGAGATGAGTTGTAAGAATCTGGGGTACATACAGAACCCCTCTTTTCCCTTAACCTCCAAATTCTCCACCAAGTAGGAGAATATCATGCTGGAAACTAAGGGGTGGTTCAGAACCAGTGCCACGTAGGCATTTTGAATCTGGTCTGAGAGGTCGTCAAACCCACCCCTCCTCGATGCTACACACTTGAGGATCACGTGTGCTAAGTACTTGTACTGGGGGCTCAGGTTGCTCTTGTTGAGCACACCTGAGTTGATATCCCCAGCGTACTTTAGCCTTAGGAAGCATCCTCTTACAGTCAATGGATGTAGTTTTGTAGGATGATCAGCATCCTCCCCGAACTCTAGGACCCTCTGAATATCGGCGGCAGAGATCTCAATATCATGGCCCAGTATGGAGCTCCTGATACAGTAAGGCTCACGAGAGCGGTCCACCGAGGCATTTTCCCAGAATGCCTGATGGAGTGATCTGTAAGGCGTGCAAGGAGTGGAGATCGCCTTATAGATCCGGGACCGTCTCAGAAATGCAATTATGTCGGTAAACTCAGCCCCGTTCCTGGTGGTGTGATCCAAGTGGGCACAGATGTTGTGCTTGGATTTATGGTCCACTTTTCTGCCATTTATCTGTAACACACAAGACATAGAACTATTAATACATAAGACATGAAAACTTCTGTTCTAAGTGTAAAGTTGAAAGTCATTTTGATTCATTCGTGCGAATGAATCATGCGACTGAAGTCAGTCGCCTGTTTGAGACATGCGACTGAGTTCAATCGGCTGATTGAGGCATGCGATTGAGTTCAATCTGCCGACTGAGACATGCGATTGAGTTCAATCTGCCGACTGGACTCATTCGGGTGGTTCAGTCGGTCGAATGATCCAATCGCAAGGTTCAATCGTGCGATTGGAGTTCATTCGAACCCAGTCGCTTGCCCCCCTGTTCGATCCCTGTGGGTCGAATCTTGACCCTCTAAGTCTTTTAACAGTGTGTAATGGTCCATTAGCTCGTATACTTGTCACTAATAACCTATTAAACTCAATTTTAACATTTTGCTTCATTTACATAGGTGATTAGGTCGATTCGCAGTTCGGTTCTTGATTTAATCCAATGTCGCTATTGTAGTTCGGTGATGTACTGATTTTGGTAGGATTCAAGGAGTAGTGTACCTGTAAAACGTCACTGGAATGTAAGAATCTTAACCGCAATGTATATCAGAATCGGAGGCAATTTCGACAGGGTAACGGTAATGAACGCGATTCGGGTGTTTTTGGAGTGATGAGTGATATGCGATCGATTAAGACCCTTAAATACTAAACCTAGGTTCATTCGGCCGACTGGCCTCAGTCGCTCAGTTCAATCGGGCGACTGAGGTTCAGTCGTACGATTGGCCTAGTCAATCGCATTCAGTCGGCCGACTGAGTCTCAGTCGGTCGACTGACTCATTCGGTCTCCTTCATTCGCCCCTTTAGTTGACCGACTGAGCCTCAGTCGGTCTACTGTTTCATTCTCCCCCTTCCATTCGGTCGAATGAATCAATTTCATGTCCATTCGGCCGATTGGAAGCCATTCGCATAGTTGGTCGATAACCATGATCCACTAGTGCGAATGGGTCACACTTTGTGAGTTTACAGTCATTTTAACATTTACTATTCAGACCCTTTTCACTTTTGATAATAACATTGTAAGCTCTTAACCAATTCAGTCACTTCAGACGTGACCTTTTAATTTTAAAACCATGTGGCCATCTCAGACATGACCCTTTTTAGGTAAGTTAATTCCCTTCTGATTTCCCTGATGTAGTCCGACAGACACACAAATTAAAAGATAAACATAGTAACTTAAACTAACTACACAACTAAAGTTTATGTTTGGACTTTTTGTGAGAGATAAAACCCTAAGATGAAAATCTAAGGGATTTGATTAGGAGTAGACAGCTTTAACTTAGATTGATCATATCTGGACCAACTCAATTTTGGAATCATACAGGAATATCAAATCATTTTGGGACTTGTTATTAAAGCTCTTTGATGCTTAAATTCTCGGTTTCATCCAGAGTCGTTAGCAACTTAAGGAAATCATACTGAAACTCTTAGATTTTCACATTGATTTGAACTTTTGAGAATGTAGCCACTAAGATTGTCAGTATATTTGTCCACTTAAATCCATACACAGACTTTTGACGCAGACTGGTGACTGATTTAGGTTTAATTATTTCAGCTAACATTTGTGGATCCCACACTTATATGGTAATCAACATTCCTCAGAGGTTTTGAGCGGTCTACGGGTATTATTACAAGAAGAGACTATTCTTAGAGCTTTCAAAGAGAAGCCTGTCCTCAGGTCAGTGCCATCGCACAGCAGAGAGGCGGCAAACAACAATGAATTCTAGAATATCTAGGTTATGCTTATCCTCAGGTCAGTGCCATCGCACAGCAGAGAGGCACACAACCTATCTCCTTGTTAGAGCAGCTTATTTTATTTTACACAATATGCACCAACAACATGAGTCATTAGCTTTATTGCATTTGTCTTTCATTTTTTTCTTGCTTTGCTCTAATTTTGGTCATCCGCACACTTTTGTGGCGTTTAAATGCTCATTACCCCTTATTGGAATATATTTGATTGTGTTAACCAGTGATAAGATGGAAGCCCACAGTCAGTTGAACAACTTAGTTTGATCTTGAGATCACCAATCAGGTCTAATTGTCTATTGTGTTGAATCTACCAACATATCATTTGTGGTCTAGCAGCCTCTAAGTCTACTTTCTCTGTGTCACCTTAGGAGTTGCCAGTTTTCTATCATTTTCCCTTTTTATATTGCTTAGACTACACAGACTTATACTTTGAACTTTTGCATCTTTTCAAACCTTAATTTTAAAATCCCTCTTGATTTGTTCCTGTGTACTATCATATTCCAAAGGTATTGAATCAGTATCACAGACACAATCTACCTTATTTCAGCTAGTTACCCCTTCTCCCTCATTTTTTTTTAATATTAACTTGCTGACATATTCTCCCCCTAAAATACTAAAATCATTTCGGATTTAATTATTTTTGGATTTTAATAAACAGCAAGATAACATGAGTTAAATATACAGACAACGAAAGAAAAAACAGATAACATAAATAAAATAAACATTAACGAAACTACATCGGACTACACATTATTCTCATCAGGAATTACCTCACTTTTCTTTTTAACGCCGTTGACCTCTAGCAAGTATTGAAAACGTGGTTTATCAAAGGCTTTTGTATAGAGGTCAGCACGTTGAAAATCAGTATTAATTTTAACCACATCTATTAAGTTCTTTTCAAAACAGTCTCTTATGAAGTGGTATTTAATACCGATGTGTTTGGTCTTAGGATGTTGAACCGGGTTTTTGGTTACTGCAATTGCAGCAGAGTTATCAACAAAAATAGGAGTAGACGAGAATTTCAAACCGTAATCCCGCATTTGCTGTTGAATCCAAATGATTTGGGAACAGCAACATATTCGGCTTCACAGGTTGACAATGCAACCGATGTCTGCTTCTTACACTGCCATGTAACTAATCTTCTCCCAAAGAATTGACACCCTGCTGATGTAGACTTGTAGTTCATTTTGCAGCCTCCATAGTCCGAGTCACTATACGCTGTGAGCTCAAAATCGTCATCATGAGGATACCACAACCCCAGGTGGGTGTACCCTTTAGATAGCGAAAGATCCTTTTGACCCCGATCAGATGATTGACCTTAGGTTTAGCCTGATATCTGGAACATAAACATGTAGCATACATGATATCAGGTCTTGAGGCAGTGAGATACATGAGGGATCCAATCATTCCTCGGTACATAGTGGCATCTACAAGATCTCCATTCTCATCAGGTGCTATATCATGATTCGTAGCAAGTGGAGTCCCAGCAGCAGAAGCATTCTCCATGTCAAAGCGACTGAGAATGTCTCCTACATACTTGGTCTGATGTAGAAAGATCCCATTAGGTGTTTGATCCACCTGTAACCCGAGAAAGAACTTCATCTCCCCCATTGCACTCATCTCAAACTCTTTCTTCATCACTGCTTCAAACTCTTTGCATAACTCTTCGTTCTTTGACCCGAAGATTATGTCATCAACATTATCTGTACAAGCAGTAGGTCACCATCCTTTTCTTTAATAAACAGTGTACAGTCAATGACTCCCCTGCGAAAGCCGTGTTTCACAAGATGAGTCGAGAGTTTCTCATACCAAGCTCGAGGAGCTTGATGAAGCCCATATAAAGCTTTGTCGAGCTTGTAAACTCTATCCCGATGATAAGGGTCTTTAAATCCCTCGGGTTGACTTACATAGACTGTTTCCCTGATTTCTCCATGAAGGAATGCACTCTTCACATCTAATTGGTAGACTTTAATCTTCATGTACGAGGCATAGGCAAGGAAGATACGAATAGCTTCCATCCTTGCCACGGGTGCAAACACCTCATTATAGTCAATACCCTCGACTTGGCGAAAACCTTGAACCACCAGTCGAGCTTTGTTCCTTATGATGACTCCTTGGTCATCCTTCTTACATTTTAGTACCCATTTGGTGCCAATGACTTTAGCACCTTTAGGTCTATCAACCAGAGTCCATACACCTAACTTCTTAAACTGCAGAAGTTCTTCTTGCATGGCACTCACCCACGCCTCATCATTTAGTGCTTCACTGACATATTTTGGCTCAACCAGACAAAACATCGATAAGCACCATCATGAATGTAACCCTTCTCCATAACTGAGGCGTAATCAGCTGAGTATAGCTGATTTCGGGTTTGTACTCCTGATCGGACATCTCCAATAACATTGTCAAGGGGATGATAGACGTTTAGTCGTGATCCTGGAGTAGTCGGCACAGTCACCTCCGAACCAAGATTGTGAACATTTTGGTCTGCATCTGAGGAGGTTGGAGTTTGAGGTTCCGAAGTCGAGGGTGCATCACTTGTGGATGCTTGTGGACTTTCAGGAACTGGAACCTGTTCCTCCTGACCGTTCTGGTCATCTGCTTCAGTTTCATCTTCAGAGGAGGAGTCACTTTCATCGACTACCCCTTCTGACTGAGTAGATGACTCTCCCTGTGTGCTGGATGGAGTGTTTAGTATATCATACATCATCCTAGTAGCTAACTCATCATCCGAGGGAGAGAGAGGGATGTTGAAGGATTTGAAGAATCCATCATAATCGAAGAAGTATGCAGGTCCTTTGCCTGTAGGTGGTGTGGTATATCTCTGAACGTCGACATTACACCACACTTCTACAAGACCCGTTGAGTTATTGTAAACTCGCTTGTTCGGTATGTTGTATCCTAGAAAAATTCCTTCAACTGCCTTCTCGCTGAATTTTCCTTCTTGTGTCTTCTTCAGAAGTGTACACGGTGCGCCAAAAGGTTCAAGATACTCCAAATTCGGTTTGCGTCTTTGAAGTAGCTCATAACATGTCTTTCCGTGGCGCTTGACTATTAGGACTCTGTTCAGTGTATAGCAAGCATTTGCCACTGCCTCGTTCCAGAATTGGATAGGCAGTTTCGAGTCTGCCAGCATAGTCCGGGCTGTTTCTATCAAGCTCCTGTTCTTTCTCTCAGCAACTCCATTCATCTGAGGTGTGTAGGCAGAAGTGAATTGATGCACAATTCCCTTTTCCTTGCAGTATGCCTCCATCCCTTGATTCTTGAATTCTGTCCCGTTGTCTGAGCGTATTTGTCGAACTTTGAGCTTGTAGAGTGATTCCAGTGTGGTTACTAATTCCTTGAATGTCTCCAAAGTTTCTGATTTTGATTTCAGAAACATTACCCAAGTGAACCTTGAGTAGTCATCAGTGACCACATAACAGTACGCGTCGCCTGCAATGCTCCTTGTACTAACTGGACCGAACAGATCCATGTGAAGAAGCTCAAGAGGAAGTTCTATTGAATGAACTTTCTTTTCCTTATGAGACTTCTTTGTCTGTTTGCCCTTCTTGCAAGCTACACAAAAGTCAGGAAGTTGGAAGTTCTTGACATTCACTCCTCTAACTAAATCCTTCTGAATCAAATGATTCATCTTCCTTTGACTAATGTGTCCCATTCTCCGATGCCAGGAGATGGAATCCTTCTCAGTAGCTTTAGATAAGAAACACTGAACCTCATGATCCGTTGTGGCAGCTGTTGACAGATCCAAGACATAAAGGTCTTTATATCTTGAAGCAGTCATCAGAACTTGGTCTTCTGGGATCATATATTCTTTCTTCAGCACGTAACACTTCTGATTATCGAAGACGACTTTAAATCCTTTATCACAGATTTGGGACACAGAAAGTAAGTTGTTCTGAAGTTGTTGAACGTAGTTCACTTTATCAAACTTAACTTTCTGATTTCCCACTTCTCCCTGAGCTGTGATATAGCCTCCTTTGTTTCCTGCAAAGGAAACATGCCCTCCTTTTATTTGTTTGACGTTAGATAAAGGGCGCTATTTCCTGTCATGTGCCTGGATGCTCCGCTGTCTATAATCCACGTGTTAGTCTCAGCACTATATCGAGCACCCTGCGCATACAAAGTAAAAGAATCAGTTTAGGTTAGGAACCCAAGCTTTGACTGTCTTGGGTTTCCCAGAGGCATCACACATCATAAACTCCACCCATTGACCCTTAGAAGGTGAGGGTAGCTCAGGTTTTTCTTGTTATCAGTATCAGACACGAGGGTGGATTTTTCTTTCCATAAGCCAGATTTGTGCAATGCCTGTTTATGATAAACAGTCGTCTGGCTTACAGGTTGGACTTTAGGTTCACTAGCTCTTCTAGGTGGAGTTAGAGAACTCCGCTTAGAAGACCTAGGTCTAGAGTCCAGAAGATCAATCTTCTTCCTAGGTGTCTGATAGAAATGACAGTCAGAAGCAATGTGTCCACATTCTCCACAGTTGTAGCATGACCTGCTATCAACTTTATGAGTAGACTTTCTTTGTGGAGAAGTGCGTGACACTCTAGTAACATCAATCACTTTAGTTTTTGACTCTTGGATGTTTGATGTTTTCTCTGGTAAACAAACTTTACTGATTTAACCTGTTTTCCTTTTTGGTTAACTGGTTTTTGACTTGAAGCATGTGAAAAAGTAACATTTGAAGTCCTTTTAGGTTCTGATTTGACTCTATTTGACCCTGACTTTAAATTAACTTTTTCAAATTCATTTTCCAGGTTAACACATGGCATTTTACCCTTTGCCTTTGAAGTGGCCTCCTTTTGTTTCTTACCAGATTCAGTAGATGAACATGAGGTGTCTGGATCAGTAACAAGAGGAGTGGTCACCACATGATCCTTGATGGGGTTATATTTACTGGTCTAGACTTGGTGTTCATCAAGGTCTCAGGTGGTGGTGGAACCACTTTGTAGCCTAATCCCTCCCCGTTATTCCTTTCTCTTACTAAGTGTTGAACTATGTGTGAAGAACTAGTCCAACTATGCAGTTTCTGTTTTAATGAATTAACTTCGACTTCTAAACTGCTTTTTGTTTCTTAGTGTCTTCTAGGGAGTTAAGATAGTACCTAATGTCGTTTGCTTGGTTAAAAGCCACTACTTCTTTTCCCTAAGTTGTTTAGTCAATAGGTCTATCTTTTCTTTATAACAATGCTCATTTTGTTTTAGTACTCTATTTGCCTCAGTGCACAGACGTAAATCTTTTACTAAGTTATCATTATGATCTAATAACCTAGCAAATTTTTCATCTATGCTATTCCTAAACGTGTCACAATCAGAACAAGCATGGTTATTAAAAAGTTGGTCAGTGGTACTTACCTGAGTTGGTTCAGAAGTATTAGCCATCAGTGCCGCATCAGATGATTCTGGTTCTGTCGACTCTGGCTTTTCTGTCTCTGAGGTGGAAACTTCCTCATTTGGCTTGTAGCTGACCTCGGCTGCAGTTGTTTCTTCACTATGTGACATTGCAATTTCAACTGCTATATCACCTTCACTCGCAGAATCATCGTCAATATCCTCGACACTGGCAATGTTAGATTCTCCTGGTGAGACAAACCTGAAACTCCAATCCTGTCCTTCATCATCATGAGCAGTTAGTGCTTTTGGATCCTTGTTTGATGAAGTAGAATTAGAGGGTTGCTTGTCCTGGCGAGTAAAGGATGAGAACGGGTTTCCATTCCCCGTCTTCTTTGGCTTGACACATTCTCGTTTGAAGTGCCCCTTCTCACCACAGTTAAAGCAGGTCACTTTACTCTTGTCGAAGCCAAAGGTGGTGTCCTTAGTAGCAACCAAGTTCTGTCCAGTCTTTTTCACAAACTTTTTCGCCCTCCGAACAGCACTTGCTAAGGCCCACATTATATCCATTCTTTCAAGCTCCATCTCATCCACCTGCTCGTAGTCCTCATCTGCCAGATGGCAGTTTCCAATCTTCCCAGCAACAAGTCCATCATATGAATGAACCACTGCTGCTAAGAGATCCATATGCTCTCGTGCTACTTCCACGGTCACATTACCGAAGTTCTCGGTCTTCAGTTTGGTAGCGTTTGCTTCTGATCCAATATGATGGGTACATGATGACCCAGACGTGTCTGATCCAGAAGGAGAAGCATGTGAGGACCTGACGAGCTAGACACAAAAGTCTGGAGGGGTGCTCCAGATGTCTTAGCTTGAGGTGGCGTTGTATAAAGCTGGATTTTGTGTGTACGAAGACTTCTGAGCTCTATACTTCATCCTTAGTGCTTCTTCTCGCAATTAAGAATGAAGTCATTTATATCCAGCTTTACAAGGATTCCATTCTGTCTCAGGTTAGACACGAATGTAGCCCACTTATCAGGCAACCCGTCTGCGAAGTTGCTTACTTTTTCTTCCATGGTAGTAGCCACTCCATGTGTATGCAATTCGCTCATCAAGTGGTAGAATCTATCTATGACGTCGTCCAAGCTTTCATTACCAATTGATGAGAAGTTATCGAATTCCTTCTTTAACTCCTTTGCCTTGATTGCCTTCAATGATGCATTACCATCATATCTCTTCTCTAGCGCATCCCACAGTTTCTTGGACTGCTTGTTCTCGGAATACTGGTGGAATATGTCTTTGGGGATAGACTGAGTGATCAATGCATAAACTCTTTTCTCTGCATTGTACTTTACTTTCTGTGCGTCTGTCATCCCGCTTAATGTTAGTTTAACTCCATCAGCTCCCACGTGTACTATAACCTATCTCAATGGCTTCCCACAGATTAGGATCTACTCCATTAAGGTAGATCTCAAAACGTTGTTTCCAGTGGGGAAACTCATCTAAAGTCAAAGCTTTGGTGGTTTATTGTGATTCCCCACCTCACTCTCAAGCAGCAACAGATTCTGTATCCTTGAGTCTTTCCCAGCAGTAAAGGCTGACATCTGATCTTCCATGATGAATAAACTTATAATCTAATCAAACAAACTTTTACTGATGCGACTGAAGGATGCGAATGAGCTAATCGTGCGTATAAGCTCTGCGATTGGTTCAATCGTGCGAATGAACTGGGCGATTGGTTCAGTCGTGCGAATGAATCTGGTGCGTATGAGCTATGCGAACGAACGGTTCAATCGGCCGAATGAAGGTGCGACTAGGTCCAATCGTGCGTATGAGCAGTGCGAATGGAGTCCAGTCGTACGAATGAGTCAGTCGTGCGATTGAAGCTGCTGTTTTGCGAAAATTTCTAGGTTTGACGGGTTTCAGCCGTAAAAATTCGAAATTTCACAAGTTCTAATTGCCTAAGTCCGTAGAAACCAAACGTCGATGAGCAGGGAACTTCCAAGATCACTTTTGATGCCAAAGATTGCGTTTTTAGTGTAAAAACACAAACTTTATGCAATCTTGATTGAATCAACACGTAATCAAGAGCCAATAGCTCTGATACCACTTGTTAGGACCTGGTATTCGACTGAAATACCTAGAGATCACGTGTATACCGGATCAAATAGTGCGGAATCCTATTTGATTGGCGATCCAATCAGTGAGAACACACGAAGAATCAATCAAGGATTGAAACTAACGTTAGAAATCGATAAGGAATCGATCTAATGTGTTCTATGAACTTGGAGAACGATTTGGAAGGTTTCTGGACGGCTAGGGTTCGTATGAATTATACTTGATCGAATCTCCTCGTTTTTCACGAATTGAGTTGTATTTATAGGTTGGCACTATTCAATCGTGCGACTGAACCATTAGTTTGGTTCAGTCGTGCGATTGAACCATGCGGTTGGTTCATTCGTGCGACTGAGTGTTCAGTCGTGCGACTGAGCCAATCTTATGTTACAGTCGTACGACTGATCCATGTATCCATGTCGTCTCCTGGTTCAGTCGTGCGACTGAGTCAATCGTGTGAAGTTCTTCATGCTTATGGTTCATTCGCATGAGCCATTCGCATGGGAACTTCATTAAGTTAAGTTTGAATGTTTTAGTTAATTAATATATATTATATGTAATCATTCAAGTAATCATAAACCCAATCAATTCATTACGACTCATTAATGAACTATTAACATTATAACCAACAGACTATCAATATCAGTTCATTAATCATACCAAACAAGATCTATTACATCACATATCACGATCTAGGGACATACATGTATCAACAAACACTTTGTCATCCGACTAATATTTCTAGGCGCATGGACCACTGTTCTGGCGTATGGGCTATACTTAAACATTTCTAAGGAAATTTCAGGCCCATGAGTCTTATCTAGGCGCATGAACCTTCTATGTAACATGTTTCTAGGATGCTTTCGAACCCAATCATCAAACCCATCTGTTTTAAGCTTACCAAGGCTATTCTAAACAAGAACAACCTATAAGCATCTAAGAATCATCATCCAACATGCATAATACATACGTGCATACATACTCAAACATGGTAAAAATCATTTTAATACATTTCCAGCCCCAAAGATGTTTAAAACAAGTAGAAACCAGGGTCTAGAACTCACCTGGTGCAACTTAGGTGTATCTTCCTCCTAACCCTTTTGCAAATGAGTTCAAACACCTAAAAACCCCACCAAACACACAGACCCAAACACACACAAACATATAAGCATAAACCCGAGACCAAAACCCAACACAAACACTTAAAAACCACGAATTCATACGTTAAATTCGACCTTCTTCTTCTTCTTTTTCCGAGAGTTTTTGCTCTCTCTCTCTCAATCCGAATGAAAAGTGATGTGAAAGGAGGGTTGGCGGCCATGCCCACCTTTACACCAACTTTTGAAAGATTTTGTCCTTTTGACACTTTTAATCCCTCATCTTGGGTTTAATTGCTTTTCCTTCTTTTATTCCTCTTTTCTTATCTTTATTTGAAAAAGCCGGGTGTTACATATCATGAAAATAATATGGCAAAAAATTAAAATTAAAATTGTTTAATATATCACTATTAAGTATATAACTAGGTTTATTGCCCATCGCGCGTTGCCACGACATTGTACGTGATGTGATAAAGTATAGATTACAATCGACCCGACTCATTTCAGAACTAATTTTACGTTAATACGTAGAGTAACTCGAATTTATACCGTTGAACAAAAACGTTTAATATATGACCTGACTCGTTTTCAAACAAAATTAATGCATGCTGAAACATAGACTTACAATTGCTCCCGACATTGTTTCGAACTAAATTTACATCCATAAGTATAGTAAATGGAAAAGTATTATATTGACCCGACGCGTTTCCAAACAAACCAATGTCGTAACGTTGGTCAACTCAAGTTACGTAGAGTAACTCGAATTTATACCGTTGCACAAAAAAGTTTAATATATGACCTGACTCGTTTTCAAACAAAATTAATGCATGCCAAAACATAGACTTACAATTGCTCCCAACATTGTTTCGAACTAAATTTACGTCCATACGTATAGTAAATGGAAAAGTATTATATTGACCCGACGCGTTTTCAAACAAACCGATGTCGTAACGTTGGTCAACTCAAGTTACGTAGAATAACTCGAATTTATACCGTTGAACAAAAACGTTTTATATATGACATGACTCGTTTTCAAACAAAATAAATGCATGCCGAAACATAGACTTACAATTGCTCCCGACATTGTTTCGAACTAAATTTACGTCCATACGTATAGTAAATGGAAAATTATTATATTGACCCGACGCGTTTCCAAACAAACCAATGTCGTAACGTTGGTCAACTCAAGTTACGTAGAGTAACTCGAATTTATACCGTTGCACAAAAAAGTTTAATATATGACCTGACTCGTTTTCAACAAATTAATACATGCCGAAACATAGACTTTTGCTCCCGACATTGTTTCGAACTAAATTTACGTCTATACGTATAGTAAATGGAAAAGTATTATATTGACCCGACGCGTTTCCAAACAAACCGATGTCGTAACATTGGTCAACTCAAGTTACGTAGAGTAACTCGAATTTATACCGTTGAACAAAAACGTTTTATATATGACATGACTCGTTTTCAAACAAAATTAATGCATGCCGAACATAGACTTACAATTGCTCCCGACATTGTTTCGAACTAAATTTACATCCATACGTATAGTAATGGAAAATTATATATTGACCCGACGCGTTTCCAAACAAACCAATGTCGTAACGTTGGTCAACTCAAGTACGTAGAGTAACTCGAATTTATACCGTTGCACAAAAAAGTTTAATATATGACTGACTCGTTTTCAAACAAAATTAATACATGCCGAAACATAGACTTTTGCTCCCGACATTGTTTCGAACTAAATTTACGTCTATACGTATAGTAAATGGAAAAGTATTATATTGACCCGACGCGTTTCCAAACAAACCGATGTCGTAACATTGGTCAACTCAAGTTACGTAGAGTAACTCGAATTTATACGTTGAACAAAAACGTTTTATATATGACATGACTCGTTTTCAAACAAAATTAATGCATGCCGAAACATAGACTTACAATTGCTCCCGACATTGTTTCGAACTAAATTTACATCCATACGTATAGTAAATGGAAAAGTATTATATTGACCCGACGTGTTTCCAAACAAACCAATGTCGTAACGTTGGTCAATTCAAGTTGTACGTAAAAATAAGCACTAAGACGTTTATATTTGACCCAACTCATTTCTGAACAAATATTACATCAAAACATAGACATATGTCGAAACGTAGACAGTCTTAAAGTGTATATAGTTAAGCGTGAAAATGTTTAATAGTTGACCCGAGTGGTTCCTAATTACGTCTAAATGTAAACGGAACTGAATTTATATTGTATAGGGCTAAACTCGGAATTTTAGAAACTTAAAAAGGTTAAAATAATATTTTACAAAGTTTTTAGAAAGTAACAGAAGCTAAAAGTATAAATATTAAAAGTAGGAGGGGAAGAAAGACCGGTGGAATACCCCACCGACCTTTCTTTTTAAGTATATATAGAATGTCTCGTGCAAGTTCTGTATTAAAATACTACTAGAAAACTGGACTTTACCAACTGATTAGTCTATCGAAAATCCATCAATGAAAGCCATCACCAACGAGAGCCTATCGGTGAAAGTCTTCAGCGTAACCAATAGTTGGTCTTGTAAATTTGCCATTAGTGAAAGTATAAACTATTAGTAGTGAAAATATATATTATGACCTAAACGGCTATGAGCGCCACTATAAAGCAAATAATATGAGGGCGCATGATTAACGATTTTTAATAATTCATTAAACAAATAATTCTTTATTAAATTTATTTAAATTTTAATGGTGATTATTTTAAGGCTAGAATAGAGGACAAAACTTTCTCCAACCTGGTTGGAAAACTCGTCGAGAACACTTTTTTTTAATCAGGAATGCCCGTAAGAGATGTCGTCACCTAAAGTCCATGCGTTTCTTCTCTCTCAAAATATAACGTGTTCACTAAGAGTACTTACATCTCAATTCTTATTTTTATCCTTATAATTCACAATCACTTTCAAAAATATTAAAATGTTTATAAAGGTTAAACATGAAATCCTTAAATTTACATACTAGTTGGAAATGCCCGCGCGTTGCGGCGGTACGGTTGTTGCATGATTTTTTGAGAATTCGATTTAGTCAGTATCGGCTCGGTGTGTTATGACGTAAATTAAAAAATCAAAATATAATTATTGAAAATTTTGAATAAAAGAAAACAATTACGTATATTACAAAAGTCTTTAAGACATTATTTATCCCAACAAAAATAGTGAAAGTATTAGTGGTATTTATGGTCGGAAATCACTTATGGGGCTTTATTTTATGAATGTAGGTTAGAGTTTTATAGTTATTGGAGTCAGCTTTTAGTGGTGATTTGCATATACCGAAGAAAGTTTATGAAGAAATTATCACCACAAATTACCATTTGATTGTTATTGATTTTTTACAACTGATAAAGGAAATGGGAAGATTGATTAATGCTCAATCACAATATATAAATGACATTGAAAGTAAATGGCGATTTTGTTTGACCACGTCTATATGTTTTAGCATTTGTAATTATAAGCAATCATATATTGTACTTTTTTGTAAGGGCATAAATAAAATAAAATAATTAATTTTTAAAATTTAAGCATTACTTTTCATATAGGTGTCTTAATCCATATGTAAAATTATCATTCTATCCTCCTTTCACTTTTATTATAAAAGATATAGATAAATATTAAAATTATTAAACTTATAATAATATGTCTCTAGAAAAATATTGTATTATAGTTATTAGAATATAAAGATTTATATATGTTATATATTTAAATATTTAAATAATATAATATACTTATTAAAATATTATTTAGTTATACAAACATAATTAGTAAATATAATTTAAATGTCAATTCATAGTAACATAAATAAAATAATTTAATGAAGTGAATTAAATAATATCATATTATTATATAATATATTACTAATGTTTATTAAATACATAAAAGAGACAAGAGCAAAAATGTCAAGTTTTATAAAATTTAATGGGTAAATTATATTACCCCTAAAGTGTATTAAAATTCTAATCAAATCCTTATTCTATCCCACTTAAATGTGTTGTACATGTTGCTTTAAAACATATATTATTGTTAAAATTACATCTCTATCCAAAAAGATGTATTATATAGTAATATATATATATATATATATACATATATATATATATATATATATATATATATATATAATAACATTTTGTGTGTTACTATTTGCACCCTACTTTATTACACTCTACTACATTAAATATTAACTATTTTCAATAAATGTAACATCTTTAATTATGAGATTCTCATTAAATGCAACTTTAATCAAACGTTAATTTTAATAATTGTAAACTATTTTTTAGCCTTTAACTTTTTTAAAAATGTTTTGTTTATAGATTGTTTGAAATTATTAAAAAATATTTTTTGTAATAGTTTGTTGTTAATTTTTTAAGAAAGACTTATAATATATCTAAAACTGTTTTTTGTTAATTGTAAAATTTTTATAAGAAAGACATGTCTAACATAAACTAAGAAGATCATTTTTAAAACATTTAACAATTAAAACAAAATGTTTATTTACATGGTGAGTTGCTTTTTTCTTCAAATAAAGCCGATTTTAGTTGTGCGAGTCAAATCCGAAGATTTTCGTATTATTACGTCTAGAGATTTTATTTTGTTTTGCTTTTGATGTTAAATAAACATAGATTTTTAGTATTAAAAAAACCTTTTGACAACATTATATCTATTTAAGCCATTAGGTCTTGTTTAAAAAGACCACGTATATTTTCTTCTAAATTACAATAAAAATGATTTTTATTTTTCATAGAATGTAAGTCTCTTAATAAGAGAAACTAACCGGATGTTAAGTAACAAACAAGTGACATGTAAATATTACAAATTAAAGTTACATAAAGATTCAAATGATAAGCTAATCGAATTTATCTAATTTAAACTAATATCTATTATTATATATACACACACTAAAATTATCTAACTTATACAAATTAAATTCATTGTAAGAGCCACTTTTGAGGAAAAAAAGATTTATTTGCCAGAGTTTATGTTAATGTTGTTTGATTTAAAATAATATTTCTTTAATCTATATTATACTTTTAATTTTTATATACAAAACTAATCATGGGTAATAATATCTTTAAAATATTAAATGCTAACTAATTTTTATGTTTCACCAATGTTTGATTGGTATGATTATTGTAAAAACCTAATCAATATAATAGATTAGGCTGTGATTAGAAAATAGACTAGGGTGCAATTAGAAAAAACCCGAGTTTTTTTCTAAAATGATATAGTTAAAAAAAATATTTATCAACTAGTCTGGTTTTAAAACTTTATTGATCTCTCTCTTATTTTTATTGGGTATTTTACTAGAGTTTTTTTTAATGTTTTTAATTCTTCAAGGATTATATCTTTATTTATAGATTGAATGTTTATTAATTATATATTTTTTGAAGTTTATTTTAAAATCTCTAAGAAATAATATTAAATTGTTTAATCTTTATATATATATAATACATATATATATATACATATATATATATGCAATATCGGTAGTGTAGTAACTACTTTTTCAAAATTTTAGTAAAGTTTGTTTTGAGTAAATTTGTGGCAAATCAAATCTAGATATCGAAACACATATATAAAAGAGTGCGACACATGTATATCCGAAAACTAAAAAACAAAAAGTTGTTTGTTTTAGAAAGTAAGCATTAAAATCCGAAAGTGTATGTTAAAAATATAATATATATCATATTTCACCCGACTTAATTTTAAGTAAAGTTTATTTTGAATAAAAACTAAAACATAACGTACAAATAAATGTTTCGATATATATCTATATTTTTAAAGAATACATGGTTGTGACATATATGAAAAACAACTTTTCAACAAGTGTTATAACAAACAAGACTAAAAGTCCAAAACCAACTCACTTAGGTGATTAGACCAATACATATATATTAATGTGATATTTCATTTATCATTTTCCTTGCGGTTTCTCTTATACCATTAATACCAAAATGATTTCATTATTTTTCATATTTGAAATGTATTGGTAGCATGGCCAATAATTTTTTAATGTAGCTCTGTCAAGCCATGATAACCTTTTACGGTTAAAATTTGAAAATGAATTTCTAGAATCAAGACACACCATACACAAGCAATTTTAAAACTAACTTTGTAAAGTTCTCATTCATCTCATTAAGAACAACAACAACCTAGAATTGTTGGTTTTAGACTTTTAGTCTATGTTTCGAATACGCCGTTATAACATATATGGTATTTTATTTGTACGTTCCGTTATAGAATTATTGAAAACAATACTTCTACGTGAATATGGAATAGTCGCGAGGTAGGATTTACCTTGTGATTTTTATGTTTTAATTTATATTGTAATTTTAGATTTTTATATTATATTATTAGATATTAGTTATTTTAATTGTTTGTTTAGTTATGTGTTTCTTTTTAAGTAATGAAATATGAAATTATGTTTTTAAAATATGTATAATTAATTTTTTAAATACTAGAGTGGTAGAGAGTTCAAAAGATGATATCATAACTCATACCTTGAAGGTAGTGGAGAGTTCAAATAAGATAGTAACTTTTAAGTTATTAAGAGTTCCATTCCCGAAAGAAATTAAATTCCAGCCTCATATTATTAAGATAAGAAGAGATTGAGAAAGATTGAGTTAAGATATGAATCTATTCATGCTTACGTTAATGTTTGTGCTTTATTGGAAAGAAAACGAGTTGATGCAAAATTGTCTGGTTTATAAGGAGAGTGTGAAGTTAATAAATTGAGAAAGATTGAGTTAAGATATGAACCTATCCATGCTTGCGTTAATGTTTGTGCTCTATTTTGGAAAGAAAATGAGTTGATGCAAAATTGTCCGGTTTATAAGGAGAGTAAATGGTTTGACAAATACACAAAGGGGAAGAAAGTACCAAAAAAGTATCTAAAAAATGTTGCGCTACTTTCCTTTTAACTTCCCGACTTTGACGAAGGTATAGTCTAAGAGTCACGACAAAAGAAATGACATGGCATTATATTGGACGCTCAACGAATGTTATGATGCATAATCCAATTGATGGGAAGGCATGGCAAGAATTTGATTAAAAAATATCCTGATTTTGCTAAAGAACCCCGAAGCGTAGTTTGGGTTTAGCTGTTGATGGTTTTAATCCATTTAGTAGCATGAGTCATCTTATAGTATGCGGTTGGTAGTATTGACAACATATAACATACCACCGTGGCTATGAATAAAAATTTTTTTATGTTGACCTTATTAATTCCCAACCCTAAATCTCTTAGAAAGGATATTGATGTTTTCCTTAAGGCATTTAATAGATGAGTTAAAAATGTTGTGATCGAAGGAGTTCAAATGAGAGATACATCAACCAAAACTGTATTCAAGATACATGCGACTATATTATGGATCATTAACAATTATACGTCGTGCCCCACTTGTAACATAGACACAGTATCCCCGTGTCATGTAACAAATAAAATAGCTTTTGTTGGTCATAAATACTTCTTGACTATTTAATGGAAAAAGAAAGACAAATGATCCAAGACGTTTCAGTGATGCAAAAATATTAAAACAACTAAAAAGCCTCCCTTATCGTGTTCCATGAAAACATCCTACGCATGGAGGTGTGAAAAGAAAGTGTGATGTGTCCGAGTTGAATTGGACCAAACGTAGTATCTTCTTCGAGCAGAAATATTGATTTTCGTCATTTTAAAACACAATCTTGATGTCATGCATGTAGAGAAAAATATTGGGTACTTTACTAATCGAGCTAGTAAAGGAAAACAACAAAGTTTACCAACCACATGCTTCTTTTTCTTTCACACCCGATGATTGTGAATGTTTTTGTCACTTCGTTAGCGGAGTGAGACTACTAAATGGTTTTGGATTGAACTTTAAAAAAAGTTCTTTCAATTATTCAAGTATAATTAGGTTAAATCCAACGATGAAAGGCGCAAAAGATAGAAGTAATGCATAAAATGCTTCAAGGTCAAATGTAAATGATGTGTTAGTGGTAGCAACAACAATTACCTTGTCTTATTAGTGTTGGTACTTTTATTGGATTTTTAATGAACTTGATTCATTTTCATTGATTTTATATGAATTATGTGTTTGTTAAACTTGAATTTGAATATTAATTGTGGTTTAATATTATATTAAAATTTAGTGTCCCGCCAAAACATTTTTACCTATAGACACGATAAACTATTGCTACAGATCAATTAAAATTAGCATTTTGGCCACCGTAAAGCAGAAATAAATGACGGTAGCCTACGGCTTGTTCACCTATAGCAACAAATGTCATCCCTATAGACTATAACTTTTTTTAAATCAATAAATTTACTCTATAGGAATGACTTGTCGTTGTTATGGAGAATGAGAAACATTACCAATAATGATCTATCGCTACATATAAAAATTTAAACTTCTTTTGTAATTTTTTTAGTCATGTTAGTTTCCTTAGTACCTATATAAAAATTAAACTTTTATTTTTATTGTTCTTTTGAGTCATGTTAGTTTCCCTGGTACATATATAGACATTTCACATGCTTGTGTTAGTTCACACACTTGTATAGACATTTCAGCTTTCATATGTGCGTTGTGGAGGCCTCAAGGACCTTCTGTCATACAAGCCTTTTCTTCTAATCATTGAATTCCTAAAATACCATTTTTCTTTGTTAATATTAATTACTCATCTTTTCTCCTAAACAAAGAGCTTATATATACATCCAAGACACACTATATACATCCGTATTCCATCATTTATGTAACTTTTCGTATTTTCGTTAAATAAAAATTAACGTCGTTATGCTCTTGTGAGGACCTTTCCGTCATTTATTGAACCTTTGAGAACTCGTTTATGTTTGTTTCTTTGTTAATTTAAAACTTAATAAAATCAATTAAACATAAATAATAATATAATAATAATAATAGTTATAATAATAATACTTGTAATTATAAATTTTGCTTATCATTAAATATCTCAACTTAAGTTATAATAATAAAAATAATAATAATAATAATAAATAATAATTTATAAAAGTTAAACAATTGATAAGTTATAAAAATATTTAAAACTTAAAGTTTAATTAGGTCCAGTAGGTATTTATATAAATTTGAAAACTTAAAATGGAAGTTTATACATAAAATAATGAAACTTAAAAACAACAGAAACTAAAAGTGTAATTTTTAAAAACCCAAACTTGTTTCCGCCTTCCCCCTGTATTTACGGCCAACATCCGACCACTATCCGACCACCCTCCGGCCACACTCCGGCGACTTTGTTGCCCCTCGATTAACCGCTATTACCGAAATTAATTCCATTAAATCACATCATGATCCGTTTTCGAACTCATGACCACGTTTTAATTCGATTTAAAGGGTTGTTATGAACATTTAAGCAAGAAACCGAAACATGCATTCAAGGCTAAACCGTTCGAATTAAAACTGACCAAATTATGTTGTTGTAATTGAGGGAAAATCATTTAATCTATACTCTAAAGCTAAATGAACACTCAATTTCGTTTGAAACACACGCAAGCATCGCATTCGATTCTCGTTTCACCGCGACGTACAACCGAATAGTTCATCATCTTTCGCTCAACCTGAACCCCAATTGATAGAGGGTTTTTGTTTTTGTTCATCCAAGGAAGCTTACCTAACAAGCAATTGAGTTACCACAAACAAAAGCAGCTTGAATCAAACCCTTCTTCTGTCGCGACTAACTCCGACTTGTGTTCCTCAATCCGAGCTCTAATCTGGTAATTAAACACACTCACACACTCGATTACACTTAGGGATTAAAAGCCCTAAGGTTAATTCGTTTAACATACTCGAATTATTGTTCAATTTGGAGAATCCGAATCTAGGGTTCATCGATTTAGGGGGTTTCTTTGTATTGTGTTTTTAAAATTAAGAATCGGGTTCTAGCAGGCTTAGGCGCCCTCTCCTACTAGATAAGAATGCATGCTTTCATCCTTGAGGTCCCGGGTTCGAACCCAGGCACCCTCATTATTTTTTTAAAATGTTTTTTAAACAATTTTAATTAAAGAAAATTTTAATTATTATAAAAAATTATTTTTGTAAACTTTAACAATTTCTAAGAGCACCAAATTATTTTCTGCAAATTTTCAAATTTAAATATTTATATATCCTTTTAATAAAACAATATAACAAATGTCATTTTTAGTTTATTTCTTATAAAATGGACTTTAAATGGTAGTTTAGTTTATAAATTATTATTGATCCATACGATACTTTTAATTATTGTTTAAATCATGTTTACCTCAAATGATTATAAAAAATATTTTAAATTTATATTTAAACTTTACCAATTATTATAAATGTTTTAATTACATAAATGGTATAATTCTTTTTATTGAATCAAAATATAATTGATTACATTATCTAATTTTATTTATTTATCAAAACCCCAATTTCTACTGAAACCCTAGTTCACGTATGAAACGTTAATCTTATCTTTAAACTAAATCTTGGAACTTATACGTTTAGGTATAAGGAATTGTTGGAGCACCATTTAATTACTTGATATTACCCTTAACATTAACTTATACAACATATGAGTTTTCATACCCCTCTTTATATTATTTCACACCTTTGCATCATTATGTTATCTATATACTTGAATTATTCGTAACCGATAACTTGAATTGCTACTTTTAAACTTATATAATATATGTGTTTGTTTAACCCATGGAAACTCACCAACTTTCAAAGTTGACTTTATTTTTAACATGTTTCAAAAAATGTCGTATACTTACTAAGTCGCATACGAATTTAGAAAAGCCTCTCACCGTTGAAATCGCCAATAGAGAACCCATCACCATTGATGTCATTATTCTTGATTGCATCTTGAGCCTAAACGAACATGATTTCCCTATCGATCTTATTCCTATGAAATGTGGAAGCTTTGATGTCATCATCGGCATGGATTGGTTAGCCAAACATCATGTGAAAATCATTTGTTTTGAGAAGTGCATTCGATTTTTTACCTTCGGGGATACATTGAAAGTATTGGATGAAAATTCCTCCAAAGGACTCAAGCTTATGTCGTGTACTCAAGTTTGAAAGTGTCTAAGCAAGAATTACATGGCTTTCTTGGCCTATGTAGTCAACACAAAAGTCAAAGAGAAAGACCTTAAGGATGTCCCGATTGTACGAGACTTTCCGGAAGTGTTTCCCAATGACCTAAGTGGGTTACCTCCCGTGCTTGAAGTCAAGTTTAAGATTGATTTGATTCCGGGAGGGTACCCCGTGGCTAAGTCATCATATCAACTTGCACCATCGAAAATGCAAGAGCTAGCAAGTCAACTTCAAGAACTGTCCGACAAGGGCTTTATCCGTCCTAGCTCTTCGCCTTGGGGTGCACGTGTTCTGTTCATGAAGAATAAAGATGGATCATTCCGTATGTGCATCGATTATCGCAAGCTCAACAAACTTACCATCAAGAACCGCTAACCTCTTTCTCGCATTGATGATCTTTTTGATCAATTTCAAGGAGTTGGTATTTTCTTAAAGATTGATTTACGTTCTGGCTATCATTAATTACAAGTTCATGATGATGATATCCTAAAAACTACGTTCTGTACTCGATATTGACATTAGAGTTCATGGTTATGCCCTTCGGGTTAACAAATGCTCTTACTGTCATTATGGATCTCATGAATCGAGTATGCAAACCGTATCTAGACAAGTTTATGATTGTCTTTATAGACGATATACTTATCTATTCCAAGTCCAAAACCAATCATGAACTTCACTTGCGACAAGTTCTTGAGCTGTTGAAGAACTGACCAATTGTACGCAAAGTTTTCAAAGTGCGAATTCTGGCTTGAGGAGGTCCAATTTCTAGGACATGTGGTGAATAGCCAAGGAATTCACGTTGACCCTGCAAAGGTGGAAGTTGTGAAAATTTTGTGTGTTCCCACAACCCCAACCGAAGTTCGTTCTTTCCTTGGTCTTTCTAGCTATTATCGACGTTTCATTGCCAACTTCTCTAGAATTGTGAAGCCGCTTACTTCTTTGACTAAAAAGAATAAACCATTCGAGTGGGGTTCTAAACAAGAAGAAGCCTTTGAAGCATTAAAGCATAAACTGTGTAATGCTCCTATCTTGACCCTTCCCATTGGAACGATGATTTTAATATATACTATGATGCATCCAGACAAGTCCTTGGTTGTGTTCTCATGCAATGAGGAAAGGTCATAGCATATGCATCGAGACAACTAAAGCTCCATGAGGTGAATTACACAACACATGATCTTGAACTTGGTGTTGTTGTTTTTGCCATAAAGATTTGGAGGCATTACCTTTATGGGACGCAATGTATAGTCTACACCGATCATAAAAGCCTTCAACATGTTTTCAATCAAAAGGATTTCAACATGAGACAACGTCGTGATTATGATTGTGACATGTGTTACCACCCTGGAAAGGCAGATGTCGTAGCCGATGCACTAAGTCCTAAGATTTATAACAAGATGGTCTCGTTTCAAGAAATTCGTGATCGACGACAATGGTTTGATGCCTTAGGGGAATTTGATACTGAGATTCGTCTAGATGTTAACGAGTCTACGGTGCTGCTGCAAAATTTGAGGATTGAGAACGACATCGAGACTTGTATCTTAGAGGCTCAACAAGCGGTTCAAATGGAAGGGAAAATAGGAGAGGAATTAGAGTATAATCTACGAGCTCAACTGGAAATGAAACCCAATGGATTGTTGTACTTCTTGAATTGAATTTGGGTTCCAAATCGTGATAATCTTCGTACCTTCATCATGAATGAAGCTCATCAAACTCGTTACTCTATTCATCTTGGTTCTGATAATATGTATATGGATATGCGTGGGAAATATTGGTTGCCTAGAATGAAGAAAGACATCGCAACTTATGTAGCCAAGTGTCTTGTGTGTACAAAGGTTAAAGCCGAACATCAACATCCTAGTGGATTGCTTGAACAACCCGAGATCCCTATGTGAAAATATGAACATATATCTGTGGATTTCATAACTAAACTAACTCACACCTCTCGTGGTCATGATAGCATATGGGTGATCGTTGACCATGTGACCAAATTGACACATTTCATACCCATACGTGACACTTACAAAACTTCAAGGTTGGCTCGTATATACATTGATGAGATTGTGATTCATCATGGCGTACCTTTGCATATCATATTCGACCAAGATGCTCATTTCACTTCACACTTTTGGTCGTGTATGCAAGAACTCATGGGTACTCAAATGGATTTAAGCATAGTTTACCATCCTCAAACGGATGGTCAAACCATCATTCCCCTTTGGTAAGGACACAGCCAAGTCCTTGTCGTGATGCGTCGCAGTACACGACAAAAGCATCATTCCCCTTTGGTAAGGACAAAATTGGTGCGCAACACAATTTATGCTTTAACAATTGAAACGCTGCTTCTTGCTTATCACCCCAATCGAATTTCTTGTCTTTCTGAGTTAAGGTTGTCAATGGTTAGGCTATTTTAGAGAAATAAGCGTCGGTAATAACCTGCCAACCTAGGAATTGTCGCACCTCAGTAGGGGTCTTAGGTGCTTCCCAGTTCTTAATGGCCTCAATCTTGGATGGGTCAACATGTATTCCTTTCTCATTAACCACATGCCCGAGAAATTGCACTTCTCGGATCCAGAACATTTTGAGAATTTTGCGTATAATTTCTCGTTCTTGAGTAGTTCCAAAATTAACTTTAAATGTTGTTCATGCTCATCCTTGGTTCGTGAATATATCAAACTGTCATCGATGAAGACGATCACGAATTTATCCAAGTAGGGTTTGCATACTCTATTCATGAGATCCATGAATATAGCTGGCGCATTGGTTAAACCAAATAGCATGACCATGAACTCATAGTGGCCATAACGAGTTCGAAATGCAGTCTTGGGGATATCTTCCTCTTGAATTCGTAATTGGTGATATCCCGAACGCAAGTCAATCTTCGAGTAGTAACTAGATCCCTGAAGTTGGTCAAATAAGTCGTCGATTCGAGGGATGGGGTACCGGTTCTTAATGATGAGTTTGTTTAACTCCCGCTAGTCGATGCACATTCGAAAAGATCCATCCATCTTCTTAACGAATAACACCAGGGCTCCCCAGGGTGAGAAACTTGGTCTTATGAATCCTTTATCTAACAATTCTTATAATTGATTAGACAACTCTTGCATCTCTTATGGTGCTAATCGATATGGGGATCGTGCTACTGGAGTAGCTCCGGGTACCAAGTCGATTCGAAATTCGACTTGCCTTTGAGGTGGAAGTCCGGGCAAGTCCTCGAGAAAGACTTCCGGATAGTTTCGCACGATGGGTATATCCTCGATTCTTTTCTCTTCGGTTTGCTTCTCTACTACGTGTGCCAAGATGCATGATAGCCCTTTCGCAAGTACTTCTGGGCCTCCATACATGAAATGATCCTTAACACCATACCGTGCTTTTCCCCTTCAATCAATATCGTCTCTCCACTCGTCCAGTCAGCTAGGCATCTACTCACATCAATTTTGCGTCTTATGGGCGTAGGCTCAGGCTCAACAGTACAGTCTCGAACAGGTGTGGTAAAACGGATCGGAATATGAACCCGCTTCCTAGGAGTGTGTGCAAGAAGCACACTCCCAGGGCGAGCACGATAGCGATGGAAAGAGGGCGGTGGTACACCCGGAACAAAGATACGGTGGGTGTCCGCAACCACCAGCTCAGGACAAGCAACTATAAGGGTGGGGTCGGCAGGCTCGGGGGCGAGATGGAAGAGGTTAGGGTCTACTAGAAGAGTCGGGTCAGAGGGTTGAGGAATCGAGTCAAAGGGTTGGGTAGTGGGATTTGCAGGGTGAGAGGTGGGGTCACTAGACTGAGGGATGGCCTTGGGGAAATTCGATTCGGAATCGGCCGGGTCGGAGTCGGCCGAGTCGGAGTCGGCCGGGTCGGAGTTGGTCGGGTCGGAGTCGGTTGGGTCGGAGTCGACCGGTCGGAGTCGGCCGGGTCGGAGTTGATCGGGTCCGTATTGGCTGGCTGGGAGGCTGGTCAGTGGACTCCGAGTCTAGGTCAACTACCTCGGTGTCAGCGGCTGAGGGGTGGGATCTGTGGTCTCGGGAGTGGGGTCGGCTGGTCGGGGATCAGCAGTCACAGGGGCAGACCCCCGGGATGGCTCAACAAAGATATGGGACATGGTCAGTAGGACGACCATCGGCAGTTGTGGGCCGATGATACGTACGATCCCTGGATGAGCTCCTCTGGAAGCTCGGCATGAATCTCGGGGGTAGACGCCCACCAATACGTACCCGGAGGAGGGGGTGGTAGCTCGGAGAACCGGGTCATAGGTAATGCCTCTGCGGTGTCATTTGTAGGGTTAGGAATGGGTTCGGTGACCGTGATAGCAGGTGGTGCGGGGATCTCGGTCTCAGTGGCATCACTCGACTGAATCAAGGCACGAGGAATCAGAGTTGGGAGGACAGACGTGGATCCTGCGGAAGAGGTCGGAGATGTGGGCTCGTACTCCTCATCCGAATCGAAAACGTAGATCGGCATCGATGCTGAAGACATATCTATGACACGGCAATGCATAAGTACAATTGATATAAGTTAAGTTAGTGTATAAATCGTTAAAAAACATGTGATGAACTGTAGTTATAGTCTAGGTCCCCTAAATGCAACCTAATTCCCTATAACCAATGGCTCCGATACTAATCTGTCACACCCCCAAACCACAACGGTTTTCCGCGGGGTGCGAACATCATGATTTCATAGTCGTTGATCGACCACTAAATGGTTTTGTAAAACATACATCTCAAATAAGTTTAAAATACATCATTGTTCAAAGTTAAATTTGCGGAAGCAATAGTAATAAGGTAAATTGTTTCAAAACATGACAATTACGAAAATGAATGTCCCAAACAGCATGAATGGCCCTAAACATGAGATGTTCCATGCTAACTTAACTTGGTGCATCTATCAATTACATGAGAAAACATGCATGAAAAATGTCAACATAAAGTTGGTGAGTTCACAGGTTTGAAAGTATTAGTAAACAGTGTAATGGACCACAAGTCTTTCCATGATCTGATTGTTGATCATACAATACTACAATATTATATAAGCACCGCAACCGAAGCTAGACTGTAACTGTAAAAAATTGCCCCTACCCATGCCTACCGTAAGCATAAGTGTGAACAGGCTAATAATGCACCCGTTTAGACCTGCAGTCAAGATTAGGGTAATTAATCCGGGTGGGGGTAGTCAAACCCAATAGTACTATCCATGATTACCTCGCTTTGGGAAATAAACTAACGGTTCGATAAATGGGGACTTTATACGGTAAGTAAACAACTTATATAACATGTGAAATCATTAACAAGTAAATGTGTCCAGGAAAATAGTAATTTGCATGTAATCTCCCCCAAAGGAAAATAAGTAAAATGGGGCCGTGAAACTCACCTCAATTGCACGCGTGAATACTAGCAATAGTCTGTATGTACGATTGGTCTAGGAATCTCCTAAACAAAATCACAATATATTCATGAGGTCATGATTACTAACCCTAGATGGTCATGCATAACTCATCCACAAAGTTAGTTTTCAAAATGTCACTTGACTAATTAGCCACGTCGAGTCGTAAATGTTTTATTTAGATTCTTGTCTTCATCTTTATTTTCCTAAAGATACATAATGTATTGAAGGTGTTTTATATTAATTATAATGGTATTATACTTTCCATGTGTATGGGTTTCCCTTTTTTTACCATATATCTCTAAAAGTTTACTTTTATCTAAGTATAGGTTTTTGACAGCATTAAGGGAATTTTTAGGTCTGGTTGTCATCCCCTTTCATGGTACAAAGGATTTTTATAAAATCTGATACTTTTATTATATTTAGTTCTATGTCTTAGGATTCCAAAAAGGTATAGATTGTATCCTAAAACTAAGTTTAAGTGCCACTAAATGGTTCATGAAGCAACAGATGTCAGTGCAGCACTTTTCTGTACATGTCCAGGGATTTCACCTTTTTGAGGGGTCAACCTTACATTCACAAATAGAGCCTCTATTAATTTTAAACCTAACACCTTAAGCTAAGTTACCACAGAAAGAAAATCTTCATTTTATTACGTTAAGCATAACTTATGCCTCATTCTTTCTGCCCTATTTATTCTGTCAAAAATTCAGGTTCAGCACTTTAATTTGTTTGTATGTTTTGGAAGGGTTATACTCATCTATAAATTTCAAGATTGGATGGGTTAGAAACTAGAAATCCTAAAGATAATGTTAGGCTCAAGAAAATGGTTCATTTGACCATGTTTAGGTCGAGTTATGGTCTTGAAAACACAGAACATGAATCTGCCAGAAGATGTCTTACATGTTTTGTTACTTTTTAAACTTTGCTAGAGCACTTTTGGATGAGTTAGTGGATATGAACACATCATGATGGTGTATAGAAGATTAGAAACAAAGTGCTAACCTTAAACAAGCAAGGAGAAAGAGATGGTAGTCTTGAAATGCAAGGAAAAGAAGACTTGATCCTTTGAACTAAGAACCAAACAAGAAATAGGTGAAGAAGATGTCGTAGGATGCTTGGAAGCTTCAAAAATCACTTGATCTTCAACCAAAGGCACTTGAATCACCCAATATTTGAAGGAAATAAGTTGAAAATCAAATGGAGTGGTGGTAGGAGTGTCTTGGCCGAATTTTAGAGAGGGAGAAAGAGAGAAGATGAGTGTGATGTGTTGGTGTAGTTGAAGTGAAGGGTGCATGTCTTTTATAACACTCAATCCTCTTTAAGTGTAAAGTTCTTGGAGCATGGGCTCCTATTCACGGTCAAAGGATGGGGAAATGGTGTTCCAAGAGTGGTAAGGTAGACATGTTGCTTTAACACATCAAAAGAGAGGCTTCATGAATATGACAAGTTGTGTTTTGTCAAATCTTGTAAGTTTTGTGAGCTTTATTGGGAAGGAGATGGAAGAGTAATGTGGTGGTGGCTTGGATGACCACATGCATGGGAAGGGGGTTTTGGTTTTCATATTTTGTATAGTACTGGGTATTTAGGATATTGTAACAACTTGCATTAGGATATATAAATATTGATGGTATGTTATGATGCATCATGTAGTTAGTAGGTCCGTTAAAAGGATTCGTTCCGGGTAAAATATTAATTTACGTGATTAGGTTTATTTATAAATTTAAGATTTTCCAGTGTATTTAATTTGGAATCTAAAATACTTTGAAACAATTTAAAGTATTTATTAGTACACATATATAATTATCACCAATGTTCGTGTGTGCCGGTTGTATCTCATGTATAAATGGTAATTACGCCGAATCACCGATGCATGAAATGTAATGCTTGAATTTTGCAATATATGAAATTTTTCAATGCATGAAACGACTTCAATAATTGGAATTTAATTGAAAATCAAGTATTATAGATGTAATTATAACCAAGTCAAGGTCGGGTATTGACCTCAAATTGCTGGTTGTCACATTAAACCTCACATCTTAACATTTCCTTCGTTAAAGTTGGGGTGTGACACTAGGAAATAAAAGACATGCCTTCAAATCTTGAAATTGTTGGATTTTTGTTATGTTTTATTTTGTTTGAGACTTATTGGTTGTAATTTTTATTTTAAAACTTATGGTTAATTATATTTATATTTAATGGTAGTATTATGCGGTCGTGAACAATCTTAACCCTCACATCTCAATGTTTCTGCCTTTTAGGTTGGGGTGTGACAATTTATACCCACGTATACTGACCTTGTGGCTTATACGGTCATATAATTCATTTAACCCCAATATGACCTAGTGACTTATATGTCCTTATATCCTATTTGAACACACGTATGATTCATTAACACTTTTATATGGTTGAATACATGTATACACTCTTATATGGTCACTCCCATGTTTATATGGCTACTCATCCTTTTAAACATTTGTATACAAATGTTATAGTCTTATACGACCATATACACTTATGGTTAAAAACTGATCAAACCAAACAAACATTAATTATATATTATTAATATTACCAAGTTATTGTCCGAATCAGTTTGTTCCTAAGTGATCGAAACTGATTATAAGAAAGGTAGAAGGAGAGTGTCTCGTTATCGGACGAATTAAAATATGCAATAATATAAAACCAACCTATTAATCGGTGTTCTTCGAATGATGAGCTGCATGTACAATACTTTTGTCCTTAAGGATTTTACACGCTCTATTTGCTCACCGTATTGATTATAAGAAAGGTAGAATGAAAATGTCTTGTTATCGGAGCTGTTAATCGGTGTCTTTGAATGATGGACTGCATGGATGATACTTTTGTCCTTAAAGGGTTTTTGTGAGTAAACTATTGTAAATAAAACATAGAGCGGAGAGAAGCTATGACACCAATCTTGAACTTGGTTTCGATTCTATCCGTAGGTCTATCCACCGTATTTATCTCATAGTTCACCTGATGTGCTTCAAATTATACATATAAAACACATCAATTATACATAAGTTATTCTAGAAACTCTTACTTAAAATGATGATTTAATACTTAAATCGTTCATATTGTGTTTTCAGGATTGGAAAAGACCAAGTTGAAAAAAATAAGCTTAAATAAGAATAAAATGAAGGAAAACAAGTGCAGGATCATTGAAGGGTATGAGTTACAACACAACAACACAAAGAGGAGATAAACTAAACTTAGATCAAACAGTAAACTGGATTAACCAAGTGATGACACTAAGAACACAAGTAGTATATGAGACAGAACATAAAGAGCACAAGTGTTTGGTTTTCAAGAATGCAGTATATTACTTTCTCTATGTTCTATTACAAGTGTTACAAAGCATGAATAAAAGATACAAGAACATAAGATACTTATACAACATCCTACAGCTGGCTATACTTTGAAAGCCAGCTGGATACAATTGACTAGACACACATAAAATCAACTGTAGAGTCAAAAGGCAGATTTCCTTTTGACTAGTGACTATGACATGCCATAGCTCACATCCTTATCTATTACAAAAAGGATAAAGTACATAAAGTAGAAAGTTACAGACTCAAGACCTCAATGTACAGTTACCAAAAGCATGGACCTTTTCACCAAACCATGTTAGTTGGTGACTTGTAGAGTTGCAGCGGAAAGGTGTCCAGCTTTATGGAACAGTACAACAAATAATGCATGTTACTAAAAGTTTTTGGAAGAAATCTGTCTTCATGAACTTGAAGCTTTGGAAGACTTTGTCTCTGAGGCTTCGGAAGACTTCATCTTTGGCTTCGGAAGATGTTGGTCTTGGCTTCGGAAGATTTCACACTTAGAGTATTTCTGTTGCACATGTGAAACTTCTGAAGCATTCCATTTCAATGCACTTGTGCAGCATGCAGGAAAGACTAAAGATGTTTAGGTTGCATCAGCCTCTTCATTAATCTCTACAACAAGCTTTGGAATTCAAGCATGGGGTCGTGCTTTATGAGGCACGCCCCTATGCCTAGCCTGAAACACACCCCTGTGCTAAAATCAACACACCCTTGTGTTTGTCCGTCTGACTAGACAAAAAGTACTGTTCCCCGACCTAAGGCATAGGGGCGTGCCCCAAGAAGCACGAGGTCGTGCCCCACCATAAACACGGGGTTGTGCCCCATTGAACAAGAGGTCGTGCCTGACAAGATCTGAGCGTACGAGCCGACCAACTTTTACGTACATTGTATTAGCACGGGGTCATGTTTAAACACTCCAGAAAGCCTATAAATAGGACTTCATTTGTAACTTTGAAAATATCTTTTGGGAGGTGAAATGCTGGTGTTCCCTTTCAAGAACCCAACCTTTGGAGGTCCTTAGAAGGTTTTAGAGGTTTATTCAACACTTAGAAGAAGCTTGGGATCGTTTAACATCATCCATAATGGATCACCGGTTTGATTGTTCTAATTTACTGATAATTTTATTACTATCTTTTACCTTTGTTGTTATGTTCAAGCTCATTATGAGCTAAACTTCATGTGTTATCTTAATTTTAATAAAACTTATGTAATTTGTGATGAACTAATGGTGTGATTTATATTATGTTAATGTTATGGTGGTCTTGAGAAAACTTTTAATAGGTAGCATTTACATTTGATCAAGAAGTTATAATCATATGATTTGTTATTGCAATTGTCATACATGGTTGAAAAACATATGATCAGCTTTTATTCGCAAAACCGCTTTTCATAATAATCAATGGCTAATGAACTAGAAATGGTTATTAGAATCGTATCACCTTAACTTTCTAATAATTTGCGGGTTCCCTTTTATTAGTCTGACAAATCTACGGTAAATGTTATGGTTTTCTATTTTTAACATTAAGTTATGTTTTTTAGAAATCGTATGTCAAAAAGGTCACAAAAGATTTACCTACATTACTGGGGCTTTGATCTAAGCAGTAAAACTCAACGTGACATGATTCTAGTCACTACGGAGCAGATAGACGAAAAATCACGCCAACTTACCTTTATAAATATTAACATAATTATATTAATCAATATCTTTAATCACACCATCAACTCATCACAGTTATATAAGTGTAATAAAATTAGGATAACAACCTTACTTCACTGAAAGAAATCATCAAAAGTCTCCATCTATTTTTATCTTGTTTAACTTATCATTTCCTAAAACATAAAACTGATAGTCAATTATGAGGATTGCTGAGTAGGCTTAATTGTCCACGGATTGATATTAATTTCTTCCCAACATTATATTACCATACCACAGGTACACTTGCCTTTTGTGTATGGTTTAGTATTACTAATAACCATTTAAAACTGAAACTGTGTGGAAAATCTTTATCAAAATATATATACTATCCGCATGCATCAGCGCCTCAAAGTGAGCCCATTTATGAGCTCACATCTCCATCTCTATCTCGTCTCAAAGCATGTGTGAGACTAGCCCTTCTCTTGAGCCAACTATAACTTTGTTCACCCATAAAGGAAAACCCCTTATAAGTTATAAAGTTTTTCTCCCCACCGATGTTGGACAAGAAGAAACATGCCATACTTGTACATTTACAACTTGTAAATTTCCAACACTTGTATACACCATTATTCAACACAAAACGATCAAAACAACAAGCAAATTAGTTGTAACTCCATTTTCTATGGTTCTTGAATCCCAACAAAGTTTTCTATGGCTTCTAATTCATTACAAACATTTAATTACACTACAATTAATTTACCTATGATTCACCATAACCAATTATCATCACATTAATGTTGGTTGTTTTCTCATCTATTTATAAGAACTAGTTATGATTGTTAGTTTTTTAACGACTCTTTATAAAAATATTGTGTGCTTTGATATCAAGTGAGAGAAAAACTTTTAGTTTATATCCTCTTCCTCGTTTAGATTATCTATACTACTATATAATGTATAAACGTGGGACACAAATGTAATTTTACAAAAATTTAAGACACCTAATACAACTTATTAAGTATTAGGTACAAGTGTTATATGCAATTATTCTTAGTTTGCCTCTCAATTATTAAACTTATTCTAATCAATGCATTAATTAATTAATTCATATTATTAATATATTATTTAATAATATGAGATTATTTAATTCACTACATTATATATTCAATTATTTATAATAGTTTAAAATAAATTTATAATAATAATAATGATAACAATAATAATAATAATAATAATAATAATATAAAATTTAAATTTAAGTAGTATTTAATTTGAATACTTAACTATTTAATTATCAAATATTTTCATACTAATCATTATAATAATAATTATATTTATTTTATCTATGCTATAATATAAAACATATGAGGATGACATATATGTAATATAATAGTTTCTAATTTTCTCATATTTGATAGAAATTTTCCTAATTAATACATAATATATATTTATTTTAATACTATCTTATTTATATGCTTTAAATTAATGTTAAAATATATACCTTTATTATTTATATTATTATAACTTAATGCTATTTGATTTAAGTTTTCTTAATTTAAACACTTAAGTATATAACTACAAAATAAATATATAATAATAATAATAATACTAATAATAGTAATACTAATAATAATAATAATAATAATAATAATAATAATAATGCCCAAATATATTTGTGTTTAATTCAGGTAGGAGAAAAGACTCGATAGCACCCGACATATCACTATATATAACAAATAGAAAATATTATAAGTAGTAAAGGTAAAGTTTTTTTTACTATCACCACAATAAATTTTTTCTAAAAACTAATAAAAAACTATTTTGTTATTTTTTATATAATTTAAGGATTTTTTGAAATTAAACACAACACTTTCTATCTCTTATTATTTTAAATTAACACTACTTATTTTGTTTCAATAAATTTTTTATACTTAAGCTTTCAAGTTATGTCAAATTTACATTTAATAACATAAACTTTCTTTAAAATTTTAGACATAAGCCTTCAAGTTAGGTTAAATTTATATTTATCCACCTAAACTTTTTTTTAATTTTATAATTAAGAATTTGAGTTATGTCAAATTCACATTTAATTACTTGAACTTTTTTAAAGTTTTATATATGAGAATCCGAGTTTTGTCAAAATTTATTTTAACCAATTTTCAATAAAGTTTGTTAATTATAATAAAGTCATAATTTACGTATCCGTTATTTTTCTTATCTGTTTCGAGTTATTTATTTTTTTATAGGTTTTTTCCTATTACACCTTTTTATCAGTGTTTCGTTTGAAATCTTTTTTCGGGTGGTTAGTACTAACATATAAATTATCAGATTACATCTTTCAACTTTTATAACCTCAAAAACTATTATTATCTATTCTCGTATACATTAAAACCGTACCGCGGCGAAGCGTGAGTCTAATCCGCTAGGTCTAAGTAAGCATCAATTCTTTTGGTATTTTAAAACCGACGTATTTATTGTTTCCTAACTTGCAACTTTGGTCCCCTTGCTTTCATTTTAAAAAACCTAAACTTGTCATGTTTTTAGAATTCAATCCCCAACACCCTCTCCTTAGCTTTAAGTGTTACCCCATAATAACAAAACCAGCCTATTGAATTGAAATATTCAAACATTCTTAACAATAAAAACTTTGTTATTTCAATAAATACATTAGAGAATGAACCAAAAATAAATGTGACACCAAATGATATAATTACATACATAATCATTTACTAATAAATATTATGATGTAAAGATTAATTTATGATATTTGTCAAACGTAGGACCCCCACATTGTAATGACCCCCACCCATTACAAAACCCAAGTGCAACATACCATCGATTCAGACAATATTTGTGACATCTAAACTGTTATCAAACTCTATATAACAATCAGTGATCACAAAAATATATACATTTTGATCGTAAAAGAACAGCTATTGGTAGCATAGATGGCGTTGAGAGCGGTGGCGCCGCCCCATGCAGGAGCCATCTGGCGGGAGAGGCTAGGTTCCGCCTTCAGAACCGCAGTAGCATGCACCATAATCGGCTGCACCGCCCTCTACGGACCAGACCCCGTCCGCCACCAGATTCAGTACCCTTCTGTGGCCTACGTGACCGCCATACTTATCGTCTCCGATGCAACTCTTGGGACCACGTTACGAGGGTCCTGGCACGCACTTTATGCCACCATACTAGTGGTGCCCTCGACGATGCTGTGTCTTTCTGTCGTGGGTCCATCAAGATTCACGGAGGCGGGTGCAGCATTCGCAGTGACTTTAAGCGCGTTTGTGGTGTCGCTGCCCGAGCGTCTTACGGTGCTAACCAAACGCATTGCATATGTACAGATGGTGATCATTTATGTTGGTGTGGTGGTTCGTGGCTCGCAAGCGGGGCCAGTGACCCATCCGCTTCATATCGCGGCATGCACCGCCCTCGGGGCGTCGGGTTCGGTCCTGGCTTTGATCCTGCCTTACCCTAGGCTGGCTGTAACGGAGGTATATTCTTTATTTAAATGGAATGTCACATTTAAGCCGATTGGCATTTAAATAAAAACCAGAGTATAAATATCTAAGTTAGTTTAACGTTAAATGCTTATAAAAATTACAAAAGAAAGCTGTCGCCGTCTGAATTTTAAAATATTAATCTAGATTATTATTATTATTTTTAATACTTTAGTGAAACGAGATTACGAGGTTCTAACACCAACTTGGTTTATCATAAGACGAATCTTAGATGGAATATACTTCATTCAAAGCTCCCCAACTAACACTTACGAGTGGCAAAATATTTGGGCCGGGTTATGTGTCAAAATGGGTCCGGGTTTAGGGCTGTAAACGAGCCGAGTCAGGATGGGTTCGAGCTCGAAGCTTATCGAGCCGAGCCGAGCTGAGCCGGCTTTAAAATTTTAACAAGCTCAAAACACCGGCTCGAGTTCGGCTCGTGAAAAGTTAGAGCCAACTCGTGGCTCGTTCGAGCCGGCTCGATTTAAATATATTTTTTTTAATTTTTCACATTAATTTATATGAAAATACAAAAAATATATATTAGGGTTATTACATTTTGTTGGGTACTCCGTACTTATAGGAACAATATTATTATTATGAATATAAACAATTTACTATCAAATTATATATTTTTAAACAAAATACTTAATGTTTTTAAAAAGAATCCATTTTTATTTTTAAGAAAATATTTTTAAAATCTTAATATAAAAATAATAATCATAATAATAGTAGTAGTAGTAATAATAATAATATTATAATTATACTATATAAATATATATATATATACATATAATATATGCACCGCGAGCCGAGCCAACGAATCGAGCCACAAGCCGAGCTCGAACCGAGCTAACCCTGGCTCGAGTTCGGCTCGTTTATAATTCGTGCCGAGCCGAGCCGGCTCGTTTAGATTCGAGCTTTTTTTTAGCGAGCTACGAACTTTTTGTACAGCCCTATCCGGGTTAGAACAACCTTAACATGTTAAATAGGTTTAAGTCAAATTTGAGTTGGGTCAAATGAATAGGTTCATCTATTAAGAGGTGTTTTTTTTTCAAAAAATCTCTTCCTAGCCTATTTTGCGTACGTCGCGAAGATCACGCGTTGACGTTTGCAGAGTATTTGTTTTTTTGTAAGAAGTTATATTAAAAGAAGTTTATGCAACATCTGCATGATGTAAATTTAACACAACCACTTTTAAAGTCTTTCAAAATCTACAGGGAATTAAACAACATCACCCACCATCACCCACCACCACCCATGTCCACCACAACCATCCAATTTTTTTTAAATATGGTATTTAGGGAGAGAGAAATGACAAAAGAGGTAAATCTTGACCTGTTGTGACATTAAGGGATCCCGCCCCTGCCAGGGGCGGGTTCTGCTCCTGATGTGACCGTGTGACCATCGACCATGTGACCATCTCACTCAAAATGACCCTTTTGAAAACTCGCACTTGGCAAGGGCGGGTCCTCAAAACCCTTTATTTTATTTATCAAATTTAAGTCAGGTGTTGCCATTGGGTAGTTCATCTGGTTTATTTTATTATAGTTATCAATGTGTTAACACGAATGAATACGGATACTTGATGAGCTTATATTTTTGTTCACGTTTATGCGTTAACAAAATATCATGTTTAAGTTCGTGTTCTAAGTTCATTTGTTAACAAAATAACATGTTGAGAATGAACACGAATACTTGATGAGCTCATATTTTTGTTCAAGTTTATGCGCTAACAAAATATCATGTTTAAGTTCGTGTTTTAAGTTCATTTGTTAACAAAATAACATGTTCAAAGACGTACATCTCTATCTAAAGAATATTAAGTTCAAGTCTCACTTAAAAATACCTTATAAAATTAAAATTTTAAGATAAATAACTAAAATATTTTTATCAACCATCTCTCTCTAAAAACTCTATTTTAAAAAAAAATCCATACATCTAAAATTAAATTTTATTTTTCAATTATACGGTTAAATAAAACTACTTATATGTCTGTATTTATAATAAAGTTGCATTATATAAGTAATAGATAAAAAATACATAATTAGGAAGGTAAAATACATCACTAAAAATAAAAAAATAACATCTAACAAGTGTCATCATTATCGTTTGTTGCTTCATCATTTAAGTCAAACAGGCAAGGAGATGGATTAAAAAACTTATCAAATTGAGATGTATCTTGAAATTGAGGGTAATAAGGTAACGGGGGAAGAATGGTGAAATGATTATTGATAACTAGTATCAGGGCTTTGATAAGGATTTGACGGGTCTCATTCTACAAAATTTTAGGTTCCCATTTGACTAAAATGTAGAAACTGAGTAGTTGAGACCCATTAAAAAACTTTTGATTACCCATTTCGCTTAAAAAAGAGGAGTCGAACTGTTGTTCCGTGAAATCCTTTGTTCTGTTATATTCTGTTGCACAACATTATAATCAACAACCTGTCTACCAACCCGCCCTCGTTCTCTACCCCTTTTGGGTAAACGTTATGTGGTAAGAGGAAGTTGAGTATCATCAACATTTCATGTCACATACGTTGGTAGATAACTTATATGGTTTGCATATGCAAAATCCATATAACGGCTCGCCGTATTCCTCCCCCCTTCATCCCTTGATCTTTGATAAAACTGACTCATCTCATCCATCTATAAATAAAAATATGAAAGATTACTTTTAATAAAATAATATTAACAATAATAATAATAATAGTAATAATAATAATAATAATAATAATAATAATAATAATTAATAATACCATCATTCTCAATCTTTGTCCATCATTTTGGAAGCCATGAGGGTTCGTATCTTGATGAGCTAGGTTGTTGTATACACAACAGTACGTTCTAAATACCACCTCATGTATGCTTCAAAAGCAATTGGCGAATCAGTGTATGCTTCATTAGCAACTGAATTAAGTCGAGACGCCCATGCTTGAACAAAGTTATTATGATATTGTAACTTGTTTTATTTCTACCACCTTTACGAGCAATCGAATGTAGATTTGTGTGTTGCTCCCGGGTTAGTAACACACTTGTAGGGATTGGTTGAAACATTCTAAATTATCTTAAAACCCTACTTGGAATGTGAGGCTCAACAACTTCCCAATATATAAGGTATGTGTCACTTCTCCAGCTTTGATGTCCACTTGTGCAAATATCAGGTAGAATGTGGAAAATATTATCATACGGTCTCCAATTGAACTGATATAAAAATATGAATTAACATGTTTCCACAATGTTAATATATAAACAATAATATCATATTAACATTAATATCGTGGCCTTGATTAATGAATGCAACTGAGATCGATACGCACTCAAATAGTGCGGAGTGGTGTTTACATAACTAAGTTCATCATTCCATCTGTAATCAAATTTTCAAATATACATGTTTAAGTAGAAAAATATAATATTACAGAAAAATATTCAATACATATGGTTTTTTAACATACCGTGCATCATATGGTAATCTGAAATCAATAGTTCTCGTATTCTGGGGACACATAGAAGGTAATCTTTCCCATGCTCATAATTGCAACAAGAATAAATGTCCACCAACTTCTCGATTTGTGACACTCGTTGCCTTACATAACTATCTATACAAAGAGGCTAAAACTGCACTTCCCCAACTAAGTCTACCATAGTTATTTAAGTTTTCAATATGACTTAAATAATTTATCTGCACCTAGTTGCTAGAAGTATCAGGAAATAAAGTGGCACCAATCATAAAAAAATAAAATTAATCTAGCTCGTTGGATGCACTGAAAATCAGTGGCATTATCAGGGAATGGTTTTATTATTTCATTTAAAATAAACCTTAGGTTTAACTTATAACCATTTACAACGTTTGTAGCGAGTGTACAACTACTTAAATACTCAAACCTCATTATAATTTCAGATGCACTCATAGCATAATTAGTGCCAGAAACAACATTACCTTCAACCAGCAAATCCCATAAAACTTGTACATCTTGAAGGGTTACTGTGGTTTCGCCAACCGGTAAATGAAATGTATGTGTCTCCGTGCCCCATCTATCCACCAAAGCTGAAATAAGAGCACGATCAAGTTTGCGATAACCACACTCGATCACACCCGCAAAACCAACCAACCTTATATATCTCATAATATTTTCAGGGATAGGCACTTCCTCAATGTAATCCCAAAAAAGCTTTATGACCTCGTCTAACACGTAAAATTCCTTTATCGCTTTCTGGATCTCGAAAATAATAATTAGCTCTATGTTGACCACTTAGAAATAACAAATCATTATTTAGTGGACCTGGTGTAATTCTCCAGCTCATTTTGATTTTTGAAATGAAGTTTGAAATAGTAGAGAAATTTTGGAGAAATGAATCGAACAAATTGTGAAGGAAAGTATGCGGTGGTTAAATGAATAAATATTGAAAGGTGGTCAAACGAATAATTAAAGAATTAAAGGTGGTTGAAATGTGGACCGTCGATTAGAGGAGGTTGTTAGATCGGACGGGTAGAAGGAGAACCCGCCCTTCACAAGGGCGTGGTCTCCATGCACAGGTCACATCATCATCTACATCACATCATCATCTTCAACACTTCAACAATTGGACGGCTAGGAGGAGAACCCGCCCTTCCGAAGGGCGAGGTCTCACTTTGACCAGTCACATTACCAAACAATTCACTACACATTCAAAACATTCAAACGACACACACGGTCAAAGAGTCAGAACCCACCCCTGCCAGGGGTGGTATCCCCTAATGTCACACTCTGACAAGACTTACCATTTTGTCACCTCTCTCTATCTCCCTAAATACCCAATTTTTTTAAAATAGTCCCACTGTCCACCTTCACCACCACCGTCTGCCACCATCACCGTCCGCCTCCACCACCACCCGCCTTCACCACCACACGCTGTCCACCATCACCACCACCCACCGTCTACCTCCACCCACCATCTACCATCACCATCACCGTCGAGTACCGTCGTATACCACCACAAGTTGGTTTTAGCAGTCTGCAGATGATCTCAAAGATAAGTTGATAGTCTAGATTCAGGTTGTAGAGTATAATAGCAGCCTAAGTAGGAATAAGATATCATCATTCGTCAATAAACACGCCTGAAAAGCTACCAAAGTCAGGTGGGTCAACTAGACCAACCGATTTTATCGTTTTGGTTTTGACAGTTTGAATCGATTATATGTATTTTTACAAAACCATGAGTGTATCTTATATTTATTTTAACAAAAATTGTTCATAACTATAATACATATACAAAACTACATATGCAGAAAATGCATGTCATATAGTTATACATGTAGGTGAAGAAGCACTTCCGGTCATATACAGAAAATGCATCAGAAAGAGGCAGGCTCTACTTAAAAGCATTCTTAAGTGAAAACAAATCAACAGCAGATGATCTCATTTCTCAAGCTGAACCCATTGCTCAATCAGGGACCTACCTCCTTCACCACATCAACCGCATCCAGGTAACCGCAACCACCATAGCACACCATGGTTCAGTACTTAAGTCATGCTCACTGCGACTCTTTGCAACCAATATACCTCAAATTGTGTATATTATCATCAACAGGAAGGCGTAAAGTGGGAAAGGCATCATGTTTGGGACTTCAAAAACAGTTACGTGAAAGCAGGAGAGGGATTAGACATGGAAGCACCGATTACGGGAATGAAAATGGCGTTATCTGCCATTTCTTCCTTTCCAGTCGCGATCGATGAAGAGTTAAAAAGTGTCTTGCAAAGTGCACGATTAAAACAAATGCTAAGACTTGAGCACACTAAATGGGTCGTACCATTTGATGATGCAGTTATGGTTCACGAAAGAAAACACGAAGTATTCGACAAATCCCTTCACACTCTTGTTAACACTACACCAACTCACAAAAACCTTCCTGTGTTTTTCTTCTTATCATGCTTTGAGCTACTTATAAGCAACTCTGACATGAAGTCTAAACCTGAATCACTCGACGGACAGAAGATTAACATAGCTGAAGGAACAAGAGTTGAGAAAAATGTGGGTCAGTTATGTATCGAGCGTCTCGTGTTTGCTTTAAAGTGTTCCATTGCTTTAGGCCTAGCAGTGCTTCTAGGCATGTTCTTTGACAAAAAAAACGGTTATTGGTCGGGGCTCACCATAGCCATCAGTTTTGTGGAAGGAAGACAGCCGGTTTTCACAGTTGCCTGTAATCGAGTAAAAGGTACAGCATTCGGTTCAGTGTATGGTGTGCTTGGCAGCCATCTTTTACACCAAGCTGCTGCACTAAGATTCTTCATTCTTCTACCTTGGATCGTTTTCACAAGCATGGTACAACATAGTCATATGTTTGGCGAAAGTGGTGGCATCGCGGCTGTGATCGGAGCACTTTTGATTCTAGGCCGGGAGAACTATGGCCCGCCTAAACAATTTGCCATTGCAAGAATAACAGAGGTTTCAATTGGACTTTTTTGCATGGTTTTGTTGGAGATCATGCTTCAACCAGTTAGAGCTGCAACTCTAGTCAAACATCAAGTGTCCCGATGCCTGGGAACATTAGACGAATGCTTAAATCAGATAGAAAGTGCAAAAGGAAACATCAGAAGGTTGAAATCTGATTTGAATGTATTAAAGAACTTGATTAGAGATGCAAAGTCCGAGCCTAGCTTCTGGTTTCTACCGTTTAAAGCTTCTTGCTATGATAACACAAGAGAAAGGTTATCAAAGGTGGTTGATTTGATGCAGATTATGACTTACAACATGGAGTTCATTTCAAGTTTGTCACAAAGTTCTGATGGTGGTTGGAAAGAGCTTCAAGAACACATCAACTGCAATTTGGAGATACTGAAAGAAAACACAAGTCCACGTGTCAAATGCCTACAAATGATCACTTTGGTAAAGTCCAATGAGACCTTTGACCGTCATTTACAAGAGAGTGAAGGGTTCTTTGACTTGGAGTCAGGTAGTCAACCTACAGAAGCAGCCATGAAAGGTATGGATGCTTTTGTTCATCGCTTAAAGGAAGTCACAGATAAGATTCAGAGTGAAGAAGAGTGTAAAAGAAAACTGGTTTTTCACTTGAATTCATTAGGGTTTTGCATTGGGAGACTTGTGGGAGAAACAATGGAGGTTGAAAAATGCATCAAAGAGATTATCCGATGTGAGAATCCTAAACCGCAAGTGGAGTTCAATAAACTGTGATACAAGAATGACCTACACACATGCATCTCTTAGTAACAGAAAGCAAAGGTATTGAATTTGAATGAACATCAGATTTAAGAGATTACGATATTGTAGTATTCAAATGTCAGGGCTCAACGGTTCTATATATGATATGTAGCACGATGAAGCGATTAGCGTATATAAAGGTATATATTATATATACTGCAAACATATATATATATATATATATATATATATATATATATATGCATACAAATGTAACTTGTAAGTGAACTATAAGCACCATAATTTTGAATCACTTTAAAAGGAAACAAAATCAAATATACAAATGGAGATTCTTGTAACAGAACTACACAAAATAAATAGTATGCTCCTAACAAGGTTCGTGAACTCTTGAATATAAAAATAAGCTTTCTTTTTCCTTTTTTTAGAAGAAGGGGGTACCAAGATTATTCGTCTTCTTGGCTGCGCAATCTTGCTAGCTTGTTGGTAACAACCACGTCCAATTGCGCTGCACACTTTGACAATTTCCTTCCTTTTGCGGGTACATACGCTGTGTGCTATCTCAGCACAGTATGTCCTGTAAAAAGTTCAAATAAATATTGTAAATGGACTATATACATAAATCATATGAACAATAAACCAGAACCATTATGACAAGAGATGACTAACCCTTCTGGCCTTGTGGCATTCACAATTTCAATAAAACAAATATGTCTTCAATTGCATATTTGCACACTCAAGACTCAACTGTTTTTTAATATTTATAGAGTCACAACCCTCATCACTTGAGAGGGTCACCATTAACACCTTGGTACCATCAGGCTACAACTGTTTAATATCGTCTAAACCAAAACACATAGTTTAGGCTGAACTAAGAGGTGCATTCAGACTGAACTCCACACATACTGTTAAAAGATTATGTGAGTAATATTGAAGAACAAACTTGTTATCTAGTGGCTAATTAACAAGCAAAATGTACCTTGACACAGATTTTCCAGTCACTTTGGGGCCTCTTGAACTTCTTCACCCGCTTGTTAATGATCTTCTTATCAAGCTTAGGGGCCGCCATTGATGACTACAAAACAAGCCATAAAGATTAATTTACTGCCACAACAGTTAATAGTTAGGGATTTCATGTTAAACCAGTCAGCAATAGATTATCGAAGACAAATACATTGATTGAATCGTTAAACATAGATATCAATTTGATCACAACCGAACGATGAACAAAGGCCCTGATTTGATGAAGCTAAACGTACAAAACCACAAATTAGATGTATACAATTATTGTGAAATGTTTGATTGATGAACACCAGAATGAAATAGATAAAAAAAACCTGTAAACTGAGGCAAAGAGACTACGTGCAAAAAAGGAACCCTGTGCAGAGGTGAAGTACCAGTAGCGCTTTGTACTGCTGTTTATATAACAGATGTATACAATTTTTAGTTAAAGCACTTGTTTCTTATTTATTTATTTCTGTAATGAGTTTTCTTACGATATAGTTGTGGTGTGGTCCCGACTACAAAACATATAAATAAACTCGATTAAAATAATATATATCATTGAAACATATTCTCATATTTACCTTTCAAAATATATAATATATATGATTTCTGCAAACCCGAAGTACAAAATGTTGGGGCCCTCTTTGTTTGTCTTGGTTTTATTGCAAATTGACAATACGACCCACTCAAAAGTCATTTTGTTAAGAAGTACAAGATCTAGTATTGCCAAAAACCTAAGGAACAAATTCGGGTTCAATGCCTGAACGGAAATTTAATTGGTTTCGACTGGATCCATATGTAATGGTCTCTCTACGTGATTGTAATCGATGGTTCATGTCTTGTTTTGGCCTTTTGAACATGATAATCATTTTTATTGGTTTTTTAACCGATCCCAAACTAGTTAACATGTATTTGAAAGTTGGAAAAAATGTAGGTATATAGTAATGGATATATAGCCGTTTAAAGTTGTCTTTTTGTATCATTTATTCTCATATGTTAGTATAAACTAGCGGATTATACCAAGCCTACAACAATGTTTGCCTCGTAGCAAATACCTATCACTAGTAGTCATTGGAAACGATATGGAAGATAATCATTTTATTTGGTTGATTATGGATTTACGTGTTTTAATTATTCAAGAGATTCCAATTAGTCGAGAGAGTGAGGGGCATCAACCTTGATGATGATACTACTTATATTAATCCTGGCTCCAACCGGAGTTAAATGGTTGTGCAGATAAATAAAATCTTTAAGTGATATAAGTCCAAGCCAAGATATAAACATTATAGTTAACTAGGGTGTATACATAAGGCATAGTAAGCATACAATTTAATAAAGCGGTAAATGTAACATGCTTCTCCCCTGAAAACAGTTAATATAGTAAAAAGAGTTACGAGAAACTTATTGTGGATAGCGATATGATACCTATGTTCTGAGTATGGTAGGATGTTCAACCCATAACGTTTTCTACAATATTTGTGGATGCTATTAAGGTTTAATGATCCTAAATCAAGGATTAAACTAACATCAAGTTGTCTAATTTGTTGTTACGTATTAAGAGGTAGGTTTATTTCATTCAAATCGTTAGGTTGTAAAGTAACTTCGACAAGCAACAGTTTAGTAGCTTATTAATGTTTTTAAGTTTTCAAAAGTTGAAAAACTAACTTTTAACCTTTAGAAATATTGTTGAACATATCGACCATCATTAGACTAACTTTTCATCACCCAAAATGGCAATTTACACCAAGAGACTTTCATGACACTTAGGTATAGGTTTTATCTTATAAAAACGTAAGTGTTACATTTTATGAAGTATATCTAGTTGTCTCAAAATAATTATTTTGTTTCAAAGATATGTATCGAATATTAAGGAACAAAATACCAATCCTAGCTAAACTCAATCATTTGTTTATTTAATAATAGTTGCATTAGTTTGTTACGTTTAGATTTCAGATTAGTTGTTCACCTACAATTGTGGGATGTTTGTTATACGTTGTAACTATATATATTTGCATTTACCATGAATGGAAAATCAAGTTTTTTCAATACCTTGTTATGGTATATGTACCTAGTTTATGAGCTTAATGTAAAAAGTATTTCATGTCTTACATATATGTAACTGGATGGTTGAATGAAATACAATGTGTGGTTTATGCTTATAATGTTTAATATTTCATTGATTATTGTATGTTAACGCTTATTGAACTAACTATATAGGTTTGTGGTTGTTTGAATAGATCTAAGTCAAATAATGATTATGAAACATATTCAAACTTAGTCATATGAAGTTCTCATGCGAATGGCCCATGCTAATGGACCATACGCATGAACAACTTCATGCTAATGAACCAGTCGCACCACTGAACCAGGAGACTGGATCAGTCACACAATTGTGACATGAGACTGGATCAGTCGCACAATTGTGACATGAGATTGACTCAGTCGCACGACTGAACACTCAGTCGTGCGAATGGATCAACAGCATGACTCAGTCGCACGACTGAACCATGCTAATGGTTTAGTCGCACGAATGAGTAACCCTAACCTATAAATACCACATAATTCGTGGAAAAATATAACACTTTGAAGAACCCGACTCATACACGTACCGTAGCCGTCCAGAACGCCCAAGAAAGCCAGTTCATAGATCGTTCTTGATTGATTGCTATTCATTTTTAATGTTTAGATTAATCTTACATCGATCGAGTTAACTTTCTCACTGATTGGATCGCCAATCAAATAGGATTCCGCACTATTTGATTCAGTATACACGTATATCAGTTAGTACTCCGTCAAGTACACGATCCGTCTAACAAGTGGTATCAGAGCCAAGGCTCTTGATTTACGTGTGATTCAATCAATTTTGATATAAAAATTGTGTTTTTCAAAAAAACGCAATCTTTTTGTGTTAAACGTTGTTTTGGACGTCTCCAGATCGTAAAGTTAATGTTTTTTCGGCATACGACAATTAGGGTTCTTGAAAAATTCGTGTTATTGCGTCAAAATACCTTAAACCTTTGAATTTTCAAGTTTCAGCAGCTTCAGTCGCACGATTGACTCAATCGCACAACTGAATTCATACGCATCCCTCATACGCACGATTGGACTCATTCGTACATCCATTCGTACCACTGAATTACCCATTCGCATTGTTCATTCGCACATGTCCATACGCACGATTGAGCCATCCGCATTTGCTCATTCTCACGTCTGAGTCAACCGCATTGTTCAATCACAAGAAGTATTCAATCGCATACCTTCATTCACACAAGTTAAACAGTTTGTTCCAAAGTTTAAAGTTGATAATAATGGAGGATGAATATTCACGTTCACCGCCGGAAGGGACTCTAGGATTCAAAATCTATTGCTTTTAGAAAATAAAGTGGGAAATCATAACAAACCTCCTAAGCTAATAACGTTAGATGATTATCCACAATGGAAGCAAAGGTTTGAGATTTACTTAAATGGAGTAGATCCCAACCTGTGGGAGTCGATAAAGACAGGATATAGCATGCCTGTAGGTGCAAATGGAGTCAAACTCACCTTAAGCGGTATGACTGACGGACAAAAGGTAAAATACAATGTAGAGAAGAAAGTATATGCATTGCTGACTCAGTCAATTCCTAAGGACATCTTCCATCAATTTTCTGAGAACAAGCAAGCTAAAAAGCTATGGGATGCATTGGAAAAGAGGTATGAGGGAAATGCATCGTTGAAAGCTCTGAAGGCTAAAGCGTTGAAAAAGGAGTTTGACAACTTCTCGTCAATGAGAAAGAAGAGCTTGGACGATGTCATTGATCGTTTCTACCATCTGATGAGTGAGCTGCACACTCATGGAGTTACTATGTCTATGGAAGACAAATTTTCAAACTTTGCAGATGGTTTGCCCAAGAAGTGGAGTTCGTTTGTCTCCAACCTCAGACAGAATGATATGCTAGCGAAGTTAGACATCAACGACTTCATTCTGCACAGCGGGAGGAAGAGTTGAGGATGAAGTATAGAGCTCAAAAATCTTCATATGATCAGAATCCGGCACTGTACAACTCAACCCCACAAGCCAAAACGTCTGGAGCACCACTTCAAATGGCATTTGTGTCAAGTTCAGCGGTCCATCACAATCTACTACTTCAGGATCTGACACATTAGGGTCGTCTGGTACCCAATACATAGCACCTGAAGCAAATGCTACAAAACTGAAGACCGAGAATCTCAGGAATGTGATAGTTGAGGTAGCAAAGGAGCACATGGATCTCTTAGCCGCTGTTTTCCACTCCTATGACGGGCTAGTTGCTGGGAAAATTGGGAACTGTTATCTAGCAGGCGAGGACTACGAGCAGGTAGATGAGACAGAGTTAGAAAGAATGGACATCATGTGGGCCTTAGCAAGTGCTGTTTAGAGAGCAAAGAAGTTTGTTAAGAAGACCGGACAGAATCTGATTGCCATTAAGGACACAACTTTTGGCTTTGACAAGACAAAAGTTACATGCTTCAACTATGGGGAAAAGGGGCACTTCAAACGTGAATGTGTGAAGCCCAAAAAGACGGGAAATGGAATCCATTCTCATCTTTCACTCGTCAGGAGAAGCCCACAAACAGCCCTACTTCGTCGAGCAAGGATCCTAAATCCTTGACCGCTCATGATGACGAAGGACAAGATTGGAGTTTTCGATTTGTGTCTCCGGGAGAATCCAACATTGTTAGTGTCAAGGATCTAGATGAAGACTCAGCAAGTGAAGGTGATATTGCAGTAAGCTCGCGATGTCAAATGTTGAAGAATCTGCAATAGTATTTGATCACCTGCCTGAAGAAGGGACAAGTCCAACAAGTCCAGAATCACCAGAACCATGAAAGTCAGACACTGCTTTAATGGCTAATTCAACCTCACCCTCTCAGGTAAGTACCACTACTCAACTTTTCAATAATCATGATTGTTCTGATTGTAATAAATTTAGGGAAAGCATTGATATGAAATTTGCTAGGTTATTAGACCATAATGATAACTTAGTAAAGGACTTACAACTGTGCACTGAAGCCAATAGAGTCTTAAAACAAAATGAGCACAACTATAAAGAAAATATAGAACTCTTGAATAAACAACTAAGGGAAACTGAAGTTGTAGCCTTTAATTAACCTAATGATATTAAGTTCTACCTAAACTCCCTAGAAGACACTAAGAAACAAAAGGCAGTTTTGGAAGTAGAAGTAAATTCATTAAAACAAAAACTGCATAGTTGAACAAATTCTTCTCACATTGTCCAACACTTAGTGAGAGAGTGCAACAATGAGGAGGGTTTGGGATATAAAGTGGTACCACCACCACATGAGACCATGATTAATGCAAAAAGTAAACCAATAAATAATAACCCAATCAAGGATCATGTGGTGTCCACTCCTCTTGTAAGTAATCCAGATTCCACATGTAAACCAAATGAATTTGTCACTTAACAAAAGGATACCACTTCAAAATCAAAAGGTAAAATGCCTTGTGTTAATCTGGACGAACAATTTGAAAAGGTTAAAATAAAATCTGGTTCAACAAAGTCTATTTCTAAATCAAGAAATACCAAACAAATTAACTAATCACGTGCTCCATGTCTAAGTCCAAATAAACAAAAGGGAAAAGATGTTAACAATCTCCAAACAATTAATTTTGTTAAACAAGAGAAAACATCTAAACAAGAAGTGTCAAAACCCAAACAGAGTAAAGTCACTCATGTGTCACATACTTCTCCACAGAAACAGGTAAGTCGTCAAGTTGAAAGCAGATCATGCTACAACTATGGAAAGTATGGGCATATAGCGTCTTATTGTCCTTATTATCAGACACCAAAGAAAAATATTGAACTTTATGACACTAAAGCAATCTCTTCCAAAAGGAGCTCCATGACTCCACCAAAAAGAGTCAGTGAATCTAAAGTTCAACCTATCATCCAGTCGTCTGTTTATCATAAACAGGCCTTACACAAAGCTGGCTTATGGAAATAAAAGTCTTTGTCTGGAAATGAGAACAATAAGACAGTTGATCTTCCCTCACCCTCTAATGGACAATGGGTAGAGTTTATGATGTGTGATGCCTCTGGGACACCCAAGTCGGTTACGGCTTGGGTCCCTCACATTATCTAATGTTTTCAATGAATGTGCAGGGTGTTCGCTATAGTGCTGAAACAAACACTTGGATTGTAGATAGCGGAGCATCAAGGCACATGACAAGAAACCGGGCACTCCTATCAAATGTCAAACAAATCAAAGGAGGTCATGTTTTTTTTGCTGGAAACAAAGGAGGGTACATAACAGCTCAAGGGGAAGTAGGGAACCAGAAAGTTAAGTTTAACAAGGTAAACTATGTTCAACAACTTCAGAATAACCTGCTTTCTGTTTCCCAAATATGTGACAAAGGATTTAAGGTAGTTTTCGACAATAAGAAGTGCTATGTCCTGAAAAAGGAGTATGTGATTCCGTAGGGACAAGTATTAATGTCACCCTCAAGATATAATGACCTTTATGTCTTGGATCTATCGAAGGACTCCACAACGGATCATCAAGTTTAGTGCTTCTTGTCAAAAGCTACTGAGAAGGATTCTTTCTCCTGGTATAGGAGAATGAGACACATCAATCCACAGAAGATGAACCACTTGATCAAGAATGATCTAGTGCGAGGAGTCAATGTCAAGAACTTTCAACTCCCGGATTTTTGTGTCACCTGCAAGAAAGGCAAACAGACAAAGAAGTCTCATAAGGCAAAGAAAGTTAATTCTATAGAACTGCCGCTTGAGCTTCTTCACATGGATCTGTTTGGTCCATTCAGTACAAGAAGCATCCCAGGCAACTTGTACTGCTATGTAGTTACAGATGACTACTCAAGACTCTCTTGGGTGATGTTTCTGAAATCAAAATCAGAAACATTTGAGTCATTCAAAGAATTAGTAACTACACTGGAGTCTCTTTACAAGCTAAAGGTAAGACAAGTACGCTCAGACAACGGAACTGAGTTCAAGAACCAATGGATGGAGGCTTTCTGCAAAGAAAAGGGAATTGTGCATCAGTTCACTTCCGCCTACACTCCTCAGATGAACGGGGTTACTGAGAGAAAGAATCACAGCTTAATAGAGACAGCACGCGCAATGCTAGCAGACTCGAAACTGCCTATCCAATTTTGGAATGAGGCAGTGGCCAATGCTTGTTACGCATTAAATCAAGTTCTGGTGGTAAAACGTCATGGCAAGACGTGCTACGAGTTACTTCAACGACGTAAACCAAATCTGGAGTATCTCGAATCATTTGGAGCACCATGCACGTTGCAGAAGAAAACCCAGGATGGGAAGTTTAGTGAGAAGGCTGAAGAGGGCATCTTTCTAGGATACAACATACCGAATAAGAGAGTTTACAACAACTCAAGGGTCAAGTAGAGGTGTGGTGTAATGTCTATGTTCAGAGATACACCACCCCTCCTGCTGGAAAAGGACCCGCCTTCTTTTTCGACTATGATGGACTCTTCAAGTCTTTCAACATCCCTCTCTTCACGTTTGATGATGAGTTAGTAGCCAAAATGATGTATGATGTCCTAAACACCCCATCACAGGAATCTACATCATCTGGCTCACAAGGTGAATCACCAACCAACTCAAGGGGACCACTCGAGGTAAGTGACTCTTCCTCTAATGATGAAGCCGTGAAGAATGATTAGAACGATCAGGAGGAACATGTTCCTACTACTGCAAGTCCACAAGCATCTGACATTGATGCCTCTGAGTCTTCAGAACCTCACACTCCTACTGCCTCAGATACTGAACCACACGTTCATAATCTTGACTCTGAGGTAGTGGTTCCCATCACTCCTAGATCACGCCTAAATGTCTATCATCCTCTAGACAATGTCATTGGGGATGTCAGATCAGGAGTTCAGACAAGAAATCAGTTGTATTCAGCTGATTATGCCTCGGTAATAGAGAAAGGGTACATTCACGATGGTGCTTATCGTTGTTTTGTGTCTCAGTTCGAGCCAAAATACGTCAGTGAAGCCGTAAATGATGAGGCATGGGTGAGTGCCATGCAAGAAGAACTTCTTTAGTTTAAGAAGTTAGGTGTATGGACACTGGTAGATAGACCTAAAGGTGCTAAGGTCATCGGCACCAAGTGGGTCTTGAAATGTAAGAAAGATGACAAAGGTGTCATCATCAGGAACAAGGCTTGACTTGTAGTTCAAGGATGTCAACAAGTCGAGGGAATTGATTACAATGAAGTATATGCACCTGTGGCGAGAATGGAAGCAATCCGTATCTTCCTAGCCTATGCCTCTTACATGAAGATTAAGGTCTATCAAATGGATGTAAAGAGTGCATTTCTTCATGGTGAAATCCGGGAAATAGTGTATGTCAGTCAGCCCGAAGGATTTGAGGATCCATATCATCAGGACAGAGTTTACAAACTAGATAAGGCTCTTTATGGGCTTCATCAAGCCCCGAGATCATGGTATGAAAAACTCTCAACTTACCTTGTGAAACACAGATTTCGCAGAGGTGTAATTGACTGTACACTGTTCATCAAAGAGAAAGATGGTGATCTGCTGCTGGTTTAGATTTACGTTGATGACATAATCTTCGGTTCCAAGAATGAAGAATTATGTAAAGAATTTGAAGCAGTGATGAAGGCAGAATTTGAAATGAGTGCCATGGGAGAGATGAAGTTCTTTCTCGGGTTACAAGTGGATTAAACACCAAAGGGGATATTTCTACATCAGACAAAGTATGTAGGGGATATTCTCATCCGGTTTGACATGGAGAATGCTTCCACAGCTAGGACTCCACTTGCTACAAACCATGATGTAGCACTCGACGAGAATGATGATCTAATTGATGCCACCATATGCCGAGGAATGATTGGATCCCTCATGTACCTTACTGCCTCAAGACCTGATATTATGTATGCAACATGTTTGTGTTCAAGATAATAGGCAAAATCAAAAGTTAACCATCTTATTGGGGTCAAAAGGATATTTTATTATCTGAAGGGTACAACCACACTTGGGTTATGGATGACGATGACTTTGAGCTAACCGCGTACAGTGACTCGGATTATGGCAGCTGCAAGATGAACTACAAATCCACCTCAGCAGGTTGTCAATTCTTTGGGAGAAGATTAGTCACGTGGCAGTGCAAGAAGCAGACATCAGTTGCGTTATCAACTTGTGAAGCTGAATATGTTGTTGCGGCAAGCTACTGTTCTCAAATCATCTGGATTCAACAGCAGATGCGTGACTACGGTTTGAAATTTTCTAACACCCCTATATTTGTTGATAATTCTGCTGCTATAGTTGTACAAAAAATCCTATCCAACATCCTAAGACCAAACAAATCGGCATAAAATATCACTTTATACGTGATTGTTTTGAAAAGAATCTAATCGATGTTAAAATAAATATGGATTTTCAACGCGTGGACCTCTATACAAAAGCCTTTGATAAACCATGTTTTCTATATCTGTTAGAGGTCAACGGCGTTAAAAAGAAAAATGATGTAATTCCAGACGATGAACAGGTCTAGTCCGATGCGTCAAGTCCTTTTTATTTTATTTTATTTTCTTTTCTTTTATTTTTGTTTATTCTAGGTTATTTTACTTATTTTATTGATTTCATTCTTCGCCTATTAAAATTCTAAAAACGCAAATCGTTTACGTTTTAGAATTTTAGGGGGAGAATAGGTTAGTTAGTATTAAAAAAAGAAAAAAAACGAGGGAAGAGGACATGCAAGCTGATAGATATGAGATCGTATCCAAGAGATCGATTCAATGACTATGGAAAATGATAGTACACAGGAACAAAGCATTTGGGACTTTAAAAGATTTGATTTGAATTAGATGTGAAATTCAAAGTATAAGTCTGAGAAGTCTAAGTAAAAATAAAAGGAAAAATGTTAGTAAAACTAGTTACTGCTAAGGTAACACGGAGAAAGTAGACCTAGAGGTTGCTAGACCATTAGATGATGTGTCGGTAGATTCAACACAATAGATAAGTAGACCTGTTGGTGATCTCAAGATCAAACTAATTGTTCAACAAGCTGTGGGTTATCATCTTATCCGTGGTTAACACAATCAACAAAGTTCCAATAAGGGGTGACGAGCAAAATAAACGCCACAAATATGTGCGGATGACCAAAATATGAGCAAAGCACATGATGAAAAATGAAAAAGCAATCAAACTGATAACCTATGTTGTTGGTGTGATCTGTGCAACAAAATAAATTGCTCAAACAAGAAGATAGGTTATGTGCCTCTCTGCTGTGCGGTGGCACTGACCTGAGGATAAGCATAACCTATATATTCTAGAATTTATTGTTGTTTGCCGCCTCTTTGCTATGCGGTGGCACTGACCTGAGGTTTGGCTTCTCTTTGAAAGCTCTAAGAATAGTTTCTTCTTGTCAAAATACCCGTAGATCGCTCAAAATTCTCCTGAGGAATGTTGATTACCATATAACGTAGGATCCACAACTTCTCGTTGAAATAATTAAACCTTAAACAATCACCAATCTGTGTCAAAAGTCTGTGTATGGATTTAAGTGGACAAGTATACTGACAGTCATCATGGCTACAATTCTTGAAAGTCCAAATCAATGTGTGTGTCTTATAGTACTAGTATGATTTCCTTAATTTGCTAATGACTCTTGACGAAAACAAGAATCTAGCATCAAATGATGTTGGTAACACGTCCTGAATGATTTGATTACCTGTATGATTCCATGATGAATCATTCCTCTTATGGTCAAAATAACTGGAAGTTGCCTGTTCAAGAAATAAATCTGTTTGATTTCAATCTTAGGATTTCCACCTCACACAAAATCACAAAAATATGTCTTAAATTCTGTCCTTATTTCTAGTAGTTTCTTTTGTTTAAGTTAGTCAATTTAGGTTATATGTCGAACTATGTCGTGGAATTCAATCTGGGATTCAATTACTTAAAAGGGTCACGTCTGAGGTGACCAAACGGGCTTTCAAGGTTAATGGGTCACATCTAAGGTGACAAACTGTGTTTTGTTTAAAACGATCACGACTGAGGTGATCAAAAGTTTTTAAGTTAAAGGATCATGTCTGAGATGATCGTATGATCAAAGTGTTTATTCAATAGTCAAATGAAGTTAAATGTCAAATGGTCATAAAGTCAAAATCATGAGTTTGATCCATTCGCACGACTGGACCATGAGTATGGACCAATCGTACGATTGGACCATACTTATGCCCTAGACAAACGATGGAGCATGAGTATGAACCATTAACATGAATGGCTTACAAGATTGAGCCAGTCGCCCGAATGGAGTTGTGCGAATGAGTCAGTCACCCGACTGAAACCCAGTCGACCGACTGGATGTAATCGACTGAATCAATCACACGACTGAGATCCAATCGCCCAAATGAAAAGAGCAAATGGGTCCAATCGCCCTATTGAAATCAGATTCAGTATAAATAGGGCCATAGTCGATCGCATAAACTCATCACCCCCCATTCGCCCTAAAATCGCACAGCCTACCGTTACTCTGCCTAAATTTCCTCTGACCGAATTTTACACTCTGTTTCGATACTCTGACGATCTCTGGTGTTTATACAGGTATAATGCGGTGTAATCTATCCAAATTTCTGACGATTTGACTCCAAAATCAAGAAATTCAGCCCTAACAAGAACCATGACTTAAGTTGGACAAATAACCTAACTAAACTAAGTAAAATGTTGAAATCAAAGTTATTAGGTGCTAAGTTAAGTGATTGAGAGTCTAATGAACCAAAACACGATGTCTAATTTTAAGATTTGGTCAAAATTTGAATTTCAGTCGAACAAATAATGGGTCATGCGACTGGACACCTGGATGAACTATAATCGCACGACTGAGCTGGACGAATGACTCAATCGGCCGAATGAATGATACGAATGAGCTCAGTCGGCCGACTGAATCAATCGCATGCTCAGTCACCCAATTGAACTCAATCGCATGATCAGACACCCGATTGTATCCAGTCGCATGTTAGGTCAAACGACTGAACTCAGTCGTATGGTTCAATCGTATGATTGAACCAGACTAATTTCAAACAGGTTTATTACAAATGGTTTATGTTGTGTGATGATCTAACTTGTATGCTCCGTGTGTTACAGATTGATGGCTGATAGGTGGACCATAAACACCAAGCACAATATTTGTGCTCATCTGGATGCCACAACTCGGAACAGTGCCGAGTTTGCTGGGATCGTTGTGTTCCTAAAGAGATCCCAGATCCACAGAGCTATATCTACACCGTGCATCCCCTACAGGTCTATATAGCAAGCCTTTTGGGAGGGTGCTTCGGTTGATTGATCTCATGAGCCCTACTGCATCCGGAGCACTATTTTTGGGCAGGATATCGAGGTGACTGCAGAAGATATTCGACGAGTGCTAGATCTGGGTGACGATGCAGATCACCCGACCATGCTACATCCTCTGACAGTGAGAGGGTGCTTCCTCAGGATGAAGTACGCTGGGGACATAAATGCAGGTGTGCTGAACAAAAGCAAACTGTGTCTCCAGTTTAAGTACTTGGCGCATGTCATACTGAAGTGCATGGCATCGAGGAGGGGTGGCTTTGATGACCTATCAGACCAGATCCAGAATGCCTACGTGGCACTGGTACTCAACCATCCCTTCACTCCAGTATGATATTTGCCTACCTCATAGAGAACCTCGAGGCCAAAGGCAAGGAGGGCTTCTGTATGTATCCAAGATTCTTATAGATGATTATTGATGAGAAGCTGCCTACCTTGCCTAAGGAGAGCCAAGATGCTGTATCCCTGGAGGTTATGGATGATACGACTTTGGGCCGTATGAAGGTCTACAGGAGAAGGCAAGTAAAACCCCCTGTGAAGAGACTCTTTGGGCATTTGGTGTCACACCCCAACCTTGACGGGGGAAACGTCGAGGAGTGAGAGTTAAGATCGTTCACAACCACATAACGCTATTGTTAAATCCAAATATGTTATTCATAAGTTTCAAACGTAGCATTACAAACATAAGTCTCAAATAAAGAAAACATAAAAAGCTTATTCTTTATTTAACTAGGTCCATTTCTAGATGTGAACAACTTCAAAAGTGGCGATCAAGCTGAGTATTTCCGGAAACATGTTAAAAATAAAAGGTCAACAATAATGTTGGTGAGATTTCGATAGTTTGTAATACATAAATATATAAAAGATGGCAATTCGTGATGTAAGGTAGAGAACAGAGTAAACTAGGGATGTAAGACAAAATGCACAATCAAACCTTGACAAAGTTTTTACAAGTCTCAAACGTTTATAAGCATATACGATTAGCTAAGTGTACTTGGATCAACCAAGCAGGCTTGTAAGGCCCATAGATCTATGACGTCGCCAGGCTAACAATAGTTAATGATTGTACATATATTTGACATTACATGGTAGTTCAAAAGTTTAACTAACCACAACACACAAGTAAATTGCCATTAGTTTACAAGAATCAAACGTTTACAAGTGCAATGTTTATAAAGTAACATGTTTCACCCCAAAGTGTGAAAATATAAAAAAGGGATATAGAAATACTCACATGATCAATAAGTATATAATTGATGAATAATAAGAAATATAATAAGCAATGTTCCAACATAGTTCTTCACAAGATACTTAAGTATGCATATGTTTGCAAGGTTTAAGTTTAATGATATTAAGTTTAGCGAATTAACAAGGGCTAGGGTTTTAGGTGGATTTTGTGTTTTGTCAAATAATTATATTTTTAACCAATGGGATAAATTTATATTTTCTTGGGAAAATATATTTATATTTTAATCAAGGGTAAGAAAAGAACAATAATAATCTAAAAGGTTATAAAGTTTAAATAAAATTTTATATCTAGTAATTTATTTAACAAAATTAATTTGGAAAAATAAATATAATGTAAGGTTTTATATCATCAACTTTTTATGATCTAAGTAAACTAAATAACATCTTTCGTTTTATAAAAGAGTTTAAGTTTAAAAAAAAATTAAATTCATAGAAATTACTAACGTGCCTTTAAAAATACCCAAAGTCCTTGGAATTAATTTTTAAAAAATTCAAAAGTGTTTATATTTTAAAAGCTAAAAAAAGAAGCAAAAATGATGGATTGAGGGTCCCTGGGTTCGAACCCAGGACCTTAAGTCCACCTCCCCCACTTCTTACCAGTACACCAAAGGCCTTAGCCAAGACAATAGTTAGCTTTGAATTGTTAAAAACCAAAGTCCAAATAAATCCCCAAAATCCATGAACCCTAGAATTGATTCTAGATCGAATTGAACCTTAATTCTATTTTGTTAACCCCAGCAACCATGGGGCTTTTGTTCCCCGAATGATTTCGAGCATATTAATGTAAGAAACTTACGTGATTCGATGTGAATTAGTGGCGATTTCAATGAGAGTAGTGTGACCATGAGTGAGATGTGATTCAACACCCAGACGATGTTTTCACTCGAATTAATCACAGGTAGAGCTCGAGGAAGTGTATTCAACTGAAAGCCCCTTGTCAATTGTGGTTAAAATTGTTTGAAGAGTGGGTTTTGACCGAGAGCACAAGTCGCAGTTTAGAGGGAATTGTTCGTGTAATTTCAGTGTATTATTGATGCAATTGGAACTATATACGATTGGGGATGGTTAATTGATCGTTTGGATTCGTTTAATCGAATTATTATTAAAGTTTAATGGTCCAACGGTTCGATGAGTTTAAGATTACGGTTTCTCCTTCGATTAAACTCATAACCGACAATTAAAGATGGTTAATTGATGCATTCAAGTTCGAAGTGGGTAAAGGAACCGATTTAAGGTGGTTTGGGCGTTTAAAAACGATCGGATTTTGTGGTTTTGAGTTGGCCGGAGCTCATCGGAGGTTGGCCGGAATTGTTTGCCGGTTTGCGTGGTTTAGGAAAAGGGTGGGGGTTTTGGTTTTAATAATTTACACATCAAGTCCCTGTAGTTTTGTTTTTATTATTTTATACTCGAAACTTGCATTCAAAGTTTTAATAATGGCAACCTAAATCCCCTAACTTAATTACTTTAAGTTTTTAAACCTTTAAAGATTAGTAGCTTTATAAATTAACATTATTATTAGTATTATTATGTTTATTATTATTATTATTATTTATTATATAATAATCATTATAGTCTTAAAGGATTAAAAGACAATTAAAGCTATATGCAAAAGCAATCCGTAAGTTTCATATTAGGCAACAATGGTCCATACAAGAATTATAACGACGTTAACTTTTAATTAACGTAAAAATACAGGATGTTACATTTGGCCCGGGCAGATTACATGGCGCCGGCTAGGCGTAAGTGGCGCCATGAGGAGAGTGACTCAGATACTAAGCAGATTGCTCTTCCATCTGAGGACTCCGACGATGACGGAGACACGGGTGCAGATTCTGGCCCCGCTGTTTCTAGGGCCAGCCCTGCACATACTACATCTCCTCCCCCTACTCATACAGATGCCACCACTACCAGCTTTTACCAGGATTTTTGTCCTCCCGATAAGGAGGAAGAGAGTTATGAGGAGCCTCTGACGAGGACTGTGGGCAGCAGGGTGGTTGCCACAGAGAGAGGATTACAGGCGGTTGGTGGACGCCCAGGGGGGTCCGGGGATGCTGCTGCTGATTCAGATCCCTCATATGCCCCGAACCCGCCCAACAGCCAAGGGGGAGCCTCAGTGCCTAGAGGCACAAGGAAGAAGAGGATGGCTCACCCCTATGGCAAGAAGGGGAAAAGACTGAAGTTTACCCTGACCTCATCTACCACCACAGCCACTACCTCAGCAACACCTGCCACCACCACTACCACCTCACACACCACTACCACACCTACTCCACCACTTATCCACATCCCATCCACCACCACTACAGCTCACCCACCACCACCCACATCTATACCACCCCCAATATTCACCTCTGCCATCATCACCACCACTAGCCATCAAGCCGGACCATCATCCCACCCTACATTTCACACAGGTTCAACTCTACCTCCCAGTGGGGTAGAGGAATAGCTCTCAGCACTAAACCATATGGTGCTGAAGCTGTTAGCAGCCGATGACGAGAATACTGCTTAGATCCATCAGTTAGTGGAGCTTACAGCTGCACAATCACAACAAATATCTCAACAGGCGCAACAGATTGAGCAGCAGGCACATCAAATGGCTGCTCAGAGTCTAGAGATTTCCCAACTCAAGGAGCAAAACGTCTTATCTACTAAGAAGATTGAGGAGTTGGAGGATGCTAAGAGGACCATCCTGCTCAAACTTAAGGGTACAAAGGATGAGCCTCTAAAGATCAGAGAGGGAGGTGGAGATGATGGTGATGATAGTGATGATGATGATGAAGGTGATGATGAGGATGGAGGAGACTCTGAAGGATGAGGGGAGTCATCTGCTTCGGGTGCACAGGAAGCTAACGAGAGGCGGACCAAAAAGACTCAAGATCCAGGTGCCTTGACATCAGCCCCGACAGCAGAAGAACACATGATCCAAGATAAAAGTAATGCATAGAGTTTTGTGTAATTTAAATCATGTGTCATTTGAATATTGTATTAAACTTATATGATTGAATGTTAATGTATATATATTTAATGTTTAATGTCTTGATTATTTACTGATGCATGATGTGTTTATATGTTTAAATTAAGCAGATCACACATCTCAGCAAGATGAATATGATGTTGCTCCCCTTCAGCAGATCAAGTCTCAACTCATAATGATACTTGATCCGCAAGGGATCGTCAGGAGGTTTGTGAGTTACACTCCTGAAGAAGGAGAAATAATTCACGACCTTACTGATGAGCAACTGGCTGAGATGTTTTGACTGAATCCTGATGAGATTATGAAGGATGCTTCTACTGTGGACATTGATAGTGACGATGAGCTTAACGATGTGGATGAAATTGAGATTGAAGACGTCACTACACAACATTATCCAGAGTATGCTGACAATGAGGGAAATGTAGTCCCCAATCTGGGTCACTCCCTTGTTAATGATACTTTTGACACACTGGATAAGATAGAGGAGGAGTCGGAGAAGAAGAAAGATCAAGCCCAAGCCTCAGACGTAGATGTCAACATCAAAAAGGCTGAATGGGCGGCATGTTTTGCTGAGATCCGAGCCATGCGCACTGCACCAAAGCCAAATGTCTACACCAAGCTGTACAAAGTCAAGAAACACTTAAAGGTGTCAGGCAAGATCATCGCATGGGCTCATTTTAAGGATCTGAATATATATGCCGTGAAGAGAGAAAAGGGCATAGAGTACTTCAGATTCCCACACAATCTAAAGACTCTACCTAGTTTTGAGCTTAACCAATTGGCCAAGTTGAAGCTGTTATATGCTGATCCTCGAAAGATGTCCGGCTGATTTGAAGCTGCTTTGAAGAGAGAGTACCACACCCGGTGGGTCAACTTCAAACCTCAACAACCAACGAGGTATATCAGAAGATCTGAAGTTGATGCCATTATTGGGAAGCCAAATATTATGTTGAAGTGGAGTCCTCTACACACAATGTCGAGAATCCCTCTACGGGAAATACCTCAGGACTTCACTCCACACTTTAAGTGGTGGTACTATGACTGGCGAACGAGTGAGGCGGTCATATTTCTGAACAGAAATAGAAACATGGAAACTATCAGGGTGTTTGACCCGATGTGGCTTACTAACTTGTCGGCTGATGATGTTTACACCTTATACAAGTGGCCACTATTCTATGACGCGCAGGATATTGTACAAGCTCTTCAATTCCAGAATGTGATGCGGCTCTGCTTTGCTTTTGAAATACATGCAGGAGTCACAAGAGAGGAGAAGTACAAGAAATATGAAGAGCTGATGAAGAATGCTAGACAATAGATTAAACTAGGTCCAAGGGGGAGTTTGTAGATACATATGTACCTAGTTATGAGCTTAATGTAAAAAGTCTTTCATGTCTTACATATATGTAACTGGATGGTTGAATGAAATACAATGTGTGGTTTATGCTTATAATATTTAATATTTCATTGATTATTGTATGTTAACGCTTATTGAACTAACTATATAGGTTTGTGGTTGTTTGAATAGATCTAAGTCAAATAATGATTGTGAAACATATTCAAACTTAGTCATATGAAGTTCTCATACGAATGGCCCATGCTAATTGACCATACGCATGAACAACTTCATGCTAATGAACCAGTCGCACGACTGAACCACGAGACTGGATCAGTCGCACAATTGTGACATGAGATTGACTCGGTCACACGACTGAACACTCAATCGTGCGAATGGATCAACCGCATGACTCAATCGCACGACTGAATCATGCTAATGGTTCAGTCGCACGAATGAGTAACCCTAACCTATAAATACCACATAATTCGTGAAAAACGTAACACTTTGAAGAATTCGACTCATACACGTACCCTAGCCGTCCAGAACGCCCAAGAAAGCCAGTCCAAGTTCATAGATCGTTCTTGATCGATTGCTATTCGTTCTTAACATTTAGATTAATCTTACATCGATTGGGTTAACTTTCTCACTGATTGGATCGCCAATCAAATAAGATTCCACACTATTTGATTCGGTATACACGTATATCAGTTAGTACTCCGTCTAGTACACGGTCCGTCTAACAGTATCAGAGCAATTCTGATCCACCATATTTTGTTCTTCCTTTTTTCTTTTCAATACCCTTCTCCATTGTATCCATGGTTGAGCAAAGCAGCCCTCCTACACCTACCTTAACACATGCACTTCCAGTGACTAATGCAAATAATCTCACTGTGGTTACCTTTCCCTCCAATATAAAACTCACTTCCACAAATTACTTGGGTTGGAAAACGCAGATCGAAGCACTTCTGCATGGGCTTGATTTGTACAAATTTATTGATAGAACCCACCCCGCTCTTAATTCCGTTACTGCAGCCGATGGGTCAACAACTCCGCACAAAGACTATGCCGCTTGGTTTCGCTAAGATCGGCTCCTGTTTGGAGCCATTGTTGGAAGTCTATCTTCGTCAATCATCCCGCTGGTCACCAATGCCTCATCATCGCTAGAAGCATGGAAGATTCTCTCCACAACTTACGCATCTCTATCTCGAGGGCACATCAAACAACTTCAACATTGGCTCAAGCAATGTTCCAAAGGACCAAATCAATCTATCACAGATTATATGCAATCTATGAAAACACTTGTGGATGAGTTATCTATTCTTGGAAAGAAACTCAATCCCGAGGACGTCATGGACACTATTCTAGCCGGTCTTGATCAAACAACCTATAATCCAATCCTTGACGCCATACATGCATGGGATACCCCAATCTCATTCAATGAACTTCACGAAAGCTTATTAACCACGAGCTTTCTTTGGTGCAAACTATGGTTCGCGACAATCTTCACCAACCGGTCACGGCATTTGTCGCTCAATATCGCCCCAACAGTTCCAACAATAAGCCTTGGACTCCTCGTCCCCCTGCTAAAGACCATGGTTTGTTACCCACTCCAAATATTGGAGCCTCGACCAGTGGCGCTCGACCATATCTTGGAAAATGCCAATGGTGTTATGTTAAAGGACACTCTCTCACCAATTGCCCAATCTTCAAGAAGGTAAATCCTCACATTACAGTTCCTTCTTTTAATTGGAATGCACCAGTTCAACATTCGCAGGTTCACACGATGGGTACACAAGACTCGGGATCTGTCCATTGGTTATTTGACAGTGGGGCTTCACATCATGTTACTAATGATCTTAACAATCTCTCACTTCATGCTCCTTATGGTGGAACAGAGGAACTAGTCATCGGAGATGGTTCGTGTCTAACTATCACACATATTGGCTCTCTTATTATACAAACATCACACACTCCTTTACTTTTAACAAATGTCCTTTGTGTTCCCTCCTTATCAAGGAACATTATTTCCATTTCACGACTTTGTTTAGATAACTAATTTCTAATCGAATTCATTTCTTATGTTTTTCTTATCAAGGATCAAAACTCGAAAACGCTCCTCCTCAAGGGAACAGCCAACCACGGCATCTATGAGTTGCGATCCCCACTCTCGCAATCAACTCCTCCATCAGTCTTCTCACTCCAAAAGCTCACCTCAAGCACTTGGCATCATCGCTTAGGGCATCCCCACTCCAAGATTTTTCATATTTTGTCATCTTTATTGGTTTCAGTTTATCTTTTGATGATTCTTGTAATTCTTGCAAACTAAATAAAAGTCACAAACTTCCCTTTTTTTTTCTACTATTACGTCATATGCCCCCCTTGATTTAATATTTTCTGACGTGTGGTCCTCTCCTATTATTTCTATGGATGGCTACAAGTACTACATTATCTTCGTCGATCATTACACTAAATATATATGGTTATATCCCCTCAAACACAAATCTGACTCCCTCACCACCTTTATTCGTTTTCAAAAGCTTGTTGAAACATATTTTCAAACAAAAGTCAAACAATTTTTCGCCGAAAATGATGGTGAGTACATCAAAATTCTTCCTCATCTTCACTCATATGGCATTTCTCACTTAACCTCTCCCCCACATACCCCGGAACACAACGGATATGCCGAACAACGACATCGTCATATTGTTGAAACCGGACTCACTCTATTATCTCATGCTCAGCTTCCCACTTCACTTTGGCCATTCGCCTTTACCACCGCCGCGTACCTCATCAACCGTCTTCCCACACCCACCCTTCGAAATAAATCTTCTTACCATTGTCTCTTCAACAAACTCCAAGCTATAATAAACTTCATAGTTTTAGTTGTTTGTGTTACCCATGGTTACGTCCATACTCACCTCACAAAGTTCACCTCCGATCCAACCTTGTGTTTTTGTTGGTTATTCACCCACTCAAAGTGCTTATTACACTCTAGACCCTATCACCAACCGCCTTTACACATCTAGACATGTTCAATTTATTGAACATATTTTTCCTTATCCATCTCTAACTAATACAACTTCTACCCCTACCCAATCTCCTTATGATTGGTGTCCATTAATCACTACCATTATTCATGACGCTACTCCACCCACTTCTCCATCTCAATCTCACACATAACCATCCAACTCCAATGATATCTCTTCCACCTCCCCCCTCCTATTGATTTACCTACCACCTTCGCGTCCTCCGTGGAACCCCCTTCACCCCCCTCACCTAACCTTCCACGGACCCGCATAAACCCCAAACCTAATTCCCGATACCACAACAGTGATTTCATTGTTTACTCTGCTTCTTTTGTCCCTATTACCGAGCCGTCTAACACTCCCCAAGCCCTTAAACATCCTCTTTGGCGTGGTGCCATGCTGCTGAATTTGATGCTCTCAAGCGTAATAACACATGGACTCTCGTTCCCTCTTCTTATGCAACTAATGTTGTCGGGAGTAAATGGGTTTTCTGGATTAAATATAAACCTGATGGTTCGGTCGATCGTCTAAAAGCCCGTCTAGTGGCTAAGGGATTTACTCAACGACCCGACCTCGATTATGGTGACACCTTTAGCCCCGTTGTCAAACCGGCCACCCTCTGTCTCATACTCTCTCTTGCGGTCTCACAAAAATGGACTCTACATCAATTAGACATAAATAATGCTTTTTTACAAGGTACTCTACATGAGGATGTCTATATGGCTCAACCAATGGGCTTCATTGACCCTTCCTTCCCCTCCCACGTCTGTAAGCTTCACAAGGCCATTTATGGCCTTCGTCAAGTGTCCGGGCTTGGTACAATGAACTTAAGTCCTACCTTACATCTCAAAATTTTAAACCCACAATTTCTGATCCCTCTCTATTCATCAACACTTCTACTCTCTCTCCGATCTATATCCTAGTTTATGTCGATGACATTATCATCACTGGTCCATCCACTCCCACACTTTCTTCTTTCATTGCTTCCCTTGCTCTCATTTCTCCCTCAAAGACCTCGGCCCCTTATCATATTTTTTAGGTGTTGAGTTCCTTCGACACACAAAAGGTGTTTTTCTTTCTCAATCTAAATATATTCTGGATATTCTCTCACGAGCCAAAATGTATGATTGTAAGCCACTCTCCACTCCGATTACATGTTCTGAACTATTCACATCACTTGGTGGCACACCTCTCTCCTCACCTACAGATTATCGGGCCCTTGTTGGCACCTTGCAATACTTATCCATTACTCGACCAGACGTTGCCTTTGCGGTCAATTGCTTATCTCAATTTATGCACGCGCCAACCACTATACATTGGTCAGCTCTTAAGAGATTATTACGTTATTTGCATGGAACTCTTCATCATGGCTTACTACTTCGTCACCATTCTCCTCTATGACTTCATGCCTTTATTGATACTGATTGGGCAGGTGACAAGGAGACATATCGAAGTACAACAGGTTACATTGTTTATCTTGGTTCGAACCCTATTGCATGGTCCTTTAAACATCAATAAACGTCAGCCCGCTCTTCAACTAAAGCTGAGTTTAGAGTTGTTGCTTCGGCAACGACTGAGGTCCAATGGCTCACATCTCTTTTATACGAATTGGGTTACAAATCGGACACCATCCCCACCATTTACTGTGATAATTTAAGTGCAACACATTATTCAGCAAATCCAATTTTTCACTCTCGCATGAAACACCTTGCCTTGGATTTTCATTTTGTTAGAGAAAAGGTACAATATGGTTCTCTACGGGTTACTCATATTTCCGGTGATGATCAACTAGCTGACGTCCTTACCAAAGCCCTACATCGTTCTCGGTTTCATTCACTCATTACCAAGATTGGACTTATCAACCGATCGTCCATCTTGCGGGAGCATATTAAGGAACAAACTATCAATCCTAGATAAACTCAATCATTTGTTTATTCAATAATAGTTGCATTAGTATGTTATGTTTAGATATTAGATTAGTTGTTCACCTACAATTGTGGGATGTTTGTTACACATTGTAACTATATATATTTGCATTTACCATGAATGGAAAATCAAGTTTTCTTAATACCTTGTTATCGATACCTTAACCATTTTAAGTGGGGTCACTTGGGTTTTATAGCAAATACAAAATTATAACATCTAGAGAAATTAACCAAGTCATTTGGGTAAAATTAAGAGAGTTATGTCCTCATAAAATTGAGCAAATATTTCTATAAGAATTCCAGTTTTGATACTTCATTTTGTAACAGTGGTGTGGAGTTCTTAACTTACTAAAAATTATGAAATCACTTGAGCTTGACAGATAATTCTTTTAAGAATGGTCCAATTTTGTTATGTTTTGACTAAGTTATGCTCGATTAACGGTGGGGTCATAGTTTCCGTCCGAATCTATTTTCTAAGACAACAATTTTCAAATTTAGCCAAGTTTCGAATCGTATGCACCTTAGATACTTGTTACATGTTATAACACTCATTAGTTGACAAATTCCCTTATTATATTTAATGTTTCTTAAGTTTAAGATTTCTTGTGTTAGAATGTTGTAAATCAAGAGTATGTAGTGAAGTATATAAGAGATTCCTTCCAAGATTCCATAAGTATTAACTCACCAAACATCTTGAAATGGAGAAGGATGTTAAATCAATTATTGGCTTAGACTTGAGTTTAGGTGTAGCATTAACTAGCATAAGTTTAAAAAGGTAAAATATAGTATATAAAAACTTAGATGAAATATACATCAGAGAATGTATGTAAATCAAACTCTTAGTATGCTTAATTTTGAAGTTGGATGAATGTATGTGTGTACGTCCTTGAATCGGTTTTTAGAGAGTGATAAGGAGAGGGAGAGGCTGAGATTCTGAAGGGAGAATGGAGTGTTGCTGATGTGATTTTGATGTGTTAGTAGCTTGGTATTTATAAAGAAGGTTAAGGTATTTTGGTAAGATAAGACGTAGGTAGTCATGGTGATCCATAAAGCCATAATTACTGGTAAAGATTAAGGTAAGGGGTGATTGCCGCTGTTGTAATAAAGAAAGTAAGGTAGGTGACGCATGGTATGGTCTTAGCATAAGAGTGTGATCATATCTTTGATAGCATGAAAGAATCATCTCCTCTATGTAAGGTGTCGAGCGAAGGGATGAGAGAGGATGAGAACATATATTTAATATATGATGTTTTGGTACTTATTTAGTTAGTAATTAATAGAATCTAGATTTATACATATGCAATGCAAATTTATAAGAAAAACTTTGATTAATAATATTGGGGGATTTTAAACTTGTTAATGTGCACCTAACTAATATGTGGACCATGAAAGATTGTATTTAAAATACTTAGTATGTTAGTATATGATAAAAGTGGAAGGAATTACTATTGCCATACAAAGGCGGTGATTCGATATCTTTACATCTCTAAGTTATGTTTATTTTATATATTTCACACAAAACAAAAAGCTTGTTCAGAAGCTTTTATAACCATGATGTTGTGAGTAGTGTACTACGCTTAGTAGTCTTGAGGCTTAGCGTCATTTTAATCACCGGTGTTTGTTCGTTGCTGGAATTGTTGTAAAAATAGTATGTTATAATGCATACGGTTATTACACTTCACATAAATAACTAATTAATGTAAAATGTTGACTTGTCGTGAATATATTTATTATTGTAATGTGGTAGGATTACTACCTCGTTATATTTAAAATGAAGTAAATTACGCATTCATATAATATAATAAAATAGATAAGAGTATCCCAAACTTTAGCAATGCCACAAGTTGTTTTTAGTCATGGGTGGCTCTTAAGCATTGGCATCTAAGCCCTTGCTTAGGGCCCCGCATTTCATAGAGCTGGTGACGGAGCTTCAATATTTCCGTACGGGGACGGGTGCAAAATTGATTTTGTTTAGGGGGGCGAACTCGAGTTTTATATAAAATTTACACTATCGGGCCAAAAATTTACGCTACCAGATTAAAGTTTTACACTACCGACGAAAAAAAGGGGGCGGCGGCCCCCTCCGCCCCTTCAATCCTCCGCCAGTGCATAGAGCCCTCATTTTTTACTGCTAGGTTGTCAAGTGAAACAGATGGAGAATGAATAAAGAAAAAAAGAAGGGAATTCGTCATCAACCGCAAAAAATCATTAAAGAAGAGTAGAGGAGGTTTATTTGAAGTCCTGAAGACAACCAACCAAAAAGAAAACGAGATTGATTATTGCGTTCAATTGAAGTATCGAATAACATCTAGTATTGATCAAACGATTATGACCTAACAACGTCTCCATTCCTTTCTAAGTTCACAAAAAATGCCAGCTTCTTGATCAATGATTTGTAAGATAGAAGCACATAGAATGGGTTGATACGAGAAACCCTTAGTTACTGATTTCCACATTCTTAACAAGTATCATTTTTTTCAGTCATTAATTTACCATCCTAGTATAACTAATTTCTTTTAATAGGATTTGTTTGGTTACCAAAACTTGAACCATGATATTAACTTAAGTTATATTAATTTCTTCACTAGGAAGTAAAGTGGTGCTCTACAAAAGGGGTTACATTAGAGGTTTAGCCGCTTAGGTTAACTAAACCATGATATTAACTTGAGTTGTATTTTTAACTTAACAATGGCAGAAAATAAAGAATGTTATCTTTATTGTATGGTTTCCACTTATTCGCGTTATACATCGTTGTTGGTTGTGATTTTAGTGACTATTTACTATTTCACGAAAGACGTATTATTGTTCTTGTTCAGGATAAGCGAGCTCGCTATTTGTGTACACACTAATTATGACAAAACTGGTGTCTATATGTATAATGTTTTGTGTAGCAAGCAAATGAAGTAAGTGAAGATGAAATTGAATTTATAACATTAGTATATCATCTCAGTTTGTGGCTCCTCGTCCTCGTTGGTAGTTATACTATCATGGTTTTAATTTACGGTTCTTAGTTATTAAGTTTGCTACCTTGATGATGTATGCTTTGTCTAATCTTCCTTCATAGATGTGTTACTATTTCTGTGACAGCGTTCTAAAATGGTTGGACCGCGCCTAAATGATTGAACCGTCCCTTGTTGCTAGAAGAAGGAAAAACTAACTAAAAGCTTGAACTTTTATTTCGTGTAAGGCCTCTAAAATCATTGTATCATCCTATTTTTAGTTTATACTCATGTTTTGTGCCTCTTAGGGTAAAGTAAATAAGCAATAAAGTGGAACCAATTTTTCTATTTATACTTGATTACTCTTTATTGATTTATATCACCGACTATTAATAAGAGATAAATGCATGCCGTACAACAGTACACTCAATATTCAACGTTCATTTCCCTTCACGTGGAAGCCAAACTACCCATTACCCTCTTCCCATCTTTCATATATTGTGTTATCTTTGAAATAAAATAAATTAATTTTCAAATGGAGGCTCAAATTTAGATTATGGATACAGATCTAAATAAAAACACAAACCTAACAAACATGATGTATGGATATTGAGCCGAGCCAGTTTATTTATTTTTCAAAAATAATAACGCATCTAATATAGATTTTATATCCATGCATTTTGTTTCATTATATATATACCTCCATGCCTAATTGTCTACTAATGTTGCCACAACTATCAACCTTATAAACCACCATAACATGGTCGTCGTACTCCGCCCATCGCCGCCCTTCCTCCTCCTCCTCATCACCCTCCCATCGCTAATCCGACACTCATCCGCCGCCGCAGCGCCTTCACGCCACTGTCAGCCCGAAAACTCCCCAACCAAAAAGCCATACACACACTGCACCAATCTACACACTCTCAACTCAAACCTCCACTGGACATACACCCCACAAAACTCCTCCCTCTCACTCGCCTTCATCGCCCCACCCGAGACCCCCGAGGGCTGGATAGCATGGGCCATCAACCCGACCCTGGCCCGCATGGCCGGCTCCCAGGCCCTCATCGCCTTCAAGACCTCCCAAGGCTCCATGACAGTGAAAACCTATAATATTAGCTCCTACACGTCGATCATTGAAGGAAGATCGCGTACGAGGTGACCGATGTGAGCGCAGAGTTCTCCGGTGATGTGATGAAGATCTTTGCGACAGTGAGGTTGCCGGAGAAGACGGTGAAGGTGAACCATGTGTGGCAAGTTGGGGGTACGGTGAGAGGTGGGAGGCCGACGATGCATAAGGTTTTGAAGGAGAATAAGATGTCTGTGGGTGAATTGAAGCTGATGGGGGTGGATCATTGTAATCGCACCACCGTCGCCGGTGGTCGGAGTGGTAGTTTGGGTTCCATTGATGCCGGAGTTTGTAGGGTTTTGATTATTGTTGGATGGTTGTTGGTGGTTTTATGATTGCATGAAAATGTCAATACAACAATGCATGGGTTTATTTGGCGTTTTCTTTTACATTGTTAGAAATAATTCTATGACCTCTGTTTTAAGATGTCACAGGATCAGTCTCAGCTTACAGTTTGTATACCCGAGTTTATGAATGCTAACATTTTACGTACCTCCGCCTAATTTCCGTTAAACAACCATTACATCTCCCCCCACGTGCTCCTAACGTGAGGGGCAAAAGTGTCAATTCACCCAATTTATTATTTTTTAACAGTAAATTGTAATTTTCATACATGTGTTTTATGGATGTTAACAGGATTAGCCCCAGATTAACAATTTGCATACCTGAGTTTACGAATGCTAACACTTTACGTACCTCCACCCAATTTTCCGTTAAACAACCGTTAAATCTCCCCACATGCTTCAAACATGAGGGGAAAAACTGTCAATTCACCCAATTTATTAATCTTCCACTTTAGGTAGGGTTCCGACGTGTTTATACTGTTTGTGTTTCATTAGTTTTCATATTTTGATCTTACTGTCCTAATGAGATGTGAACACTTTTCTATTATGAAACGTGAGGGATTGACGGAACCTGATAAGGAATCATTGACGATGAAAGTGTTGATGAGGAAGAATGACGTCGTGTCGAATACGTGGATGCGATCACCGAGGCAGCGTAGAGGCGGTGGTTGTTGACGGCGAGGTGGCTGATGTGTGCGGAGGGGTAAGGTTTGTGGGCGGTGAGGCAGTGGTGGGAGACGGTGAGTTTGAGAGTCTCTGGAAAGAGGTTTTGGAGGGAGGGGATGCAAGGTAGGGTTTGGAGAGAGAGGTTGTAAAAGCTGCTCACTGTGAATTGACAGTTTTGCCCCTCACATGAGGAGCACATGGGGGAGATTTAACGGTTGTTTAACGAAAATTAGCGGAGGTACGTAAAGTGTTAGTATTCGTAAACTCAGGTATGCAAACTGTTAAGTTGGGGGTGATCCTGTTAACACCCCTAACAAGTATGAAAATTACAATTTACTTTTAAAAGATTAATAAATTGAGTGAATTGACAGGTTTTCCCGTCACGTGAGGAGCACGTGGGGGAGATTTAATGGATGTTTAACGAAAATTGGACGAATGTACGTAAAGTGTTAGCATTCGTAAACTCAGGTATGTAAACTGTTAAGTTGGGGCTGATTTTGTTAACACTCTTAAAACATAGGTATAAAAATTACAATTTACTCAAATTCTATATATCTAATATTGCATTAACCATTTAAAGGTGTTCAATTAATCATTTATGGAGTTATTATTCGGATTCTAAATGTTTTGAAGCTAGTTTTGGAATCCAAAATAGTTTCAAATAAAACAATTTGAGTTAGAGTTGACAAAACATGTGTCGTCGACCCTACAAAATTTATTGTAGTTATCTGTTTTGACCTATTATTCATTTGAATAAAGCATAGGTCGGCCCTAAATGTCAAATGACCAAAGTCTAAACTTTAACATAAAAAAATATAAGCTTAAAGTCGTAAAACGTTAAAACATTAAAGAGAAAGCAACAAACAAACATCCAAAAATGAAAGTAGCAAATAATTGCATACAAAACTTTCAACCGGTAAGTGACAACAATCTTTTCGACTGACAAATGTGCGACCCTGTTTTGAAAGATAGGTATTATCTTAATCGAGTTCACCTATCCGTTTCTCAACCGGGATCGCACCTCAACCCCCTCAAGAGAAACCCCATTGTTGAAAAAACTCATTGGCTCAATTCTAAACAATTTTGCTCAGAGCAAGACTTGAACTCATAAACTCTTTATATTTACATGTAATGAGTACATCACATATTAAAATATTGTAGTTAAACAAGGCTTTAGCTATGATATGTGTGTATATTTTGAATCAAATCAAATCAAGAATCAAAATTCAAATTGATTGAAATATTAAATCAAATGCTGCCGAAAACTCGAAATTAGATTCGCATTGAATTTTAGGGATTTCGAGTATGATTCAATACTACACCCCTAACTCCAACATCTAAACATTCACTTCTATTACACTTTTCATGTATTGTTAACATGTGATCAGTGTGAACGAAGTGAATGTTTTTTTGCCTTGCTCGTTTTGTCTAGGGGTGTTCAACGAATCGAATACGAATTTTTGAATTAATCGACACGAATTATTTGAGTTTTATGTTTATGAAGCTGGATTCGAATTTGATTCTACGTATTCAATTCAGATTCGAATTCAATTTGATTTGAAATTAAATGCCAAATTTGTATCGAATCCAAAATAATCCAACAAACAAATAAAATAGTATAAGTTCACGCTTATAACTTACAAGTTCATTAATAAAAGGTGTGTAGGGGAAAATTGTAAATTAAGCAAATAAATAAATAAAATAACTAAAAAGAAAATTAAGATTAGACAACTAAAAGTAATAATTTAAAGTATTTAAAATATTAATTAATAAGTACATGTATATAAAATAAATAACTAATATAAAATAAAAAAAATAATAAGTACATTATATCTATGAATAAGTAAAATAATATGCACATTTTTTATGCGAATGTAGAATCAAATCGAATCTAAAATCATAAATTCAAAATTCGATAAAAATCTTCGAATCTAATCGAATCAAAGTTTCCCAATCGAATCGAGTTTCAAGTTTTTTGAACCAGATTCAAATGCTAAACACTCTTAGACTCTCGTCCCAATCCTTTTGTCATTTTTTTAACGACCAACTAATTAAAACCCGGTTACCACGGGTACCCCAATGGCTCGACACTTGGAGAGACTCTGTATCGACTGAATCGTATTGGCACATAACTAGTACCCACTTTAATCAACATGAGTTGGTTAATATGTTTTGTGTTAGCTTTCTAAACAAATGTTGAAAGTTGTCGAACCTAAGGTTTGACTTTTTAGAACCCACACATGATGTTTGTTTGCAAATAGATTATGTAGTTGGTTGGGGTAGTGGATCTTTATATCAATGTGTGATGTTTGTAGTTTTTATTATAAAACATACTTTATAAGTCTATTTATATACTTTAACTTAAGTGAGATGAAAAGGCTATATATCATTTATAGGCATAGCGTAGTTTGTCATCAACATACTTTATTACTCTACTTATACACTTTAACTTATGTGAGATGAAAGGAATATATATTTACATAGACATAATTTAGGGAAGATTTCAAATACAAAATCTTATAAGACTAAAAAGTAAGGAAGAATTAAGATGTTAAAACGTGTTTTTTAAAACAAATTAGGTTGAGAGAAAATTGGTATTGTTTCTCATTCTCAAGTTCCACCTTTTTTATATACTCATAATATTTATATTTTTTTTAAAAAATTGCATCATAAAAACACATAATTTTAAATCTTTAAAATGCTTATAGTGTTGATGTATAAAAATATTTTTTAACTCATTGTGTAATTTCGTCATATCATTGTGTAATCTTCTTAATTGATTAGTATTACACAAGTATCTGATGAGTAATACACTTGTGTTATTCAAAAATCATCATTTTAAGAAACACAATGCGTAACACAATGGTAAAAATTAGACACAATTGGTAACACAATGTTCAGTACTATATTTGATAATTAACAATAGACATAATGAGCTGCTTAATTAGTATTACACAATGATATAATCAGAATTATACAATGAACTAAAAAACAAAAAAAAATTACATTTTTAGCATTGTATTATAAGGAAATCATAATTTTAAAAACACAATGCATAACACAATAGTCAACATTAACCAATGGGTAACATAATAACCAACACTAGACTCGATAGTTAGCAATAAACACAATGAGCTGGTTGACGAGTATTACACAATAACCTGATTATGATTACACAATGAACTGAAAAAAACATAAAAAAATACATTTTCAACATTGTGTTATTTGAAAATCACTATTTTAATAAACACAATAGTTAACATTAGACTCAATATGTAACATAATGAACAGTACCAGACTTAATGATTAGCTATAGACACAATAATCTACTTAATTAGCATTACACAATAATTGATCAGTATTACACAATAAACTGAAAAATATAAAAATTACATTTTTAGTATTGTGTTATTTAAAAATCATTATTTTTAAAGAATATAATACATAACAAAATAGTCAACATTAGACACAATGGTCAGATGAATATTACATAATGAAATGATATTACATAATAAGGTAATGAAAATTACACAATGAGATGGAATAAAGTGAAAAAAACTTCGTTTTTTATGTAACAAAATTATAAACGTTTAAAGATTAAAAAACGTTTGTTTTTATGGTGTAATTTTTTTGGAAAATAATATTGTATGTAAAAGTTAAGAACAATTTAAAAAAATGTGAAAATTAGAAATGCGGTTAAGATAAAAATACCATTGACCTATAATTTAAAGTTTCAGTTAATTACTATTATGTCATTAGATTTTCTAAGCCCTTAAATCTAAGATCTAATAGATGCTAATCGTTCTCACCCTTTTTAATTTTTTTCTCCATTATTACAATAACCGCTTTTTATAATCCTATTGGAGCATGATTTATGTGTTACATCAAGCATATGATTTTTAACGAAACTAACTAAAGTGTACTTGATACGATAAGATGACTTTAATATACAGTTTGTCAAAATAATGTTGAAATCAATGGCACTAAAATAAATGGATATGATTAACATTCATTCCAATGTTTAAATATACTGATTATTCAAGTAAGCGCTTAGAACTTATTAACTTGATATTTGATATAAGTACTGAATTCGTCACATAGACATAATATACATCGTTTGATCGACTAACTTTAGGCACATATATGTGAATTTATACACAACATTTTTCTCCTAAATAAATAAATTATGATGATTCAACATTGAATATCATATAATTAACCGTTGTCTCCAAGGAGATAGATTGGTGGTAAAGGTTTGTTTCCAACCAAATGATTGCGGGTTCAAATTCTAAGATTTGTAGGATTTGTGAATTCATTGGTAATAGGAATTGTTATATATATATATATAATTAACCATCCAACAAAGGGGTGTACAAAATAATTAGCATCTAAAAAAATCAAAAACAACCTGTTTGGATTTTGGTAATACCCAAAAACATTTCAAACTAAGGTTTTACTTTATGTCACTAAGGTTATGAGTTTAAGCCATAAGAAATATCTTCGGCATAATGATGTAGGGTAAGATCAAGTATATCAGATCACGAAATGTGTCTAATCTAGCATTCTGCCCCTCTTTAACCTTGCTTAAAGAGGAAGCTAAATAAAAAAAACTAGAAACATCCTTTTTATATATTATCACAATTCCTAAATATTGTTTATGTCAAATAAGTGTGACTAGCCATAGTAATTAGTATTATACCAATAGAATCCCCTGTTTAATGCATTGAGAATTTGGTAGACATTGTGAGTGTTGATGTAAGGCCCCGTTCCCAGGACGTTTACAGCTGGTAATTCATTGCACATAAAACATATACTTTGCATTTAATCATCAAAACATTGCAGCGGAAACATAAAACAAATGACATTTTATTTCATCATAAAAACTTTTGCAAAATAATGCATCGTTTGTCGGTTACAAAATTACATTGTTGTATTACATCACAAAAGCTTTAAATAAATTGATGCCATCCAAAAGAGCTGAGCAGCCACCTCGTGCCATCCTCAGCAATGCTTACCTGCCAACTGGAAAATGCATAAAAGTCAGCGTTGCTGAGTGACTTCTAGTTTTATAGCAAAACATACTTTTCTATCATAAAACCATCCTTTCTTTTAAAATCATATTATACTTTACATTCGTTCGTGATCATACATCGTACGTACATACAGATAATATCATTATTATCTTCATCATTCTTTCGTTCATTCTTTCATTCATTCATCATTACTTCTGGTGACATGTACATTACCCCGAACATCGTGCACGAAGCGGGTAACTGGGCCTGAGGTCTCTCATAGACCTCGAACATTGTGCACGAAGTTGACTCCAGTACCTAGGGCAAGTACATTCACCATTTATTTATTTTTTTCATTCTGGATCAATGCCATATGCTATACCCCGAACATTATGCACGAAGCGGGTAACTGGGCCTGAGGTCTCTCATAGACCTCGAACATTATGCACGAAGCTGACTCCAGTACCTAGGGCAAGCGGCAAGGATCCCCATACGTATGGTCAATCACAAGGATTAGACCCCAGTGTGCATCCTTCTGGGGTAGCTAACCCGCACATAGTTGAGCTAACACCCTTCATTGGGTGTGAACCTCCATACATTTGCTTGCAAGCCTTTCTTACATTCATTCATTCATTAATGCATGCATTCATTCATCATGTTCCTTTTTACATTACATAATACTTCGTTCATTCATTATCATAACATGTAAAGTCATGGGAAAGATATATACATCGTCACAAGGAACATAAACATATTATTCATACATCATCATGCAGGGCATCATACATACATAACATACATCATGCATAACCATGCAACATCATCATCATCATGCATAAACATCAAGCACATAACATTACATGCCCATCATACCATTTATGACCTCAAAAGTCAACTTACATAACCCCCGGGAACTTCCTAGGTCAAAGCCTACATTACTTCTTTTTCTCCCAAAAAGTCAGAATTTTCTAAGTGTTCATCCGCATTTGCTATAGTCATCCGCATTTCCTACAATTCATCCGCATTGGCTATAGTTCATCCGCATTTGTCATCCGCATTTACCTAACTCATCCGCATTTGGTTTCCTTCATCCGCATTAACTCACTTTGCTCATCCGCATTTCTATACTTAGTCAATGCTCATCCGCATTTCTATACTTAGTCAATGCTCATCCGCATTTCCCAGACTTAGGCAAATGCTCATCCGCATTTCCTGCACTTAGTCAATGTTCATCCGCATTGACTTCATCCGCATTGACTTCACCCGCATTGACTTACCCATTGGTTAATGTTCATCCGCATTAACCCTTTTCATCCACATTTACTTCCAAACACTTAGGCAGATTTAAAGACTTTTCAAGTGGGTCTAAAACATCAGATTCAATTTCCATGCACCATTCATCATGTTCTAAGCTTAATTCTTACCCTCTAAGCCTTAGAAACACAATCATACATCATCAAGCATGAACCTAGTCACATATCACATCATAACATCATCATACACACATTCAAGCACACGGGTCTAAAACCCAGCTATATAAAAACATACATTCATACATTTCCAGCCCCAAAATCAGTTAAAAACCAGTAAAAGAGGGGTCCTAGAACTCACCTTTATAGCTCCTGAGTATGGATTCCTCTAAACTCGTTTGCAAATTGAATTCAACCGCTTAGAAACCCACTAAAAACATACCCCAAACACATACAAACACACATAAGCATAAACCCGAGGATAAGACCAGTCAAGAACACTATAAAAGCATGAATTCTTACCTTGAATTCGAACTCTTTCTTGTTCTTCCATCAAAATCGAGAACTTGCTGCTCTTTCTCTCTTAAAACCCGATAATCAGAGGAGTATGTGACATATGAGCGGCCATACCACCTTTTACACCCACTTTTCAAACATTTTGTTCTTTTGGACACTTTTTACTCCTAGACTTGGGTTTTATTCTTTTTTTTTTTTTTTTCTTCACTTTATTCTTCTCCTTCTTTAACTTTAAAATAATCGGGTGTTACAGTTGATATGACTTGGTTTTGTACAAAATTCATATAGGAATGTAGATGGTACATTCAAAAATCCAAAACGTTATATACCAAAAGTTATACAAGAAAAACATATCATGAGTCGGCTCAATCTTAAATAAAACTTATATTCACATAGGAAAAAAAATAATCAGAATTATATAACTTTAATATTCTCAAAGATACAAAAAAATAATAATAAAATTGACTCATCAAAACATAGATAAAACAAACACGCCACAATGGTTATTCTGAATTTTTATAATATATATATATTAAGAGTTGTAAGATAAAACTAGAAAATATCTAAAATTAATTAAAAACATATAAAAATAAAAAAAATGAAAATGATAGGACGTGACAAGAGGTGTTTGCACTTTGAAGTTAACACATTCTTCCCTCAAAAGACCAAACCGAGATTCTCACAATATATTGACTTTTTTTATCAGTAATTACAAAGTTTATTTTAAAACTAATCTATTTTTAAAACAGAAAAAACCTCCATTCATAGAATTTAAACCAACAATCATTACATTGAAAATCATCTCACTTTGTCATCAGGATAATCCTCAAGAGATTTCTTTACGTAAACTAGTTTATTACCGGTAGCAAGTTGCGCTGACATTTTATATGGCGTGATAAAGTATAACTATAATTACTCAACTCGTTTTCAAACTGAATTTATAATAAAACGCAAAGTAACTCGAATATATACAGTTGAATGAAAACATATTATATTTGACTTTTTTTTCAAACAAATTTATGTCGAAACGCAAACCGATTCAAAACATACATAAAAAACACGTGCAATGGCTGCTTATTTGACGAGATAAAGTATAGATTACAATCGTTCCGACTCGTTTCCAAACTTAGTTTATTTCGAAAAGTATAGTAACTTAGATTCATATGGTGAAATGAAAACATATTATATAGAACTCAACACGTTTTCAAACAAAACTTAACTCGAAACATAGACAAATTTAAAGCATATTATATTTGACCCGACTTATTTATGAATAAAATTTACATCAAAACATAAAAACATAAACTATATTATAGCGTGTATAAAATAAACACGAAAACATTTTATATGACCCAACTCATTTCCAAATAAAATTTACATAAGTAAACATACTCGAATTTATACCGACACGTACATATAAATACGAGCATAAGAATTTAGTATCTTTTAAGTAAAAATCGTATAGCAATAACCCGAAACTTTAAAAACTGTGAAAAATAAAAATAATATTTTACAAAGGTTTTTAAAAAGTCAGAGGATGAAGTTATAAATATGTAAAGTTCAGGGGAGTAAAAACCAACGGCAAAAGCCACCAAGAAAGCAAAAAATACAGTAGGTACTAGATATGGTAATACAATTACAAAACATGATAGTTGATTAGTTGCCGACTTCCCAACTCGATTTTCATAGTTAAACATGATTAGTGCTCCAAGTAAATAATGGGCCTCACTAAGTAGCATGAAGCAAATCCGAAAAAAGACCCATCTCGATGAATGAATGTAATGGGCTAAATATGCTGCTAAAAGCCTAAAACCAGCTCAATCATGAATCATCTCACTTTTTATTTGAAAGTGAATAAAAATGTAAATTATCACATTTATAATATCAGCATAGTATCCGTGATAAATAAAATATTATTTAGTTTGCAATAACAATTAAAAAGAATTAATGATATTTTTTAAATAAAATATGATTAACTTATGTATAAGTAAGTTTTTCAGGTAAAAAAGAATAATAATATCATTTTAAACTTTCGTTTTAAGATGTATTTCTTTAATTCTTTTTAAAAGATTTTGGTATTTTTATAATTTTATTTAAAAAATCATCCTTATAAAACTTAGAAAAAAATGGTATTGATATAATTCGTAATTTTAAAAAGGATTTTTGTTCAATAAATTTGTTATGACGTATACATTTTTCAAAGTGCATTTTTTAATAAAAAATATAGTTTTTATTTTTATTTTTACAATATCTCGGTTAAGAAAAACAAAAACTCATTTAATAATCAATAACTAACGAATGCAAAATCTAAGTTAGTTACTTAGTATCACAATATAAATACATTGAGTAAATATAAATACAATAAGTTCTTCCAAGTATTCACTTGATTAATCTGTTTTATACAAAGATTACAATTCGGCGGATACAATCAAATGATTTAAAAAGCTTGCTTGAACTATACAAGTGTGAGGACTTTTATATTAAACAACGAGAATAAACTATTATATGTTATGATGCCACAATTGAGCATGTAATATGTGTATCGGAGTTGTTTGCTTCAGTACTAAGTTGTCTCCTAAAGGTGAAACATAGCAGCTGTCGGCACAAACATACTTGTTCTCAGCGGTAGTCACTTGGTAGATAATGAAGTTATCTGTTGATTGGCAGTTGAACTCTATGTGCTGATATGCAATATTTCATCACATGTAGTTTGGTAGTTGCCTGACATATGCTGATCAACAGTCTCTCAACATATGTCATTTGGCACTTGATTCAGCACTTGGCCTGATTCAACAGTTGAAAGCCAATGCTAAAATTTAGAGATTTTGGTAGATTCATCTTTCATGATTCAATAAATTACTTCTAGATAGATGATACCAAAACTCTGTCTTCATCTTTTAAGCATCCAAATCAACAAAAGTTCATATATATATATATATATATATATATATATATATATATATATACACACACATAGATATATACATATATATATATATACAAGGGCAAGATTGTTTTTTATATAAAAATTTAAACGTCTAGAACGGCAAAATCATTTATTTTCTTAAGAATTTAACTAACTTAGTTATCTTTTACATGTCAGTGATTATAATTACTGAATTTTTAAAGTTCCCCAATAATTTTTAATAGCTATAACATTTTCATATGTTAATATTCTTCTAGAAAATTTATAGCATAAAAATGAGTATTTGTTCTTTTTGATTTGATATGATATTGTTATACTTCTTTTTAATAAAAATATCGCATGTTATATTCTTTGTTGCATCACACAATATAAAGCCCTGTTACAAACAAACTCACAGTTGAATTTAGAAATCAGAAAACACAAGTTCTTAAACACCAAAATCATATTAGTTATATGCAGCTGAATAAAACTTTTGTCATAAAACAACTATTACATCAAGGTTAAGATACCTTTAGCTAAATATAGAAAAACTATGTTAGTATGCTAGTATTGATTATATACCAGGTAGCTTCCATGCTAGTATTGATTATATACCAGGTAGCTTCCAGATTTATGGCAATGCTCACCTTTTATCCATATATCATACATATCAAACATATACATATGTATACAAAAGTCAGCGTCACTAATTGATCTCTAGTTTTACTTTAACAAAATACTTTAACCAAACTTTATCTTTAGTTGACTTTTCTTATCATGATTTAGCTATACTTTAAACTTTATCTTTTAGATCATACTATATTTGAATACCATACTTTAGATCTTAACAAATATTATATCCTCGTGCTTACATTGAGTAGGGCTTCTTTAGCTATTACTATGTTTATTCTTTAATCATATTTTAGCCTTTACTAAATGGTTACTTTATCTTTACTTTATTGTGAGTCGATACTTCATATAGAACTCCTTTAACCTTACCCATGTAAAACACACGACTTCAATTTCGCTTGCCATTAGGCAAGACTCCTGTATGGCTTACAAGCTCCGGTTGCTTGTTATTATGCAAGACATTTTTGTCGAGTCTTGAACGTCAAAACCTCTATGTATAAGACTTTTTTAGCATAATTTATCATTTGACAATTGTGCTTATTGGGTTAACTATTCTTGAATTAATATTCAAGCTTTCTAACGTTTCACATGTGATTTTTTCCTTTGTTTACTATTATTACTTTTCCTTTTGCTTATACTAAACAATAGTAATACTTATAACATTTTTTCTTTCTGTAGCTACTAAGAGCATTCACAACCGATTCCCTATATTATATGAGTGTATTTCCTATATCATATGTATGGTTATAAGTGATTGTGAGTGAATGATATAGTAAATTTATTGTTTAATCTGTATTTTGGGAAATCATTGTTCAAAACCATATAATGGTTTTAATATATTTTAAATGGTTGTGAGTGAAGGAGAGAGAAAAAGTAATGATAAAGTTAAAAATAAGAAAGAAAAAGTAATGATTTTTAGTGTAATTATAAGGATAAAGATTAAAAATGAATGTGAATGCTCTAATAATGATTAATAGCATCCTTATCCCATATATGTGCATACTTTAAAGAATCATGCATTCAACAGTGACATGCTAGGATCCTACTATGCAAGAACTATTTTTGCGCGAGAATTTTACCATGTAAGAACTGTGTTCCACGTGAGAACTATAAGGCGAGAACTTACTTATGCGAAAACATCACTATGCAGTAACCGAAAACTATCCTCATGTGAGAACATTAGCTTTAAGCGAAAACTATCATGCAGTAACCGCCTTATGTGAGAAACTATCAGCCCATGCAAAAACATCACACCGGGTCGAAACTTCAGCCCCAAGTTATTGATTTTTGGACAATTCTTACATGTAAGCACATTTTTATCATCAAAACTATCATACTTCATGTAAACAATCATTAAGGTATCATATCGCCCCCAAATAATGGAAAACGTGTAAGAGAAGAGGTCTAGAGTTCACCTTAAGAAGATTGTAAGTGAAACAACACCTAACCAAAAGCTTTAACAAGCAAGTTTAACTGTTTAAGCATAAACGTATCACCGTTTCATATATTCTCACATTAAACAAGATTTAAACATGAGATTACATACCATGATCATCTTTTTTGTTCCTAGTTTCTCTTTCTAGAATGGTTTAGCACTGTTTTCATGTTAAGATAGGGGCAATGGGACACCCTTATCTTTTTATAGGCTTTCCTCCATCACATGTCCTGGGGCAAGAACTTCTTTTGTGCGAAAAAATTCTGCCGCGCCCAACTTTAGGCCCTCTTTGATCTCTAGGAAATTTCGGGGTGTTAAACACAAGCACCATTGAAGTACATTAAAACAAATGAATTGAACAATAGCTAGATTAGTATTCAATATTTTTAATTTCACCTGTATACTCTACATTATATGATTTTAACCCATAAAATTTTCACTTCTTTGATTTGTCTTTGATAATTTTCGTTCGTCAATATTAAAAAAAACACCGAATACGTAGTTGTGTTTAATTTTTTTCCTCGACATTCTAATATAAATTTGTTAAGAATGAGTTTGTATTAAGGATAACGTGATTTTTTTGATGTAAATTCGCTGGTGTACTGTTATAGCGAAGAATAGAACCGATATGGCTCGAAGAACATCGGTTTCATTATTGTCATTATTGGAACCGGTACTAATATTTGTTTTTATGGTTTTCAATCGATGTAACATATGATTTTATGTTTTTGGTACATCAAAGCAATCACAATGGAGTTTTTAAAATATGTGAGTGTGTTTGATATATTATATGAATTGGTTTTGAGTGGTTGTGAGTAAAGGAGAAAGAAAATGTTATTGTCGATTGGTATATTTAAAGGATTACTGTTTAGTTCTTATAAATTTTTTTTAATATTTTTTTAAAGTGGTAGTGAGTGAAAGAGAGATAAAAAAGTAATGATAAAGATATAAAAAATATTATTTAATTGAAAAAAAGAAAAAAAATATAATAATTTTTAGTGTAATTAGATGAATATAAATAATTAACCCAATGTGAATGCTCTCGTACAAGAATCGGTTCTGTAAAACAAGTTGTGTTTAGAATAGTGATTTGGTGTTCTAGTATAAGTATTATCAACCCATGGTTGGTATTCATTTTTCATGTGTTAATCGATGCAACACATTTCGTTTCTTTTCGAGCATAATTTTATAAAATTTTGAATATACTTGAAATATTATAAATAGATTAAAAGAAAATTTGATATAACTCAAACATTGAAGTATAAAACTTAAAAAATATTCAAGTGATTAAATGTAAATTAAACATAATTCGAAGGCTTAAGTATAAAATTAAAAACTTTTTTTCAGGTGATTATATATAATTTTGACATAAGTCGAAAGCTTAAATATAAAATCTTTAAAAAGACAAAATGAATAGGTATCAATTTGAAATAAAAAACAAAAAAAAATGTTGTGGTTAGTTTCAAAAAATCCACGAAGGTCCGATCTATTGTAAAGAAACAAAGTATATTTTTTTATGAATTTGGAGATTCTTTATGATAACATTGAGAAAACTATACATTCACTACTCATAATTTTTTTATTTGTTATATACTAGCATGTTAGACCCATGCCATGCTGCGGGCCGGTTTTAAATTGTATCCATGAAAGGGCTTTGTGTATGGCTCTTAAAAATAGGCATTTCCATAAGAATCCTTCAACCACAACCTTATAAAACTATAAAATCACAACATAATTGACACTCATTACACATTAGAATACTAAGTAAAAAATAAACTTATTCAAATAAACTGTAGACAAATAAAATGAAATGCAGCAAATAAATTGCATAATACTTGAAGTATAAGAAAAAAACACTTAACGTTATGTATTGTATGTGTCCTCGTAAATAACTTTTAACATGCAGGCCTCCTTCCTACACTAATACTTGAAGAAGCTCATATTACATTCCATTTACCTTCTGCACCATTGTCATCCTGCTCAGAAACAAACTTTAAGTGTTGTATTAACTATTTTCTGGACTATTCAACAATCTTCATCCTACTTTAACAACAATTTCCAAGCTCTGCAACAAGGGAATCAAGGGTTAAGCATAACTCTACAGCTTTGGAACATCAGTGGCATATGAATCAAAAGTGTAGATCATCATCTCACACATATATAAAAGTGTGACATATGAATATATAGTGCAGATAATTATCATCTCAAACATAAATGAAAGTGCAATACATAGAAATCGATAAATGTTGTAAGAAATACATTTGAGAGAGAATGTCATCATGCTACTCTCCTCACTGATTGTACAAGTTCAAACAGAATAATTCCAAATTGAAATTGATCTACATGTTTTTAGTTTCTTATGTAAAAAACTTAAGTTAATTTCTTGGAAAGTAGATGTAATTCTATTGTAAATAAAGTTTACTTGCTTGAAATTTAACAATCAAACATTGACAAAGAAGATGTTAGTCGTTATGATTGTTATAATACAGTTGTTTTAGTAACTTTAGTTATAACAATGATTACTTACAAAAGTTTAAAATAGATAAATTGTTTGAAGGCAACCCACTCAAGTTGTTTCAACCTATACTAAAAGTAACTTCCTTTAAACAAAACATGTTTGGACTCATTAATCAACCATCCATCTTGTCACCTTTACACGACCCTATTAAAAAATAAGATGATTGACCCAAGAAAACTCAACAAAACAAATAAGATCTTGAACATGAAAGCTGCTTGTGGTATGACCCAAACAAAATATACAAAGAAATTAGAGCAGAATTTAATAAAATAGCAATAAGCGAAAAAAATAACGGGTGAACTCATTTTCATACTTTTTTTTTCTAAAACGACTAATATCAACACAATCCCATTTGGCCGGAAGAAAATTCTAAATGAAAAACATCAATACCTTTCTAAAACAGTCCATCCTAACCTGACCTCAGTTTGACTTCACCATTTTATCCTGCTATCAGTCCCACCCTATTGCCATGCTTACTTGTTTATAGAAAAAAATTTGATAAGATTCATCCAAAATATTATAAAATGTGCAAGGGTCTATCATCTTACTTGCTTTATTAATTCTTCTTCCAAAGAATAAGATGAACACTGTAGCAACAAAATGTGTTTTAATTAGAGTACTCCTCACCTTTTAGTCGTAGCGACTCACAAGTACCTATCATGAAACTGTACTTGTAATACACCTGTAGTTTTACATAAAACAATACTATTGAGAATACTCTATAATAGTATTAATTCACATTCGTTAACAATATGTGGCTGATTGTGTTGGCAGAAATTTTAAAAAAAATTTAACTTCTCACTGTTGGGTTAATCTGGTTTAGTTCACCGGTCATCGTTTAGCAGGTCAGCTGGTGAACGGGTCACGGATTAAAGTTGTGGATCAGTTCACAGGTTTAACAAATTTTAGTTTAATTATTTGATTGTTTTAAGTCATATGTTTTATTAATGTTTAATGTGTCAAAGGTAGTGGGGATTGTTCTCCTGGCTTTTAGTATATTCACGTAGAGGTTGCCTTTTCTTTAGAATGTTTGTTTGTTTCTATTTGATGTAAACTTTGTAATCAATGAAGTAGTTCAAGCATTAACATAATTTTATATTACGTGAGTGCGTGTTATGTGTGTTGTGTGAGGCTTGAACCAACACTCACCATTAGAAAAACTATTTTATCATAGCCTGGTTGAGTAATAATATTTATGATAGATGGCCATTGCTCTACATCTAAGCTCTGTCAAAAAAATCAATCTTTAGCATGCATTCTCTTGTAGTTTATTCTTAAATTTTTTTTAAACCACACATCTAAATGATATTAAATACTCAATAACAAAAAACTAGACCATTCAAAAAACACATAATTAGGAGCATAATGATCGAAAAATATAAGGGTGAAAAGTTTGGCATTTTCTCCAAGCCTCATAGAACTGGTTTTAAAGCCATTCCCATAATCTTATCTAAAAGTCAACAAGTCAATCGGTTAAACTGAAGAAGAACATTAAACATCATCACTGTCACACAATGGAAGCCATGTTCATACACTTTCCAATTGAAAGTTCTGCCTTTTTATCTGAAAACCCAAAACTCAAACATTAGTATAGCATTCAACAAAAAATTGAAAATAAACAACAGATGAAGCACAACAAATCACTAAAGACCATTTGTGTGAAGTTGCATTTGAACGAAGAAACTTAGGTTGTATGTGTAGATAACTTGAAGCCACTGTTGATTATGTACTAATTAATTAGAACTTGATACGAAATACAATAAAACATACAAAATTAGCCCATTTATCTAAGGATAATATCAAACTTTATAAATGATATGAATTGAACATGAAGATCATCGAATTATTATTACGCACACTTGAATTACACACTACATCACTTACTTATAGTTAGAAGTACTAACTAACTATTTACACAACTGATCCCTACACTATGCTATTCTATACAATACAAAGAATTATTACCAAAACTTCGGAAGAAAACTAGACTTCGGAAGAAATCAATCAAACTTCGGAAGTAATAAGCTTCGGAAGCTTCGGAAGTATAACAATCACCCCCTTAATTCTTTTATTGAACCTACTCCAAGCAGCCCTTTCATAACAACAAATTTTAGCCTCGGAAGAGCTTTTGTAAGAATATCAGCTCTTGCTCCTCTCCACAAATATGCTTCACAACTACCAAACTCCTTTCAACACAACTCCTTATGACATCTATTTGCTTAGATCTCCCATGAAACACTGGATTCTTCATTAATTGAATAACTGACTTATTATCCACAAGTATTATAATTGGTCCTGCCTTAACTCCAGTTAATACTTCCAACACACTTCTTACCCACACAACTTGCTGAGCAGAAGCAGTAGCAGCTATAAATTCAGCCTCACACGATGACAAAGCAACAATCCTTGCTTTTGACTAACCCAACTAACAGGTCCTCCTCCATAGTAGAACACCATACCTGTTGTGCTCTTCCCATCAGCTTTAGTAGGTGCATGAGAACTATCACTATAACCCACCACATCATCAATATTACCACATTCATACCAAATACCATGATCTGTAGTACCTCTTAAGTATCTCAGAATGTGCTTAACTGCTTGCCAATGAAGTTCTAGGAAACTTCATGAATCTACTAACTATCCCCACTGAGTAACTCAAATCAGGTCTAGTTTGAGTTAAATATCTCAAACCCCTATAACTCTTCTATACTTAGTAGCATCCACAGAATCCTGATCCTCATCTTTCCCTAACTTCAACCCTAGATCCATATGGACTTTGGTTGAATTGCACTCCCATATATTTTGTTCTTCTAGAATTTTCTTTGCATACCCAGACTGATTCAAGAATATACCTTTTCTTCTTGTATCACCTCTATGCCTAAGTAGTAGTTAACAAGCCAAGATCTGTCATCTCGAACTTAGACTTCATCATGGCTTTAAACTCCTCAACCATTCTTGTACTAGAACCAGTCACTATCAAGTCATCCACATACACTCCAATTATCATAGATCCATCTTCAGATTGATTATTGTACACTGCATGTTCCTGTGGACACCTTTTAAAACCAAATTCTACCAAGGTATGATGTAATTTCTCATTCCAAGCCCTTGGAGCCTATTTAAGGCCATACAATGCCTTAATGAGCTTATACACCAACCTTTCTTTACCAGGTTTCACAAACCCTCTGGTTGTGTCATATACACATCTTCTTTCAAATCTCCATTTAAGAATGTTGTTTTGACATCCAGATGATGAACCTTCCACTTCTTTGTAGCTGCTAAGGCCAGAATCAACCTCACAGTTTCTAACCTAGCAACAGGAGCAAACACCTCTTCATAATCAACTCCATACTTCTGAACATAACCCTTTACTACCAATCGAGCTTTGTGCCTGATAACCCTTCCCTCTGCATTCCTTTTGAGTTTAAACAGCCACTTAACTCCTATAGGTTTCACTCCCCTTGGACATTCAACCAGATTCCAAGTTCTATTCTTCTCTATGCTATTAATTTCTTCTTGCATAGCTTTTCTCCACTCAGGGTTGATCTTAGCTTGCTCATAGTTAATTGGCTCTTCTACTAACAACAACTCTAGCTCATTTAATATAGGAGGCTTAAAAGGAAACTGTTCTAAGATCTCTGATCTATTGAACACATCATTTAGGCTTGCAAAACCTTTAGGTGGGTATATCATATGTTGATCTAGGAACTTGTGCACTATCCATTGGATAAGCCTCACTTGCACCCCCTGAATCCTCTAATTCTTCTCTAGACTCAGAGTTAGACTGATCTTGACTGAATACTTCATTCGGAGAAGCTTCATTCCCAGTACTAAAGTCAGAGTTCTGATCCAAATGATCATATGTTGGAGTAGTTGACGCTACATCATTCAAACCAGGTACAGTTGAGGACACACCCAGAGTTGTATACCTTTGGCTTGACACATCAGAAGTACTATTTCCCATTCCCATGGTTTTCCTTCCTCAAACTTCACATCTCTGCTCACCACTATCCTCCCAGTCACTAGGTTATAGAGCCTGTAGGCTTTAGAACCAGGTTCTATGCCTAGATGCACCATTGAGATACTCCTATCATCTAGCTTCTTTACTTGATGACTGGGGATCTTGACATGTGCCTTGCATCCAAATACCCTAAGATGCTTCATTTTGGCTTTCTTTTGTACAAACTCTCATATGGTGTGATCTCTTCTAGTGCCTTAGTTGGACTCCTATTCAGGATAAAAACTGAGTGTCTTACAGCTTTAACCCAGAAGCCCAAAGGCATATGCATTGCTTTTAGAATAGACCTGGTCATGCCCATAACAGTCTGGTTTTCTCTCTCCACAAACCCATTTTGTTGTGGAGAGTAGGGGGCTGTCAATCTCTTAATTCCCTCCAGGTTACATAGCTGTTCAAATCTTTTGGAAGTAAACTCTCCTCCCCTATCTGTTATAAGGGCTTTAATCTTGTACGTTGTTTATGATTGAACTTGGGCTTTGAATATCTTGAATGCTTCTGGTGCTTCATCTTTAGACTTCAGTAAGTATACCCACATGAATCTTGAGCAGTCATCCACCAGGAGCATAAATTATATCTGTTCCCTGTAGAGGTGGGTGGGTCTATTGGCCCACACAGATCTGCATGTACTAGTTCAAGAGGTGTCTTTGCCCTAAAATTGCTCGTACTAGGTTAGGCTTGACTTCTATGTTTGCCAACCAGACAACTCTCACATAATTGTGATTTTGGCTAATCTGGGCATTCCCCTCACCATATTGTGCCTTGACATACGGTTTATGGAGTCAAACTCAAGTCTCCCAGCCTTGCATGCCATGTCCAAGCTTGGTCATGCGTGGCTGTAAGTAAACACATGGGGGGTGTGACAACGAGTTTTATCTTGTACAACTATTTTCAGATTTCTTTACCTTCATCAGGGTCCTTCCACTCTTCTCATAGACCCATAGGTAGCCATCTTCATCAAGACTTTACAGCCCACTTCATCCAACTGGCCCAGACTTAGTACGTTGCTCCTCAAAGCAGGTATGAAGTAGACATTTGTCACTACTCTGTGTTCACCATTGCTACATTGGAAGCATATGGATCCCCTGCCTTTGATTACAACTACTGATCCATCCCCAAACTTCACCTTGCCTGTAATGGCTTCATCCAGTTCAGTGAAGTGGGTTTTGATGCCAGTCATGTGGTTGCTAGCCCCATTGTCAAGATACCATGTGCAGGAGTCATCCTCACTTGGCATATTCTTCGGAAACACACTTTGTTCCTCTAGTAGACCCATATCTTGTTGCACCATCAATAAGGCTGGTTCTTGATCTTCTTGTGTTTGTGCCAAGTGTGCTTCCTGGTCTCCTTTTCTTGGAGCCCAACACTCGCTCGAGAAATGGCCCAATTAATCACAATTGAAACATCTCATGTTTCTCTTGTCCTTCTTGGTGGCATTAGAACTTTTGTCACCACCTTCCGTGCTGGTTTTGCTTCCCCTACCCTGAGCGTACCTTCACTTGTGGTTTTGCCATTCACTCTTTGTCCTTCATGTTTCTCTTCCCCTACCCTGAGCGTACCTTCAATTGAAACATCTCATGTTTCTCTTGTCCTTCATGTTTCTCTTGTCCTTCTTGTGGTTTTGCCATTCACTCTTTGTCAAGAGTAACTGCCTTGACGAGTTCTTCCCTTGAGAGGCTGGTTTCAATCTTTCTGCGTATGCCTTCAGCCTCCCCACCAAGTCTTCATAAGGACATAGCTGCTAAATTGGCAAATTGCTCTATGGCTGCCACAATAGGGAGGAACCTATCACGGGCTGCCTTCAAGAACTTGCTTACTTGTTTAGAGGCTGCAATGGTTGTCCCCAGGGCCCTATAGCGTGACACCAACTCTCCCATCTTGCCTGCAAAGTCGTCTATCGACTCAGACTCCCCCATCGACAGCATTTCAAACTCACGATCTAGAGTTTGAATTCGGGCCTGTTTGACCCTATCTTCGCCAACATAACGCTTCTTCAGTGCACCCCATATCTCCTTCGCAGACTTGAATGCAGCCACCTGCATTAGTACATCCTCTAGCAAAGACTGGAAGATGAAGGCTCTTGCCTTCTTGCGAACCTTGGAATCCACCACGCCTGGGGTGGGAGGTTCAATGGCATCCCAGAGCCCCTGGGCATCCATGAACGCCTCCATCTTTATCGCCCAAGAGGTGTACTTTGTCGATGTAAGGATTGGAATCTTGAACGAAATTGGATCGCCAATGTCTTTCAGGACCACCTGTCTGTTCTGGTCCGCCATCGAATTGAACAAGAAACCGGATTGGGTGGGAATTACTATCGAACACAGTAGGCGTAAGATTGGGGAATCTAATTGAGATCAGAAGAGGGATACGACTAATCAAGATCATCAGAGGAAGACGATGGATCGAGAGCCTATGAAAAGCTCTGATACCAAATGATATGAATGAACATGAAGATCATCGAATTATTATTACGCACACTTGAATTACACACTACATCACTTACTTATAGTAGTTAGAAGTACTAACTAACTATTTACACAACTGATCCCTACACTATGCTATTCTATAAAATACAAAGAATATACCAACACCTCAGAAGAAAACTAGACTTCGGAAGAAATCAATTAAACTTCGGAAGCTTCACAAGTATAACAACAAAACATACAAAATTAGCCCATTTATCTAAGGATAATATCAAACTTTATAAATAACTGAATATCAAGGATTGATTGATAGTGATACCATTTTAAACAAAGTAAGAAAAAATAGCAATATAAAGAAGGTAAAGTACTATATCAACCCTAGGATTCAAGTAACAAGATCTTCCATGACTTAAGCTTTTTAAAGCTCCCAATAATTCTTTAATCATGAAATCAATATTAGTTTACAATATAAGATTATTACAATGCAGTACCATGCCTTTTGAACACATAAGCCAAATCATCATTATACATTACAACTTTACAAAATTGGTGACAAATGGTTGCTCCATGTTTTGAAGTCGTGGAATAGTGACTTGACTCGGTAACTATAGATTTACCCTAATCCAAAATGCAAGTGCCACTTTAACCTGTTGACCAATTACTGCTCCTATCTCCTTTATAGTCTTGCTTAACTGTTATCCCAACAGACTTTGATTGCATACTAATTAAACCCATATTCACTTTACCAAAGCCATAATCCCAACACAAACCAGTCATCGAAACTAAAAAGTTAATAATAAAAATATAAAATTCTTAATAACAAATCTTATGTTGAACCTAAACAACAAAAGTTGTTAGTGTTACGTCTCAAGCAGCGTAGCGGAACCAACACACGAACACGCACAAACAATTATCACGCGAAAATAGAACAATAAACAACACAAGGATTTAACGTGGTTTGGTCGGTGTGACCTACGTTCACTGGCTGCAACTATGGTTTTCTTTATTTTCTCAGTACAAAAATTACAAATACATGACAGGGTATATATAGAGACTAATAATTAGGGTTAATAATTTAATGAACAAGAAAACTAAACATGGGCCAAGCCCAAAGTCTTCACAAACCCAACAATCTCCCACTTGAAGGCTTTGCGATAAATTCTAGCCTTCCAAGCCTCCAGTTCCCAAAGAACAAGCTAAGACTCCATCATATCTTCTAGTTGTAGCGACCCCATATCATCACGTACAAGAAGGGCCGGTTGAAGCTCCCTCGAGCTCCAACTCAGTCGTGACTGGTCCTGCCAATGACTCATCCTCCATCTTAACTGGTTTGGACATTCCACCAGATTCAAAGATACACTGAAGATCACTATCACTCTCCAACCGGGAGAGAATTTTTCAATCGTACTCTTTAAAACCCAACGGTTCTTTATAACTAATTCTGAATCACGTCTCGTGCTCCCACTATCACCGAATCCCCTGAATGGTTTAGACTTCCGAACTCGTTCACCTAACATTCCTGCTCCAGACTTCATGTTTGAAAAATGAACTCTCTTAGCACCAGATTTAGTGAACCGAATTTTGTTGTGCTTAACCGGGATGGCCATACGTCCGCCAGCAGGTACCTCAATCATATATAATATTGGATCTAGATAGGCTGGTGCAACCAAAACCAAACACTTAGACTATTTTTTTGTGCAACTTATAAAGGACTTCTGAAGCTAAGTATGGAACTTCTGAAGGAAATGTAGTTTTTTCGAATACAAAGTGCAATATCAACTTCCAAAGGAAAAGCTCCAGCTTCCGAAGACAAAGTCTTCTCTTCCGAAGATTCAAGACTTAGAAGAATTCAAAGACAACTACTTTTTAAGTAGAATTCCCCAAGCCACGGAAGAAGTAGCCTCTTTCGAAGTATAAAAGGCTTCAGAAGAACTTGTTCTTCTGAAGCCAATTAACCTTCGGAAGATGTTGCTATGGACTAGTGGACATAAGTATGGTCTCTGACACTCCGCTGTAGACCTCTGATATTACATGGCGTTTTCCCAAAAGGCTATGCAGTTGACCATACTTTATTCCATTGTTTACCGTTATTTGTTAGTACAGTTTCCAACTTTAGTTGGTGACAAAAGGTAAGTCATGGACATGTCATGACTACCATACCTTAGATAAGACATTATCGAAGATACCTTAACTATAACTTTGTAGTATCTGCTTCAGTTAGAGTATTTCAGCTGGTATCAAAGTATAACCGGCTGTAGGTGATAGTTTCTCACTGAAACTCTTGTATAATGCTTGTAAGAGTTTTGTAAACTTTGAGTTGAGAAGTAATATATACAAGTACCTTGAAAATTACTTCCTTGTGTTCTTAAGTTACTTATTATATTATAATAAACTATTTGAGAGATTCCGCTACATTAAACCGTGTGTGTCTCAGTGAGTTTGAGAAAAAAACAAAGTGTTAAGTGACAAAAACTGATCATGAAATTGGTATTAGAGCTATTTAGGCTCTTGATTGTGTGATCTTACCATCCAAATAAACTTGTTTTTCACTCCTATTTTCACCACACTCTAAAATGGCCCTTATTCAGAAATCTAAAGTTGAGATGGGGATGATGACCAAAGCAACCTTCATCACCCCTGAAAACTTTAGACAATGGAGCAGACCTATAGAAGGTTTCATCAGGTACCTTGATGGTAAAATATGGTTATCTATCATCAGTGGTCCCTACAAGCCTAAGGTTACAACACCAGGAGGAAATGGTGCCATGATCGAGAAGGCTGTTGAAGACTATTCAGATGAAGACCAAAAGAAGATGGACATAGACAATAATGCTATGACGGCTTTTATGACTGCTATACCTAACTCCATCATGGTGGGGTTTGAGCAATGCAAATCAGCCAAAGAGCTGTTTGATGCACTATTACAAATGTACTCTAACTCCAACGACTCCAAGAAAGATTCACTCAAGCAACAGTTTGAGAACTTTACCTACATTGCTGGAGAGACCCTCAACCAACAATACTTCAGGTATATGGATCTTATTGCTTCCCTTCAGTCTGTGGGAGTTGCCATTGACTTGAGAGATCTCTCAAGAAAATTCATAAGTGCACTTCCAAATGAGTGGACATTCTACTATGTCTCCATCAAAGGGACACAGAATCTGAACTCCCTCACCATGACTGAACTATACGACATTCTTGATGGATACCATATAGAGATGGAAAACAAGAAGGGCCATCCGATGAGCAAACCCTCAAGCTGCTAGAAACACTTTAATGGTTGCTGAAGGCTCAGGACCCACCCAACCTCAGCAATACCTAACTTACTCGTAGTAGCCATTCTGTTCTTCTGGATCCTACATCATATTTCTTGAGACTCCAAGGTCTCAACAGGCTCAGTAAGGTTCTTTCTAGGACAACTGTGCATTTGTTTCAGGAAGTGGGTACTCTGGTTGTTAGGATCGTGTACTGGACGAATACTAACAAATTTACGCGTATACCGAATCAAATAGTGTAGAATCCGATTTGATTGGCGATCCAATAAGTGAGAACGCACGTAGAATCAATTAAAGATTGAATCTAAACGTCAAGAATGATTAGCAATCGATCTACTGTGATCTATGAAGTTGGAACAGGTTGCTAGAGGTCTCTGGAAGGCTAGGGTACGTGTAGGTATCTAATTATTCAAAGTGTCATGTTTTCCCACGATTTAAGTGGTATTTATAGGTTAGGGTTTCTCAATCATGCGACTGGACCATTTGCATGGTTCAGTCGTGCGATTGAGTCATGCGGTTGATCTATTCGCAAGACTGAGTGTTCAGTCGTGCGACTGGGTCAATCTCATGTTACAATCATGCGACTGATCCAGTCTCCTGGTTCATTCGTACGATTGGTTCATTAGCATGAAGTTGTTCATGCGTATGGCCCATTAGCATGGGCCAATCGCATGAGAACTTCATATGATTAAGTTTGAATATGTTTCATGATCATTAATTGACTTAGATTTATTCAAACAACCAAAACCTATATAGTTAGTTCAATAAGGGTTATTACATACCAAGAAATGAAATATTCAACATTATAAGCACAACCACACATTGTATTTCATTAAGTACCCGTTCGATTACATATGTGTAAGACAATAAAGACATATTACATTACGTTCAGAAACTAGGGACACGTGTATCTACAAACTCCCCCTTGGACCTAGTTTTATCTAATGTCTTACATCCTTCATGAGTTCCTCAAACTTCTTGTACTTCTCTTCTCTTATGATTCTTGCATGTATCTCAAAAGCAAAACATAGTCGTATCATGTTCTAAAATTGTAGAGCTTGTACAATATCTTGAGAGTCATAGAACAGTGGCCACTTGTACAATGTATAGACATCATCAGCAGACAAGTTTGTAAGCCACATTGGGTCAAACACCCTGATGGTTTCCATTTTACGATTCTTGTTCAAAACTATGTCTGCCTCTCCTGTTCTCCAATCATAGTACCACCATTTGAAGTGTGGAGTGAAGTCCTGTGGCATTTCCCGTAGAGGGATCTTAGACATTGTGCGCGGAGGACCCCACCTCAGCACTATTTTTGGTTTTCCAGTTATGGCATCAACCTCAGACCGTCTGATATACCTCGTTGGTTGTTGAGGTTTGAAGTTGACCCATCTGGTGCGGTACTCTCTCTTTAGAGCTACTTCAAACCAGCCTGACATTTTGCGTGGGTCAGCGTATAGCAATTTCAACGTTGCTAATTGGTTAAGCTCGAATCCAAGAAGAGTCTTTAGGTCGTGTGGGAACATGAAGTACCCAATCCCTTTCTCATGTTTCACTGCATAAACATTAAGATCTTCAAAATATGCCCATGCTATGATTTTGCTCGACACCTTGTGATGTTTCTTCACTTTGTACAGCTCGGTGTAGACAGTTGACTTTGAAGCACTGCGTTGGGCTCTTATTTCTTCAAAGCATACAGCTCACTCAGCCTTTCTAATATTGACTTCAGCTTCCAAGGCTTGGGCCTTATCTTCTTTCTTGTTAGACTCTTGTTCATCTTATCCAGAGTCTCAAAAGTTTCACTAACAAGATTGTCGCCCAGATTGGGAATGACATTACCCTCATTATCAGTGTACTCTAGATAATGTTGGTCCGTGACATCTTCAATCTCGATCTCATCAACATCGTTGAGCTCGTCTTCACTTTCCACATGGACTGTTGGAGCATCTTTCACGATCTCATCAGGATTGAGTCAGAACATTTCAGCAAGTTGCTCGTCGGTGAGATCATGAATTATCTCTCCTTCTTCAGGAGTGTAATTCACCGATCTCCTGACTATTCCCTGCAGATCAAGAATCATCATGAGCCGAGTCTTGATCTATTGGAGGGGAGCAACATCATATTCATCGCTTTGATAATTTTGATCTGTTTGATTTAAAACATGTAACATATCAACCATTAGTTAACAATCAAAACAATAAACATCAATAATATATAAACATTAATTTCATTAATTTGATACAAGATTCAAATACACATGATTTAAATAACATAAACAACTATATATTACTCTTGTCTTGAATAGCTGGTGTGTTAGTAGGATCAGCAAAAGATGATGGGGCTCCTTGGTCTTGATTCTTCTTTGTGTGCCTCTCTTGACCTTGAGTTAACGTGGCACCTGCAGCAGATGTATCATCATCATCATCATCAACATCATCACCTGCATTAGTGTCATCCCCTTTATCTTCACCATCATCATCATCATCATTGTCATCGTCATTACCATCATCTCCACTCCTTCTCTGATCTTTAGAGGCTCATCTTTTTATCCTTTGAGCCTCAACATGATGGTCTTGTTGGTAGCCTCAAACTCCTCTATTCTTTTTGCTGAATGGACATGTTGCTCTCGGAGTTAGGATATCTCTAAGCTCTGAGCAGCCATCTGCTGTGCCTGCTGCTCTATCAGCTGTGCCTGCTGCTCTATCAGCTGTGCCTGCTGAGATATCTACTGAGATTGTGCAGCAGTAAGCTCTACTAGCTGACGAATCTGGGCAGTCTTCTCGTCATTGGCTGCCAATATCTTCAGCACCTTACGGTTCAGTGCCAAGAGCTGTTCCTCTACCCCACTGGGAGGTAAAGATGATCCAGATGGAAAGGGGGGATAAGATGACGGTCCTGCTTGGTGGTTAGTGGTGGTGGTGGTAGTGGTGAAGATTAGGGGTGGTATAGATGAAGATGGTGGTGGATGAGCTGTAGTGGAGGTGGATTGTATGCGGGAAGTGTGTGGAGTGGGTATGGTAGTAGTGTGTGAGGTGGTAGATATGGTGGTGGGTGGAATGGTGGTAGTGGTGGTAGTAGGTGGAGTGGTGGAAGTGGTGGTAGTAGTGGTGGTGGTGATAAATTTCATCCTCCTGTTCTTCTTCTTCAATCCATGGGGCTGAGCCATCCGTTTCTTCCTCAAGCCCCTCGAGGTGGATGCTCCCCCTGGGACACTGCTGGGCTAATCGGGAGTATAGCTAGGATCAGCATCAGTCTCCCTAGACTCGCTAGGGCATCCTCCAACCTCCCGAATACCTCGGTCGGTGGCAACCACCCTGCTCTCCATAGTACGAGTCAAGGGCTCCTCGTGTGTCTCCTCCTCCTCATCAAGACGAAAGTCCTGATGGAACCCTGCTGTCTCTGTTCCACCTTGGGTGGATGCTGGAGATGCTATATCAGTAGTGGGGGCCCTCAATTGAGTGGGCCCTGCATCTCCATCATCACCTCTGTCATCGTCATCGGAGTCATCTTCAGGGAGCTCAAGTTGCTCGACATCCGAATCACTGTCTGCGTGGCGCCATTTACGCCTCCCTGGTGCCACATAATCAACCTTGGCCAGATGGCCAATGAGTATCTTCACTGGGGGTTTGACCTGCTTTCCCTGGTAGACCTTCATGCGACCCAGTGTCGTATCATCCATGATTTCCAACGACATAATGTCGTGGCTCTCCTTGGGCAGTGTGGGCAACTTCTCATAAAAAAGAATCTGAAGAAACCTAGGGTACATGTAGAAACCCTCTTTGCCCTTATCCTCCAGATTCTCTATCAAGTAAGAGAATATCATGCTTGAGAAGCTGAAAGGGTGGTTCAGTACCAGTGCCACGTAGGCACTTTGAATCTGGTCTGAAAGATCATCAAACCCACCCATTTGCGAAGCCAAGAACTTGAGGATGACATGTGCCAATTACTTGTACTGGGGACACAGGTTGCTCTTGTTGAGCACACCTGCATTAATATCCCCAGCGTACTTCATCCTCAAGAAGCACCCACTCACAGTCAGCGGGTGAAGAATGGTAGGGTGGTCTGCATCGTCACCCAACCCAAGTACACGCCGAATATCCTCAGCAGTGACCTCAGTATCCATCCCAAAAATAGAACTCCTGATGCTGTATGGCTCATAAGAGCGGTCAACCGATTCCCCCTCCCAGAAGGCCTACTGAACAGACCTGTAGGGAGTGCACGGTGGAGATATAGCCTTGTAGATCCTGGATCGCTTGAGGAAAGCAATGATCCCCGCAAACTCGGCACTGTTCTGAGTCGTGACATCTAAATGAGCACATATGTTGTGCTTGGAGTTGATGGACCACCTTTCAACCATCAATCTGTAACACAAGACACGTAGACATTAGATAACCACACAACACAAATCATTTCTAATTAACCTGGTTGAATTCATTCTGGTTCATTCATGTGATTGAACCATGCGACTGTGTTCGGTCGGTTGACCTGGCATGCGACTGGATTCAGTCGGGTGACTGAGCAGGCGACTGAGTTCAATCGGTTGACTGAGCCTACGATTGGTTCAGTTGGCCGACTGAGCTCATTCGTATTATCCATTCGACCGATTGAGCCATTCGACCAGCTCAATCGTGCGATTGGAGTTCATCCTGGTGTCCAGTCGCATGTCCCACTGTTCGGTCGACTGAGATTCGAATTTGAACCAATTCTTGAAATTAGACGTCGTGTAATGGTTCTTTAGACTCGCAATAATTATACTAATGACCTAATAACCTTTATTTCATCATTTTACTTGGTTTAATTTGGTTATTAGTCCATTTATAGTCTCGGGTCTAGTTGGGGCCAATTTCTTGATTTTGGAGTCTAATCGATGGAGTTTTTGGCATGGTCACACCGCATTTTACCTGTATATGCACCAACGAACGTCAGAATATCAAAATATGTAATCAATTTGGGTCAGAGAAAATTTTGGTAGAGTAACAGTAGGTTGTGTGATTTTAGGGTGATTGGGGGTGATGAGTTGAATGCGATCGACTATGGCCCTATTTATACTGAATCTGATTTCAAATGGCCGCCTAGACCCATTCGCTCGGTTCATTCGGGCGAATGGACCTCAGTCGTGCGATTGGTTCAGTCGATAACATTCAGTCGGCCGACTGGATTTCAGTCGGGCGATCGACTCATTTGCACAGCTCCAGTCGGTCGACTGGCTCAATCTGATGTGCCATTCGGGTGAATGGTTCATACTTATGTGCCATTCAGCTGTTTAGTGCATGAGTATGGTCCATTCGTACGGTTGGTCCATACTCATGGTCCAATCATGCGATTGGATCATACTCATGATTTTGACTTTATGACCATTCCACACTTAATCCATTTTAACTTTTGATTAAACGTTATGAACATTCGATCATCTCAGACATGATCAGGTTAACTTGGAAAACTTTTGATCACCTCAGACGTGATCCTTTTAAACAAGTTGTCACCTTTGACGTGACTGATTTTACATTTGAAAACACGTGTGGTCACCTCAGACGTGAGCCTTTTAGGTGATTAAATCCCCTATTGAATTCCATGGCGTAATCCGACATCTAACACACTAAATTTACGAAATTTAAACAAAATAAAAGACTTAAACTGAAATACAAACTAAAACTTGTTTTTGAGGTTTTGTGTGAGGTGTAAATCCTAAGATAGAAATCTCATGGATTCGGTTCCGGAAAAGGCAGCTCCAATTCATTTTGAGCATAAATGGACCAGTTTAATTTGGAATCATACAGGCAAGTCAAATCATTTGGGACATGTTATAAACACCTTTTGATGCTTAATTCTTGTTTTTCATCTAAAGTCGTTAGCGAGTTTAGGAAATCATACTAGTACTATTAGTTCCCTACATTGATTTGGACTTTCAAAAATTGCAGCCACAATGATTGTCAGTATACTGGTCCTCTTAAATCCATACACAGACTTTTGACACAAATTGGTGATAGTTTAAGGTTTGATTATTTCAACAAGCATTTGTAGATCCCACACTTATATGGTAATCAGCATTCCTCAGGAAGTTTTTGAGCGGTCTCAGGGTAGTTTTCAAGAAGAAACTATTCTTAGAACTTTCAAGGAGAAGCCAAGCTTCAGGTCAGTGCCACCGCACAGCTGAGAGGTGGCAAACAATAATGAATTCTAGAATATGTAGGTTATGCTTATCCTCAGGTCAGTGCCACCGCACAGCAGAGAGACACATAACCTATCTTCTTGTTTGAGCAATTTTAATCTTTTTGCACAGGTCTCACCAACAACATAAGTTATTAGTTTGATTGCTTTTGCTCATATTTTGGTCTTACGCTCACATTTGTGACGTTTATTCTGCTCGTCACCCCTTATTGGAATTTTTTTGATTGTGTTAACCAGGGATAAGATGTTAACCCACAGCTAGTTGAACAACTTAGTTTTTTCTTGATATCACCAACAAGGTCTAATCATCTATTTTGTTGAATTTACCGACATATCATATGTGGTCTAACAACCTCTAGGTCTACTTTTTTTGTGTTACCTTAGTAGTAGCTAGTTTTACTATTATTTTTCCTTTTATATTGCTTAGACTATACAGACTTATACTTTGAACTTCTCATCTTATTTATTTAAACTTTTAACGTCCCAAGTGGTTTGTTCATGTGTACTATCATTTTCCAAAGTCATTGAATCGGTATCACAGATACGATCTAGTTTCTATCAGCTAGCCTCTCCTCCTCCCTCAGTTTTTTTTGTTAATGTTACTAATTGACCTATTCTTCTCCTAAAATTCTAAAAGCGTAACCGATTTACGCTTTTTAGGATTTTAATAGGCGACACAATAACACTAATTTAATTAAACTACTTAAAGTTAAACAAATAAATAAAGAAAATAAAAATTAAAAGAAAAATGGACTATACGCATCGAACTACACATGGTCATCTTTAGGAATTATATCACTTTTCTTTTTAATGCCGTTGACCTCTAACAAATATAGAAAACATGGTTTATCAAAAGCCTTTGTATAGAGGTCAGTGCGTTGAAAATCCATGTTGATACATGTGTCCCTAGTTTCTGATCTTAATGTAATATCTTTGTATTGTCTTACACTTATGTAATTGTAATTGTACGGGTACTTAATGAAATACAATATGTGGTTGTGCTTAATATTGAATATTTCATTGATTGGTATGTAATAACGCTTATTGACTTAACTATATAGGTTGTGGTTGTTTGAGTAATATCTAAATCAATTAATGACAATGAAACATATTCAAACTTAATCATGTGAAGTTCTCATGTGATTGGCCCATGCTAATGGACCATACGCATGAATAACTTCATGCTAATGAATCAATCGTACGAATGAACTAGGAGACTGGATCAGTCGCATGATTGAAACATGAGATTGACTCAGTCGCACGACTGAAAACTCAATCGTGCGAATGGATCAACCGCATAACTCAATCGCACGACTGAACCATGCAAATGGTCCAGTCGCACAATTAAGAAACCTTAACCTATAAATACCACTTAATTCGTGGAAAAACGTAATCATTCAATTCACTTCGACTCCAGACATACCCTGGCCGTCCAGAAGCCTCTAAGTTCGTACTCCAAGTTCATAGAACGCTGTAGATCGATTCCTAATCGATTCTTGACATTAGATTCAATACGTTATTGTTTCTACGTGCGTTCTCACTAATTGGATCGCCAATCAAATAGGATTCCGCACTATTTGGTTTGGTTCAACACATTAATCAATTGGTGTTTCATTCAAATACCAGATCCTAACAAGTGGCATCAGAGCTTTGTCTCTTGATTACATGTTGATTCAATAGTTTTGACATATAAATTGTGTTTTTGCATCAAAAACGCAATCTTTTCGTGTCTAACGGAGTCTTAGACGTTTCCTGATTGAAAAGTTGAGTTTTTTCGGCATACGGCTATTAGGGTTTGATATAATTCAAGTTTTTACGGACAAATCAAGTTAAATCTACGAATTATGAAACTTCAGCAAGTTCAGTCGCACGATTAGACCAATCGCACGACTGAGTTCATTCGCACTCTCCAACCGCACGATTGGACTCATTCGTACCTTCAATCGTACGACTGAGAACTTCATTCGGACTGTTCAATCGCATTTGTTCATTCGGGCGACTGACTCATCCGCATTTGTTCAGTCGCACAATTGAACCATCCGCATTGTTCAATCGCACGAATAAGTTCAATCGCATACCTCCATTCGCATACATTAACAGTTTGTTAAACAGTCTAGTTAAACCTAATGGAGGACCAGTTTTCAGCATACATAGCAAGTAGAGACACAATAAACCCCCAAAACTTATTACGTTAGACGACTACCCACAATGGAAGCAACGTTTCGAAATTTACTTAAATGGAGTAGATACAAATTGTGGGAGGCCATCGAGTCGGGTTATATCATGCCAGTAGGAGCTAACGGAGTCAAACTTACTCTAAGTGGCATGTCGGATGCTCAGAAGGTAAAACACAATGCTGAAAAGAAAGTCTATGCTTTGCTTACTTAGTCTATTCCGAAGGATATTTTCCATCAGTATTCGGAGTATACTCAAGCAACGAAACTTTGGGATGCGTTGGAAAAGAGGTATGACGGAAATGCCTCTCTAAAGGCCATCAAGGCAAAAGCCTTAAAGAAGGAGTTTGACAACTTCTCTTCTATGGGAAAAGAAGGCCTTGATGATGTGATCGATAGATTCTCTTCAACATCTCAGGTAAGTACTACTGACCAACTGTTTAATAATCATGCTTACTTAGAATGTAATAAATTCAGAGAAAGTATAGATTCAAAATTTGCTAGGCTATTAGATCATAATGATAGTTTAGTAAAGGATCTGGAACTGTGCACAGAGGAAAATAGAGTGTTAAAATAGAACGAGCACAATTACAAGGAAACGATAAATCTATTGAATAAACAACTTAGGGAAACTGAGGTAGTTGCTTTTAACCAAGCAAATGACATTAGGTACTATCTGAACTCTCTAGAGGACACTAAGAAGCAAAAAGCAGTTTTAGAAGTAGAAGTCAACTCATTAAAACAAAAACTGCATAGTTGGACAAGCTCATCACACATTGTCCAACACTTAGTGAGTGAGAGAAACAATAGGGAGGGACTGGGATACAAAGTGGTTCCACCACCACCTGAGACCTTGATGAACACCAAAAGTAAACCAATTAACAATAACCCCATCAAGGATCACGTGGTGTCTACTCCTCTTGTTAATGATCCAGATTCCATAAGTAAATCAAGTGAATCTGACTCTAAAGAAAAGGAGGCCACTTCAAAGGCAATAGGAAAGATGCCTTGTGTTAACCTGGAAATTTTTTTTGAAAAGGTTAGTTTAAAGTCAGGGTCAAACAAAGTCAAACAATAACCTAAAAGGACTATAAAACCTAATCAATCATGTGCATCATGTCACAGTCCAGGTAAACAAGTGATCAAAGTTGTAAAATCAGGTAAAGCAATTAAGTTTATAAAACCCTACCATACAACTAACAAAGAAGTGTCTCAATCTAAACATAATAAGGTTGACCGTGTGACATCTACATCTCCACCAAAACATATAAATCATATAGTTGAAAGCAGATCCTGCTATAATTGTGGAGAGTATGGTCACATAGCGTCTCATTGTCCTTATTACCAGACACCAAGGAGAAAACTTGAACTTTCTGCATCTACATCTAGATCCTTTAAGAGGAACTCAATGACGCCTCCTAAAAGGGATAGTGAACCCAAAGTTCAATCCACTAGCCAGTCGTCTGTTTATCACAAACAGGCCTTACACAAATCTGGATTATGGAAAGAAAAAACCTCCTTAGTGCCTGAAAATGAGAACAAACAGAAATCAGATCAACCTTTAACCTCAAAGGGTCAGTGGGTTGAGTTTATGATGTGTGATGCCTTAGGGAAACCCAAGCCAGTTAAGGCTTGGGTTCCTAACATGAACTAATGTTTTCATTGAATGTGCAGGGTGTTCGCTATAGTGCTGAGACTAACACGTGGATTGTAGATAGCGGAGCATCCAGGCACATGACAGGGAATAGAGCTCTCTTATCAAATGTCAGACAAATTAAAGGAGGGCATGTTTCATTTGCTGGAAACAAAGGTGGGTACATCACAGCCTAAGGAGAAGTGGGAAATGAGAAGGTTAAGTTTGATAAGGTAAACTATGTCCAACAATTACAAAATAACTTGCTTTCAGTCTCTTAATCTGTGATAAAGGATTCAAGGTAGTATTTGACAACAAGAGGTGTTACGTTCTAAAGAAGGACTACGTGATCCCGGAGGACCAGATCTTAATGTCAGCTTCATGATATAGTGATCTTTATGTCTTGGATCTCTCAAAGGCCTCCACAACAGATCGTGAAGTCCAATGCTTCTTGTCCAAAGCTACTAAGAAGGACTCCATCTCCTGGCATAGGAGAATGGACACATAAATCCTAGAAAAATGAATCACTTGATCCAGAATGATCTTGTGAGAGGAGTAAATGTCAAAAACTTTCAACTCCCGGATTTCTGTGTTGCATGCAAAAAGGGCAAACGGACGAAGAAATCTCATAAGGAAAAGAAAGTTCATTCTATAGAACTTCCTCTTGAGCTTCTTCACATGAATCTGTTTGGTCCAGTCAGTACAAGAAGCATCGCTGGCGACTTTTATTGCTATGTAGTTACCGATGACTACTCAAGGTTCTCTTGGGTAATGTTTCTGAAATCTAAATCAAAAACATTTGAATCCTTCAAGGAATTGGTAACTACACTAGAATCCTTATACAAGCTGAAGGTATGACAGGTGCGCTCAGACAACGGAACTAAGTTTAAGAATCAGAGGATGGAGGCCTATTGCAAGGAAAAGGGAATTGTGCATCAATTTACCTCGGCTTATACCCCTTAGATGAACGGCGTTGCTGAACGGAAGAACCACAGCTTGATAGAGACGGCACGGACTATGCTGGCAGACTCGAAACTGCCTATCCAATTTTGGAATGAAGCAGTGGCAATTGCATGTTATACCCTTAATCGAGTTTTGGTAGTAAAACGGCATGGAAAAACGTGCTACGAGTTATTACAGCAACGTAAACCTAACTTGGAATATCTCGAGCCGTTTGGCGCTCCGTACACCCTGCTGAAGAAGACTCAGGAGGGAAAATTCAGTGAGAAGATGGATGAAGGTATCTTTCTAGGATACAACATACCGAACAAGAGAGTTTACAACAACTCAACAGGCCAAGTAGAGGTGTGGTGTAATGTTGATGTTCAGAGATATATCACACCACCTGCTGGAAAAGGGCGTGCCTACTTCTTCAACTATGATGGATTCTTCAAGACCTTCAACATACCTCTTTCCTCTTCAGAAGACGAGTTGGCAAACGATATGTTGTACGATGTCTTGAACACACCATCTCAAGATTCAATTAGTCATGATACTACCAATTCAGGGGTAGCAGTTGATGTGAGTGATTCTTACTCTGATGAAGAAAATGGTTAGATCAACCAGGATGTACAGGTTCCGACTACCACAAGTTCACAAGCATCAGCTAGTGATACTTTTGAAACATCAGAACCTCAGACTCCGACTGCCTCAGATCCAGAACCAAATGTTCATAGTCTTTACTCTGAGGTGGTTGTTCCAACAACTCCTGGATCACGTCTAAACATCTATCATCCATTGGATAATATTATAGGAGATGTGAGATCAGGGGTTCAGACTAGAAATCAACTATACTCAGCTGATTATGCCTCCGTCATGGAAAAAGGATACCTTCACGACGGTGCATACCGTTGCTTTGTGTCTCAGTTTGAACCAAATTATGTTAGTGAAGCACTAAATGATGAGGCCTGGGTTAGTGCCATGCAAGAAGAACTTCTCCAGTTTAATAAGTTAGGTGTATGGACACTAGTTGATAGACCTAAAGGTGCTAAAGTCATTGGCACCAAATGGGTCTTGAAATGCAAGAAAGATGATCAGGGTGTGATGATCAGAAACAAGGCTCGGCTTGTTGTTCAGGGTTTTCGACAAGTTGAAGGTATCGACTACAACGAAGTATTTGCACCAGTGGCAAGGATGGAAGCCATCCGCATCTTCCTTGCCTATGCATCTTATATGAAAATCAAAGTTTATCAGCTAGATGTTAAGAGTGCATTCCTTCATGGTGAGATCAGAGAAACAGTGTATGTTAGTCAACCCGAGGGATTTGAGGATCCATATCATCGGGATAGAGTTTACAAACTCGACAAGGCTCTATACGGGCTTCATCAAGCTCCACGGGCTTGGTATGAGAAACTCTTAACTCATCTTGTGAAACACAGATTTCGCAGGGGAGTCATTGACTGCACACTGTTTATCAAAGAAAAAGATGGAGACTTACTGCTAGTACAGATCTATGTAAATGACATAATCTTCGGTTCAAAGAATGAAGAATTATGCAAAGAATTCGAAGCAGTAATGAAGGCGGAGTTTGAGATGAGTGCCATGGGGGAGATGAAGTTCTTTCTCGGGTTACAGGTGAATCAGACACCAAATGGAATCTTTTTACATCAGACCAAGTATGTAGGGGATATTCTCAGTCAGTTTGACATGGAGAATGATTCCACAGCTGGCACTCCACTAGCTATAAACCATGATGTAGCACCCGATGAGAACGGTGATCTGGTAGATGCCACTATGTACCGAGGGATGATTGGATCTCTCATGTATCTCACTGCCTTAAGACCTGATATCATGTATACTACATGTTTATGCTCACGATATCAGGCAAAGCCTAAGGTGAACCATCTAATTGGGGTCAAAAGGATATTTCGTTATCTGAAGGGCACACCCATAATTGGGTTGTGGTATCCTCATGATGATGACTTTGAAGTTACAGCGTATAGTGACTCGGATTACGGCGGATGTAAGATGAACTACAAGTCTACATCAGCAGGGTGTCAGTTCTTTGGGAGAAGATTAGTAATCTGGTAGTGTAAGAAGCAGACCTCGGTTGCACTGTCAACTTGTGAAGCCGAATACGTTGCTGCTGCAAGCTGCTGTTCCCAAATCATATGGATTCAACAGCAAATGCGGGATTACGATTTGCATTTCACTTCAACTCCTATCTTTGTTGATAACTCTACTGCGATTGCAGTCACTAAAAACCCGGTCCAACATCCTAAGACCAAACACATCGGAATCAAACATCACTTCATACGTGATTGCTTTGAAAAGAATTTAATCGATGTGATAAAAATAAACACTGATTTTCAACGCGCTGACCTCTATACAAAGGCTTTTGACAAACCACGTTTTCTATATCTGTTAGAGGTAAATGGCGTTAAAAAGAAAAGTGAGGTCATTCCTGAAGATGACCATGTGTAGTCCGATGCGTCGTGTCTAGGTTCTTTTAATTTTTAAATTTTAATTTTCTTTTAGTTTATTCTCTTGTTTTTGTTTAATTTTAATTCGTTTAATTACAATTAGGTTCTTTCCTTGCCCATAAAATCCTAAAAAGCAAATCCATAGTGGTTTTATAATTTTAGGGGGAGAATAGGTCTAGGAAATAAAATAAATAAAAAAGAGAGAGAAAAAAATACATAAGATAATATGTGTGATACTGATTCAATTTTTGGAATATGATAGTACACAGGTACAAACCATTTGGGACTTTAAAATTCAAAATTGAAAAAGATGCAAAGTTCAAGTATAAGTCTGTGTAGTTTGAGCAATATAAAAGGAAATATGATAGATAAGCTAGCTACTACTAAGGTAACACAAAGAAAGTAGACCTAGAGGTTGCTAGACCACATATGATATGTTGGTAGATTCAACATAATAGATGACTAGACCTTTTTGGTGATCTCAAGATTAAACTAAAATGTTTGACTAGTTGTGGGTAACCCCTTATCTCTGGTTAACACAATCATTCCAATAAGGGGTGACAAGCAAAATAAACGCCACAAAAGTGTGCGTAAGACCAAAGCATGAGCAAAAGCACATGAAAAATGCAAATACAATCAAACTGATAACTATGCTGACGGTGAGATCTATGAAAAAACAGAAAAATTTCTCAAACAAGGAGATAGGTTATGTGCCTCTTTGCTGTGCGGTGGCACTGACCTGAGGATAAGCATAACCTATATATTCTTGAACTCATTGTTGTTTGCCGCCTCTCTGCTGTGCGATGGCACTAACCTGAGGATTGGCTTCTCTTTGAAAGTTCTAAGAATAGTCTCTTCTTGAACACTACCCTAAGACGGCTCAAAAATCTTCTAAGGCATGTTGATTACCATATAAGTGTGGGATCCACAAATGCTTGTTGAAATAAACAAACCTTAAATCGATCACCCAACTGAGTTGAAAGTCTGTGTATGGATTTAAGAGGATAAGTATACTGACAATCACTGTGGCTACAATTCTTGAAAGTTCAAATCAGTGTGGGGACCTAATAGTACTAGTATGATTTCCTAAATTTGCTAAATGGCTTTAGATGGAAAACACGAAAAGAGCATCAAAGGTTTTAGCTAACTCGTCTCAAATGATTTGAATACCCTGTATGATTCTAGCTTGAATTGGTCCATGTATGGTTTAAAAAAGTTAAGGCTGCCCTCTCAGAAAAATTATTCCTTAGAGTTACATCTTAGAAATTAACTCTCACGAAACACAAAAACATATCTTAGTGTAATTTCAGTGTTAATTCCTTTTATGTAAGTACATCATTAGTCTATTTCAGTTTTATGCAGTATTGGACTATGTCATGGAAGTTGATAAGGGACCTTATCATCTAAAAGGTTAGGTCTGAAGTGACCACATGTACTTTCAAGTAAAAAATTGGGTCACATCAGAAGTGACAAATGTCTTAAAAGGATAACGTTTGAGGTGATCAAAAGTTTTACGTTAAAATGATCATGTCTGAGATGGTCAAGTGTTCATAATGTTAAATCAACAGTTTAAAAGGTTCTAAAAGTCAAATGGTCATAAAGTCAGAAAAATTCAAGAGTATGACCCATTTGCACGACTGGACCATGAGTATGGACCAATCATGCGAATGGACCATACTCATACATTAAATAGCCGAATGGACATGAGTATGAGACACTCACCTGAATGGCTTATCAGAATGAGCCATTCGTCCGAATGGGAGTGTGTGACTGAGTCAGTCGACCGACTGAGCTTTAGTCGGCCGACTGAAGGTGATCGACTGAGTCAATCGCCCGATTGAGTTTCTTTTGCCCGAATGAACTGAGCGAATGAGTCCAGTCGGCCGATTGAACTCAGATTCAGTATATAAAGGGCCACAGTCGATCGCATTCTTCTCACCACTCCCAATCGCCCTTAAATCGCACATCATACCGTTACTCTGCCCAGATTTCTTTAGACATCGATTACACTTCCTTCTTGATATGCTGACGTGTGTTTGCATTTATACAGGTATAATGTGATGAAATCTCATCGAAATCAGAAGAAATGGTGCCCTAATTAGTGATTCGCGATTGAAACAAGAACCGAACCACTCAATGGACTAAAAACCTACTGAAACCATGTAAAATGTTAAAAATAATGATATTAGGTTGTTTGTTAAGTGATTGCAAGTCTAAAGAACCTTTACACAATGTTTAATTTCATGAATTGGTTAAGATTCAAACCTAAGTCGACCAAACAGTAGGTCATGCTACTGGTCGTATGGATGAACTCCAATCGCACGATTGAGTTGGCCAAATAGCTCAATCAGCTGAATGTGTCATGCGAATGAGCTCAGTCGGCCGACTGAACCAATTGCAGGCTCAGCCAACCGATTTAATTAAGTCGCAAGTTCCTTCACCCGAATGAGTCCAGTCGCATGATAGGATAGCCGACTGAACACAGTCGCATGATTCATTCGCATGAATGAATCAGAATGAATCCTATGAAGTTACTTAGAACTGGTATGTGTTATGTGAGTATCTAATGTTTATGTATCTTGTGTTATAGATCAATGGCGGAGAGATGGTCTATCAATCCCAAGCACAACATATGTGCTCATTTAGACCACACAATTCGGAATGGTGCTGAGTTTGCCGAGATCATCGCTTTTCTCAAGCGATCGAGGATACACAAAGTCATCTCTACCCCATGCACTCCCTAGAGGTCTATACACTAGACCTTCTGGGAGAATGCATTTGTGGATAGATCATGAGAGCCATACAGCATCAGGAGCTGCATCTTTGGTATGGACATAGAGATTACAACTGAAGACATTCAGCGTGTACTTGGGTTGGGAGATGATGCTGGATACCCCACCAAGCTACACCCGCTGATAGTGAGAGGCTTCTTTCTGAGGATCAAGTACGCTGGGGACATCAACTCAGGTGTGCTCAACAAGAACAACTTGTGTCCCCAGTATAAGTACTTGGCACATGTCATACTGAAGTGCATTGCTTCCAGAAGGGGTGGGTTTGATGATCTTTCAGACCAGATCCAGAATGCCTATGTGGCACTGGTCCTGAACTACCCCTTCAGCTTCTCGAGCATGATTTTTTCTTACCTTTGGAGAATCTGGGGGCAAAGGTAAAGGAGGGATTTTGTATGTACCCCAGATTCTTGTAGCTAATTTTCGATGAGAAGCTGCCATCACTTCCAAAGGAGCGCCACGATGTTGTGGCTCTAGAGATTATGGACGATACGACCCACTCTGGGTCGTATGAGAGTCTACCAGGGTAAGCAGGTAAAGCCCCAGGTGAAGAGACTGATAGGCCATTTGGCCAATGAGAGTTATGTGGCGCCACATAGACATCGACTCCGATGATGAGCAGCTACAGCTCCCAGAGCATGACTCTGATGATGATGATAGCGGGGATGCAGGAGATACAATGCCCACTCGACCAAGTGGCCCCACTACTGATAGTGCATCTCCTGTATCTGCCCCCACTGGAGATATTGCAGTGTCCGCTGGCTTCAACCGGGAATTTATACCTGGTGAGGAGGAAGAGGAGTCAGATGAGGAGCCACTAAGCCAGATTATGGGAAGTAAAGTTGTTCCCACAGACCAGGGGCTCCGGGCGGTTGGTGGACGCCCCGGCGGATTGGGAGAGATTACTGCTGATCCTACATATACTCCTGATCTGCCAGGCCGTGTTCTAGGGGGAGCATCCTCCTTGACTGGATCGAGGAAGAAGAGGATGGCTCAGCCCCAAGGCTTGAAAAAGAAGAAGCGCAGAATCACCTTCATCACCACCACATCCACCATCACAGCCACCACCATACCTACCACCACAGCCGTCATCCCTACCACCATTCCCCCTCATACCACTACCACCCTTCCATCCACCACCACATCATTCACACCTACACCACCACCACTATCATCTATACCACCTCCAATCTAAACCATAGTCACCACCACTACTAGCCATCCAGCAGCACCATCTTCTTTCTCTCCATATCCATCAGGATCGCCTCTGCCTCCCAGTGGGGTAGAGGAACAGCTCTCAGCACTTAACCGAATGGTCCTGAGACTGTTAGCTGCAGATGAAGAGAAGACCAATCAGATAAGACAGCTGGTAGACCTGACCACTGTCCAATCTTAGCAGCTCTCTCATCAGGCTCGATTGATTGATGAGCAGGTGCATCGGATGTCTCAGCTCCAGGAGCAACACGCCAAAAGGATTGAGGAGCTGGAGGCTGCAAACAATCTCTGCAGTTAAAGCTCAAAGGGTCCAAAGAAGAGCCTTTAAAGATAGGAGAAGGTGAGGGAGATGATGATGCTGATGATGGTAGTGATGATGATGATGATGGTGATGATCATTATGGTCATACTGATGTTAGTGATGATGATGATGACGACTCTTCAGCTGTGGGTGTCACATCAGCGAGCGAAAGGAGGACCAAACGTACTCAAGATCCGAGTGCCTCCTCATCCAACCCTGCAGCAGAAGTGCCGATGATCCAGGACAAGAGTAATGCTTAGTTGTTTTATTGTTATTTAAAATCTTTTGTATTTGGATTATGTATGAAATTAACGAAATACATGTTTATATGTAATGTAAATAGTTATGTTTTCGATTATTATGGTTATGTCTTGATTGTTAACTAATGATTGATATATCGAATGTTTAAATCAAGCAGATTCAAATTATCAAAGGGATGAACATGATATTGCTCCCCTTCAATAGATCAAGACTCAACTAACCATGATTCTTGATCTGCAAGGGATTGTCAAAAGATCAGTGAGTTACACCCCTGAAGAAGGGGAAATAATTCATGATCTAACTGATGAGCAACTGGTAGAAATGTTCAAGCTCAATCCTGATGAGATTGTAAAAGACGCTCCAACTGTTGAAGGAGACAGTGATGACGACCTAAAAGACATCAATGAGATAGAGATCGAGGATGTCACGGCAGCTCACTATCCAGAGTATGCTGACGAAGAGGGAAATGTGGTACCCAATCTGGGTGATTCCCTAGTCAGTGATACATTTGATATACTGGATCAGATGGTGCAAGAGACTGAGAAGGTTGAAGAACAAGCCCAAGCCTCAAACGCCAATGTTGATATAAGAAAGGCTGAATGGGCTGCATGTTTTGAGGAGATCTGAGCACAATGCTTTGCTCCTAAACCAAATGTCTACACCAAGCTCTACAAAGTAAAGAAACATCAAAAGGTGTCAGGCAAGATTATCGCGTGGGATCATTTTGATGATCTTAATGTATACACGATAAAGAGAGAGATGGGTATCGAGTACTTTAGATTCCCTCATGATCTAAAGTCTCTACCTGGTTTTGAGCTCAACCAGCTGGCTAAACTGAAGTTATATGCTGATCCGAGGAAGATGTCAGGCTGATTTGAGACTGTCATGAAGAAAGAGTACCACACCAGGTGGGTCAACTTCAAACTTCAACAACCTACGAGGTATATCAGACGTTCTGAAGTTGATCCCATAACTGAAAAGCCTAAGATAATGCTGAAGTGGAGTCCCCCAAGAACAATGTCAAGAATCCCTCTCAAGGAAATGCCACAGGACTTCACTCCACATTTTAAATGGTGGTACTATGATTGGAGAACAGGGGAGGCGGTCATAGTTCTGAACAAAGAGGGCAAAATGGATACTATTAGGGTATTTGACCCGATGTGGCTTACAAACTTGTTTGCTGATGATGTATACACATTATACAAGTGGCCACTGTTCTATGACACGCAAGATATTGTACAAGCCCTCAAATTCCAAAATGTGATACGACTCTGCTTTGCGTTTGAGATACACGCAGGAGTCACAAGAGAGGAGAAGTACAAGAAGTACGAAGAGGTTATGAAGAAGGTAAGACAATAGATGAATCTAGGTCCAAGGGGGAGTTTGTTGATACATGTGTCCCTAGTTTCTGATCTTAATGTAATATCTTTGTATTGTCTTACACTTATGTAATTGTAATTGTACGGGTACTTAATGAAATACAATATGTGGTTGTGCTTAATGTTGAATATTTCATTGATTGGTATGTAATAACACTTATTGACTTAACTATATAGGTTGTGGTTGTTTGAGTAATATCTAAATCAATTAATGACAATGAAACATATTCAAACTTAATCATGTGAAGTTCTCATGTGATTGGCCCATGCTAATGGACCATACGCATGAATAACTTCATGCTAATGAACTAATCGTACGAATGAACCAGGAGACTGGATCAGTCGCATGATTGAAACATGAGATTGACTCGGTCGCACGACTGAAAACTCAATCGTGCAAATGGATCAACCGCATAACTCAATCGCACGACTGAACCATGCAAATGGTCCAGTCGCACGATTAAGAAACCTTAACCTATAAATACCACTTAATTCGTGGAAAAACATAATCATCAATTCACTTCGACTCCAGACGTACCCTGGCCGTCCAAAAGCCTCTAAGTTCATACTCCAAGTTCATAGAACGCTGTAGATTGATTCCTAATCGATTCTTGACGTTAGATTCAATACGTTATTGTTTCTACATGCGTTCTCACTGATTGGATCGCCAATCAAATAGGATTCCGCACTATTTGGTTTGGTTCAACACGTTAATCAGTTGGTGTTTCATTCAAATACCAGATCCTAACAATCCGTATTTATTTTAATCACATGGATTAGGTTCTTTTTAAAGCAATAACGTATAAAGTGATATTTTATGCCAAGTGTTTGGTCTTAGGATGTTGGACCGGATTTTTAGTTACTACAATTGCAGCAGAGTTATAAACAAAAATAGGAGTAGAAGAGAAATTCAAACCGTAGTCTCGCATTTGCTGTTGAATCCATATGATTTGTGAACAGCAACTTGCAGCAACAACGTATTTGGCTTCACAGGTTGTCAAAGCAACCGAGGTTTGCTTCTTACACTGCCAGGTCACTAATCTCCTCTCAAAGAATTGACATCCTGTTGATGTAGACTTGTAGTTCATCTTGCAGCCACCGTAATCCGAGTCACTATACGCTGTTAGCTCGAAGTCATCGTCATGCGGATACTACAACCCAAGTGTTGGAGTACCCTTCAGATAACGAAAGATCCTTTTGACCCCAATCAGATGGTTAACTTTTGGCTTTGCCTGATATCTTGAACATAAACATGTCGCGTACATGATATCAGGTCGTGAGGCAATGAGGTACATGAAAGATCCAATCATTCCTCGGTACATGGTGGCATCAACCAGATCACCATTCTCGTCGGGTGCTACATCATGGTTTGTAGCAAGTGGAGTCCCAGCTGCGGAAGCATTCTCCATGTCAAACCGACTGAGGATATCTCCTACATACTTGGTCTGATGTAGGAAAATCCCTTTTGGTGTCTGATCCACCTGTAACTAAGAAAGAATTTCATCTCTCCCATGGCACTCATTTCAAAATCAGCCTTCATTACTGCTTCAAACTCTTTACATAAATCTTCGTTCTTTGAACCAAAGATTATTTCATCTACATAAACTTGGACAAGCAATAAATCTCCATCCTTTTCTTTTATGAATAGTGTACAATCAATGACACCTCTGCGAAAACCGTGTTTCACAAGGTGAGTCGAAGTTTCTCATACCAGGCTCTAGGAGCTTGATGTAGCCCGTATAAAGCCTTGTCGAGTTTGTAAACTCTGTCCCGATGATGTGGATCCTCAAATCCCTCGGGTTGACTGACGCACACTGTCTCTTTGATTTCACCATGAAGGAATGCACTCTTCACATCAAGTTGATAAACTTTAATCTTCATATAAGATGCGTAGCCAAGGAAGATACGGATTGCTTCCATTCTTGCCACGGTTGCAAACACTTCATTGTAGTCTATGCCCTCGACTTTTTGAAATTCTTGAACAACAAGTCGAGCTTGTTTCTAATGATCACGCCTTGATCATCTTTCTTGCATTTCAAGACCCATTTGGTGCCAATGACCTTAGCACCTTTAGGTCTATCCACCAGAGTCCATGCACCTAACTTCTTAAACTGAAGTTCTTCTTGCATGGCACTCACCCATGCCTCATTATTCAGGGCTTCACTAACATACTTTGGCTCAAACTAAGACACAAAGCAACGATATGCACCATCATGAAGGTAACCCTTTTCCATCACCGAGGCATAATCAGCTGAATACAACTGATTTCTGGTCTGAACTCCTGATCTCACATCCCCAATGACATTATCTAGAGGATGATGACATTTAGGCGTGATCCAGGAGTGGTTGGAATGATTGACATTTAGGCGTGATCCAGGAGTGGTTGGAACAACTACCTCAGAATCAAGATTATGAACATTTGGTTCAGAATCTGAGGCAGTAGGAGTTTGTGGTTTCGAAGACGCAGAGGCATCAATGTCAGATGCTTGTGGACAATCGGTAGGAGGAACCTGTTGCTCCAGGTTGTTCTAATAGTCTCCACAGCTTCTTCATCAGAGGACGAGTCACAAATTTCAAATGCTCCCCCTGACTTGTTAGATGACTGACCTTTTAGTCCGGATGATGTAGATACATGAGATGGTGTGTTTAGAACATCATACATCATCTTTGTAGCTAGCTCATCATCATACGTGGAGAGGGGGATGTTGAAGGACTTGAAGAATCCATCATAGTCGAAAAAGAAGGTGGGTCCTTTTCCAGCAGGTGGTGTGGTGTATCTCTGAACATCAACATTACACCACACTTCTACCTGACTCGTTAAGTTGTTGTAAACCCTCTTGTTCGGCATGTTGCATCCTAGAAAGATACCTTCATATGCCTTCTCGCTAAATTTTACCTCCTGAGTCTTATTCAGTAGGGTGCACGGAGCGCCAAACGGCTCGAGATACTCTAGATTAGGTGTATGTCGTTGTAGTAACTCGTAACACGTCTTTCCATGGCGTTTAACTACCAGAACTCGATTTAGCGTATAACAGCATTGTAACAGCTTCATTCCAGAATTGGATAGGTAGTTTTGAGTCTGCTAGCATCGTCTGTGCTGTCTCTATCATTCTACGATTCTTCCTTTCAACAACCCCATTCATCTTAGGAGTGTAGGCAAAAGTGAAATGATGCACAATTCCCTTTTCCTTGTAGTAAGCCTCCATCCATTGATTCTTGAACTCGGTTCCATTGTCTGAGCGCACTTGACGTACCTTCAACTTGTATAGGGACTCCAGAGTAGTTACTAATTCCTTGAATGACTCAAATGTTTCTGATTTGGATTTCAGAAACATCACCTAAGAGAATCTCGAGTAGTCATCAGTAACTACATAGCAGTACAAGTCGCCTGCGATGCTTCTTGTACTGACTGGACCAAACAGATCCATGTGAAGAAGTTCAAGAGGAAGTTCGATGGAATGAACCTTCTTTTCCTTATGAGACTTCTTCGTCTGTTGCCCTTCTTGCATGCAACACAGAAATCTGGAAGTTCGAAGTTTTTGACGTGAACTCCTCTCACTAGATCATTTTGGATCAAGTGATTCATCTTCCATGGATTAATGTGTCCCATTCTCCTATGCCAGGAGATGGACTCCTTCTCAGTAGCTTTTGACAAGAAGCACTGAACTTCATGATTGGTTGTGGAGGCCTTTGATAGATCCAAGACATAAAGGTCCTTATATCTTAAGGCAGACATTAAGACTTGGTCCTCTGGGATGACATAGTCTTTTTTCAGGACATAGCACTTCTTGTTGTCAAATACTACCTTAAAATCTTTATCACAAATTTGAGAAACAGAAAGTAAGTTATTTTAAAGTTGTTGAACATAGTTTACCTTGTCAAACTTCACTTTCTGATTACCTACTTCCCCTTGAGCTGTGATGTACCCACCTTTGTTTCCTGCAAACGAAACATGACCTCCTTTTTATATGTTTGACGTTTGATAAGAGAGTCCTGTTCCCTGTCATGTGCCTGGATGCTCCGTTATCTATAATCCACGTGTTAGTTTTAGCACTATAGCGAACACCCTGCACATCAATTTGAAAACACTAGTTTAGGTTAGGGGACCCAAGCCTTCACTGGCTTGAGTTTCCAGAGGCATCACACATCATAAATGTAACCCATTGACCGTTCGAGGGTGAGGGAAGCTCAGATGTCTTCTTGTTCTCACTATTAGACAATGAGTTTGATTTTTCCTTCCATAAGCCAGCTTTGTGTAAGGCCTGTCTGTGATAAACAAACGACTTGCTAATGTGTTGAACTTTAGGTTCACTATCCTTTTTAGGTGGCGTCACTGAGTTCCTCTTTAAAAAGCTAGGTTTTTGTTCAGGAAGTTCAACTTTCCTTCTCGGTGTCTGATAGTAAGGACAATGAGATGCAATGTGTCCATACTCTCCATAGTTGTAGAATGATCTGCTTTCGACTTTACGATATAACTGTTTTTATGGAGATTTATGTGACACCCGGGTGACCTTACTCTGTTTGGATTTTGACTCTGCTTGTTTAGATGTTTTGTCTGGTTTAACAAAGTTAATTTCTTTAACATTTTTAACATCTTTTTCTTTTCTATTTTCTGGACTTTGACATGATGCACATGATTGGTTAACATTACTGGTCTTTTTAGGTTCATATTTGATAGTTGTTGAACCAGACTTTATACTAACCTTTTCAAACTCTTTGTCCAGATTAGGCATTTTACCTTTTGCCTTTGAAGTGGCCTCCTTTTGTTTAGTCCTAGATTCATTTGATGAACATGTGGAATCTGGACCACTTACAAGAGGAGTTAACACCACATGATCCTTGATTGGATTATTATTAATTGGTTTACTTTTAGTATTCATCAAGGTCTCATGTGGTGGTGGAACCACTTTATAACCCAAACCCTCCCCATTATTACGTTCTCCCACTAGGTGTTGGACTATGTGTGAAGAACTAGTCCAACTATGCAGTTTTTGTTTTAGGGAATTAACTTCTACTTCTAAAACTACCTTTGTTTCTTAGTGTCCTCTAGGGAGTTTAGATAGTACCTAATGTCATTAGTTTGGTAAAAGGCTACTACTTCTGTTTCCTTAAGTTGTTTGTTCAAAAGGTCTAGCTTTCTTTGTAACTATGCTCATTTTGTTTTAGAACTCTTTTAGCTTCAGTGCATAGTTCCAAGTCCTTTACTAAGTTATCATTATGATCTAACAACCTAGCTAATTTTAAATCAATGCTTTCCCTAAATTTATTACAATCAGAACAAGTATGATTATTAAAAAGTTGGTCGGTAGTACTTACCTGAGAGGGTTCTGATGAATCAGCCATCAATGCAGAGTCTGGAGTGTCTGGAGCTGGTGATTCTGACATTGTTGCAGTTTTCCCTTCTTCAGGCAGGTAGTTGACCACTGGTGCAGTCTCTTCTGAGTTTGACATCGCGAGTTCAACTGCAATATCTCTTCACTAGCCGAATTATCATCATATCCTCCACACTAGCGATATTGGATTCTCCAGGTGAGACAAACCGAAAGCTCCAGTCCTGTCCTTCATCATCATGAGCAGTCAAGCCTTTGGGATCCTTGCTTGACGAAGTAGGACTGCTAGTGGGTTTATCCTGACGATTGAAGGAGGAGAAAGGATTCCCATTGCCAGTCTTCTTTGGCTTCACGCACTCCCTTTTGAAGTGCCTTTTCTCACCACAGTTGAAACAAGTTACCTTTGTCTTATCAAAGCCGAATGCAGTGTCCTTAGTTGCAATCAAGTTCTGTTCGGTTTTCTTGACAAACTTCTTAGCTCTTCGGACAACACTTGCTAAGGCCCACATTATGTCCATCCGTTCCAGCTCTGTCTCGTCCACCTGCTCGTAATCCTTATCAGCCAGATGAAAATTCCCAATTTTACCAGCAATTAGTCCATCATAGGAGTGGATTGTCACAGCTAAGAGATCCATGTGCTCTTTGGCTACCTCAACTGTCACATTACCGAAATTCTCGGTCTTTAGCTTTGCTACATTGGCTTCAGGTACAATGTATTGGGTACCAGACGACCCTGACGTTTCTGATCCTGAAGTAGAGGCTTGAGAAGGACCAGCCGAACTTGATACAAAAGCTGTCTGAATAGGTGCTCCAGATGTTTTGGCTTGAGGAGTCGCATTGTACAGCGCTGGGTTCTGATCATAGGAAGACGTTTGTGCTCTATACTTCATCCTTAGTTCTTCCTCTCTCAGCTTCAGAATGAAGTCATTTATATCTAACTTCGTTAGCATACCATTCTGTCTGAGATTGGAGACAAATGAAACCCATTTCTCCGGCAACCCATCTACAAAGTTAGACACTTTGTCCTCCATTGACGTCGATACTCCATGAGTGTGCATCTCACTCATCAAGTGGTAGAACCTATCGATAATATCATCTAGGCTTTCTTTTTCTATCAAGGAGAAGTTTTCAAACTCCTTCTTTAAAGCCTTAGCCTTTATGGCCTTCAATGATGCTTTTTCGTCATACCTTTTCTCCAATGCGTCCCATAGTTTCTTTGCTTGTGTATATTCCGAGAATTGATGGAAAATATCCTTCGGAATTAACTGTGTAAGAAAAGCATAAAATTTCTTTTCAGCATTGTATTTGACCTTTTGTCCATCAGTTATGCCACCAAGTGTGAGTTTAACACTATCAGCTCCTACAGGCATGTTGTACCCCGTCTCTATAGATTCCCACAGATTGGCATCTACTCCATTTAAGTAGATCTTGAAACGTTGTTTCCATTGTGGGTATTCGTCTAACGTGATTAGCTTTGGGGGTTTGTTGTGATTCCCTACTTCATTCTCCAGTAGCAGTAAGTTTTGAATACGTGAGTCTCTTCCTGCTGTGAATGATGAGCATTGGTCCTCTAATGCTATAAACTTTAACTTTAAACCAAAAATTTGTATTAGTGCGAATAAAGGTGTGCGATTGGGCTATTCGGGCGATTGACCTATGCGGATGGTTCAATCGTGTGACTGAACTGATGCGGATGACTCAGTCGGGCAAATGAACTAATGTGGTTGAATAATGTGAATAGACTTCTCAGTCATACGAATGGAAGTACGAATGAGTCCAATCGTGCATATGGGGGATGCGTATGAACTCAGTCGTGCGACTGAACCTGTTGGATTTGAAAATTCGTAGGTTTAAGGCGTTTGAACGCAAAAACACGAATTTCTTGCTAACCCTAATTGCTGTATGCTGGAAAAACTAAACTTTACGATCAGGAGAAGTCTAAAACCCATTTGACACAAAAGATTGCGTTTTTGAGTGTAAAAACACAATTTTTATATCAAAACGATTGAATCACATGTAAATCTAGAGCCAAAGCTCTGATACCACTTGTTAGGATCGTGTATTGGACGAATACTAATAGATTTACGCGTTTATTGAATCAAATAGTGCGGAATCCTATTTGATTGGCAATCCAATCAGTGAAACCGCACGTAGAATCAATTAAAGATTGAATCTAAACATCAAGAATGATTAGCAATCGATCTACTATGATCTATGAAGTTGGAACAGGTTGCTAGAGGTCTCTAGACGGCTAGGGTACGTGTAGGTATTGAATTATTTAAAGTGTCATGTTTTTTAACGATTTAAGTGGTATTTATAGGTTAGGGTTTCTCAATCGTGCGACTGGACCATTTTCATGGTTCAGTCGTGTGATTGAGTCATCCGGTTGATCCATTCGCAAGACTGAGTGTTCAGTCGTGCGACTGAGTCAATCTCATGTTACAATCATGCGACTGGTCCAGTCTCCTGGTTCATTCGTACGACTGGTTCATTAGCATGAAGTTGTTCATGCGTATGGTCCATTAGCATGGGCCAATCGCATGAGAACTTCATATGATTAAGTTTGAATATGTTTCATAATCATTAATTGACTTAGATTTATTCAAAAAACCACAACCTATATAGTTAGTTCAATAAGCGTTATTATATACCAAGCAATGAAATATTCAACATTATAAGCACAACCACACATTGTATTTCATTAAGTACCCGTTCAATTACATATGTGTAAGACAATAAAGACATATTACATTAAGTTCAGAAACTAGGGACACATGTATCTACACTGGTGATCATCAGTTTTGCTTTGATGATCTAGAGTGCTTCAGCCCTGATGATGTGTAGTACATGGACATAGTTCAAAAAATGGCTCTACTTACATACAGAGCAAGGAATTTCTTTAAGAGAACTGGAAGGTAATTCCCTCAAAACCCAACTAGCAGCAAATTTGGGTTTGACAAAACCAAGGCAAAGTGTTACAACCGTAACCAATTTGGTCATTTTGCTAGGGAATGCAAGGCTCCCAAGTCAAATCTGGGAACCTCTCATGCATCCTCACATGCCTCCACACCAAAAGCCCCTAGGGAATGCAAGGCTCCCAAGTCAAATCTGGGAACCTCTCATGCATCCTCACATGCCTCCACACCAAAAGCCCCTACAAGACTCAAATAAAGAATTTAATATCCAAATTGTCTGAGGCTTAAGCCCAGCTTATCACAGCTAAGGCTCAAGTCAGGAAGCATGAAATCTCAAAGCAAAACTTCCAAGCCATTCTTGCATCATCCTCTCACTTAAAACTTTGTTATCAAAACAAAGGTGGGTTGGGGACCAATGAAATTGCTCCACCACACTCTTATGAGTCTATTAGACAACCAAGGTGTGGTATTGAAGAGCAAGAGGTCCCATCTACTGACCCATCTTTCCATCTACTGACCCCTCTTACCAGTGATGACCAACCTTTTACCACTAAAGCCAGAAGATACCGGGTTAAGGCAGCAAGGAAAACTGCCAAGAAAATGGCTAAATTAAAGCTGAAGATTGACCCAAAGCAAAATGGTGTGTTCATCTTAGCTGGATTCTAGGTGGTGGGAACTTCTGAACTTGGAAAAGTTTGTAGTACCAGCACACCTATCCAACAAAAGGATTAGAAGGGAAAGGAAAAGATGTTGTTGAAGACAAGAAGACCAAGAAACAACAACCTTCACATTCCCAGAAAATTAACATTGCATGCATAATGTGTGGCCTGTAAAACCACATGGCCAAAGATTGTTATTACAATCATGCTAGCACACATTATGCAAATAATGTTAAGAAAGAAGGAGTCAGGGAAGGTTTCTTATTTGGACCCTATCAAATGGTCCAAGTGATGAAAAAGGGAAAGCTTTTTTCTGAAGCAAGGTTGATTTCGAAAGAAAATCATTCTCTCTAAGGAAAAATGGCTTCAGAAGCTAAAGCTGTGAAGACTCAGAAATTCAAGAGAATCCACTTGAAACCATCCCAGAAAAAGAATGATTCGGAAAAGAAGGTGGTGAAGGTTTCTTTTGAAAGAAAGAAGCTTCGAAAAAAATGCCATGTTGCTCAAGCTTTAACAAGCTCATCTTCCATGATCAACCAAGGGATGGAATGGAAGATCAAAGAAGATGTTACAACCCAAACCTCCTCTTCACAATCACTTATTTAACCCCCATGCATAAAATTTGGTTCAATAAAATCCTCATTGGAAGAGCCCAAGACCAACAAGGCTTGGGTTCCAATAAAAACTAACTTTTTCACCTTATGTGCAGGGACATCCATATGACAACAATAATAACATGTGGATTGTAGATAGTGGATGGTCCAGGAACATGACTGGGAATAGATCTCTCCTTCAACAATATCAACATTTTGATGGAGGTCTTGTTCAGTTTGGAGGTGAGGCTGGAGGATACATTTCTGGCAGAGGGAGTGTATCCAACGACAAGTTAAAGGTTGACAAAGTACACTTTGTCAAACAGCTTGAACATAATCTTTTATGTGTTTCTCAATTCTATGATCAAAAGCACCAAATGCTTTTCACAGAACATGAGTGCATTATCCTTAAACCTGGGATTACTATTCCTCCAGAATTGATGCTTCTTAGATCTCCTAGAAAATGGGATATGTACAAGCTGGATATGAACTATGCTTCCCCACTGGGAGAAGTATCATGCTTTCTTTCCAAAGCTGATGGTGATGACTCAACACTATGGCATAAACGAATGTGTCATGTAAACTTTAAAACCATGAATAAATTAGTTAAAAATAACTTGGTACATGGTTTTCCTAAAAATGAATTTTTCTGCAAAGATAAATATGTTGCATGCGTGAAAAGGAAGCAACACAGGACATCTCATAAATCCAAAGTTGTTAACCCATCACCACCCCATTACACTTATTACACACGGATCTTTTTGGTCTAACAAGTATAATAAGCATTGAAAGGAAATCATATTACCTTGTGATAGTTAATGATTTTACAAGATTTACATGGGTATTCTTTTTAAGAACTAAGGATGAAATTGCTAAAATGTTATAATCTTTTATTATTAAATTAGAAAATCAAATTGATCACAAGGTAAAAATAATTAGAAGTGATCAAGGGACTGAGTTTAAGAATCAAGTTCTTGACTCATAATGTAACTCAAAAGTGATTGCCAGACAATACAGTGCTCCTAGAATTCCTCAACAAAACGGTGTTGCTGAGAGGAGGAACAAGACACTTATTGAGGCTGCTCGGACTATGTTAGCTGATTCAAAGCTGCCTTTTACTTTCTGGGTAGAGGCAGTCAGTATTGCATGCTATATGCAAAACAGAGTTCTTGTAGTTAAGCCACAAGGAAAAACCCATTATGAGCTATGGAACAAGAGGCCACTGTTCATTGGCTTTCTAAGGTCCTTTGGCAGCAGGTGTACCATACTTAACACAAAAGACAACTTGGCAAAATTTGTTGAGAAGTCGAATAATGCTATCTTTGTTGGATATTCCTCTAACTCTTTTGCTTATAGTGTTCACAACATCAAAAATCAACAATTTGAGGAATCATCCAACATTGTTGTCAATGAGCACACTTCTTGTGTTAGGAGGAATGACCCTGATTACATTTTTGTCTTAGAATTGTTTCCCAACTATTCTAATTCATCTTGTGATAATGTTTCAGCAGCAGGTTCTCAAAATGATCATGATCAACTATTTGAGTTGCCCAGACCCTATTCAAATTCTCCAAGAGTGACTGAAGATCCAGCTCCAACTATCTTATGATCTAGTAGCATGACTCTTTCAAGAGATAGTGAATCTTAAACTAGTGTTCCTTCAAGTGACACTAAACAACACCCGATTGATGGAAGCAGTATTCTGAAGGAACAGAAAACTATTAATGCTGCTTCTCAGCCAATCATTAATGATGATGTTTCTCTTTCATTCAATCAGTCCTCATTGAATGACACTGAAACAGCAGCTGGCCCAAGTGTTCATGCTCCTGATGTTCCTAAGCAAAATATGTCCAACTTGGATTTATCTTTGTAGCTGGATGTGATTCCTTGATCAAGGATTCACAACACTCATCCAGCTGAGAACATCATAGGAGAAGTCTCTAAAGGCGTAAGAACAAGGGGACAAACTCATCATGGTAATGTCTGCCTGTACTCATGCTCTTATCTCAGGTGGAACTTAAGAAAGTAGAAGAAGCCTTAAAGGATAGTAGCTGGGTTGAGTCAATGCAAGAGGAGTTGCTTCAATTCAAGAGATAAAAGGTTTGGAACCTTTGCCCACTACCATCTGGTCAAGTACCTATATGCACCAAATGGATTTTCGAGGACAAGAGAGATGATAGAGGCTTGATCATCAAAAACAAAGCTAAACTGGTTGATCATGGATATACCCAAGAGGAAGGAACTAATTATACTGATGTCTTTGCACCTGTTGCAAGACTTGAGGCAGTTAGAATCTTCCTTGCTTATGCTGCATCTAAGAATTTTACTGTCTATCAACTTGATGTCAAGTGTGCCTTTCTATATGGAAATATAAATAGGGAGGTCTATGTGTTCCAACCTCCAGGATTTGAAGACCCATAGCACCCTAACTATGTGTGCAAACTAGATAAAGCTCTTTATGGGCTGCATCAGGCACCTAGGCTGTGGTATGAGACTTTGTTTTAGTTTCTCCTGAAAAATGATTACACTAGAGTAACCATTGATAAGACTCTTTTTATTAAGAAGTCCGGGAAAGACATATTGCTCGTTTAGGTCTATGTTGATGATATCATATTTGGTTCTTCAAATGACCAAATGTGTAAAGACTTTGAGAGCATTATGAAGAAGAAGTTTGAGATGAGTTCCATGGCAAAAATGAACTTTTTCCTTGGAATTTAGGTGAAGCAGATGAAGGAAGGGTTCTTTATCAATCAATCTAAGTATGTCTCTGGTACCTTAGAGAGATTTGATATAAAGGATTGTAAGCCAGCCAAGACACCCATACCCAGAAACCATGACCTTTATCCTGACTCTAAGGGGGAGGATACTCATCAACAGCAGTATAGGGCAATCATTGGTTCTCTTATGTATCTCACAGCAAGTAAACCAGATATCATGTTTGCTACATGTATCTGTGCAAGATATCAGGCTGCTCCAAAGGTGTCTCACCTAGTTGCTGCCAAGAGAATTCTTATATAGCTTAAAGAAGCGACTAAATTAGGTCTTTGGTATCCTAGGAATAGGAACTTCAATCTCTATGGTTACTCAAATAGTGACTATGGTGGCTGCAACATCAACAAGAAATCCACATAAGGAGGATGTCAATTTCTTGGTGGAAAGATCATCTCATGGCAATGCAAGAAGCAATCATATGTGTCTACGTCTGCTGCTGAAGCTTATTACATTGCTGCTGCAAGTGCTATGCTCAACTACTCTGGATTCAAAATCAAATGCTAGACTATGGATTCAACTTCATGAGCACTCCTATCCACATTGACAACAATAATGCTATCTCAATCACTGAAAATCATGTGAAGCACTCCAAGACAATGCACATTGATATCAAGTACCATTTCATTAGAGATATTCATAAAAAAACCTAAACAAACTAATTAGAGTTGATTCAAATGAACAATATGCTAACTTGTTCACTAAAGCTTTTGATGAGCAAAGATTTAAATATCTTATCACAGCTATTGGGATGATAAATATTGATTAGTTTATCTTACTTGAAAAACCTTTTTGAAATGTGTAATGTCTTTTGTCATAACAATCTAAGCCCTGTTACATTAGGCTAAAATTTTCTAAGTATGGGTTTTTCCGAAGAGAAATTAATTTTCGAAAGATTCTTGTCATTTCTTCCGAAGCAAAATTTCTCCAATGGAAATTTTCTTCTCGGAAGAGTTTTTAGTCTCGGAAGAAGCAACTGATTGAGTATCATATCTACTTCCAAAGCATACAAAACTCTTCATTCGGGGGACCTTCTTACTCTCAGAAGTAAGAAATTTACATTCGGAAGTAAAAATGACTTTGGAAGAAGATTACCTTCAGAAATCCCATATGCATGAAAACAACTGTATAGTGTAACGAAAATTTTTGGGCCCCACACAGTAAAAAGTAAATATTTTCTTAATAATGTCGGAATTTTTTAAATGGTTTTTAACCTTACCGCCACTGTCACATCTTACCCCAACCCATCTTTTCACCTTATCCACATATCCCAAAAACCGCCATTCCACCCATTTAAATAATCACGACTCTTCACTTTAATCTTTTTACCAAATTTACTGTCCAAGGCTTCCTTCACCCTAAATTCACCCTGCTCAAACTTGTTTCCCCTGTTTTTTCTCATAATGGCACTCAACCCTTAACACAACCAAGTCGCACTCCTTGACTCTACCAAGGATGCCGACTTCTCAGACATCATCTCCTTCCTCACCCAATCTACCTACTTCAATGCTCTGACTGTGAACCTCACTATTTACTTAAACCACATGGAAGAAATTTGGGGTAACGGTCAGATAGTACTCCTAAATAGAGTTAGGGTTATTAGGTCAAGCATTTCTAGCCAGTATTTAATCATTAATGAACAAGTCATCCGGGAGCATCTGGAGCTCCATGATGAAGGCGCTCCTACTGAGTTCCCCAAATCTGATCTTGACGACACCTATACTCAAATGGGATACAGTGGAGATGTGAATAGGTCTACAACTTATAAGTTCAAATTTTCTTATAACTAGAAGTTCCTACTTCATGTTGTTCTTCATTATTTGTCGAACAAATCTAGAGGATGGGATCAAATCCCATATAAACCGGGTTGCTAGTTCATGGATTGGTGAAGAGTCTTCCCTTTAACTACTCAAAGTTTGTGCTGCCTAACCTTATGGGAAACCTCCAAAAGGCCACATTCTTTATGTATACTAGGTTCATATAGCAGGACCAAAGTAAGCTTGTCTGTGTAGCTACTCTACATGTCCCTCAATTGAGGCCGACCATCTTCAAGATCTTGAAGAGAGTGTCAACCAATTTCACTGGAAGACAGACTGCACTTCTTCCAGGTATGATTGAGTCAATGACCTACACTAGCAACTACCCACAATTTGCCAGTTTTTCTTTCTCACCCCATCAAAAACACATATTAGAGACGCAAATGAACCCTTGCTCAGTCTACTCTGATTGAGCAAGACCCTCTTGTTCAAACCAAAAAGACTAGAGCGAAACCATGGGCTCCCACTTAGTCAGAGTCTCACCATCCTTGTCATTTGATCGTAATATGGAATTTGAGTCTCCTCAGTCTCAATTCCTAGAGCTCCAAACCCAGGCCACAAGCCCCCAGGATGAGTTCCAACACTCTTCTGAGAAACCAAAAAAGGACAGCCCCACCAAAGGCTCAATGCCAATAGACATTGACCAACATCTCGAGTTAGTAGTCTTCACTTCCCTATCCTTTACTGACCTTTTAATTAGACATGATGAGGAGATTACATCTCTTCATGGAAATAAAGTTGATCCATAACACCCTCTATCATATCAACAGAGCCTAGAGGGACCTCGTGTCTCTAGCACACATCAGTTCAAACCAACTGAGGTGAGTCCCACGGATGTGGAGGGGACTCATGTAGATTCAACTGCCACTATTGAAGGAAACTCATTGGATCCTCAGGCTAGTGGTACCATATCTGAGACTGAATCTATGACAACCATGTATTTTGATGACTCTGAAAGAGACATCCTTAGGCAAGGGAAACCAGAGTACCAAGAAACCACATCTGGTGGTGAAGATGAACATACAAGGTATGTTACCTCATCTCCCCGTGATTCTTCAAAGGAAGATGAGGGGAAGTATGCAACTCACCATTCAAGACCTACTTTCTAAAGTCTCAAATCTTGAATTAAAGGTTAAGTCTTTAGAGGATAGGTCTGCCACTCAGCAAACTGAGATTGAAAATCTCATTTCTCAACTAGCTAAGAAACAGATTAAGAGATCTGTTAGGCACGTACCTATCCAGGGGGAGAATGTTCAAAGACAAACAACAGAGGAACCACAGAGCCAAGCTTCAACTTCTCTATCTGCCAGATACCATGCTATCACAATAACAGTCTTTCCTGAGCCTCCTCAAGTTGTCCTGCAAATGAACCAAGGATGCTCAGAGATCTCAACAGGATCTTCTACAAGTTTCTATTGAGATATTCTTTAGATCAGTCTAGCCCTTATATGGCTATGATATACTTTGAAGCTAAAGAGCTTCAGAGGTTAAGTGCACCTTCTACCACTATGGAAGAAGTTGGTAAAACTAAGGTCCAAATGGAACCTGAAATTCATTTCGAAGGGGAAATGAGAACTGATGGCCCAGCAATTGAAATAGTTGAGACAAATAGTGCATTCCCCAAACTTCCGAAGCTGAAGTCAAAGTCTCGGAAGAACAATTTAAATCTTCCAAAGCTGAGATGGAAGCTGCGGAAAGTATGTTCTCCTTGTCTGAGGATCTAATCATCACAGATGCAATTCTAGAGCTGGCATCTGAAGTGAATAGTGAGGACTTTCTCAACCGACCCCTAGGTCAAACAACTTCACTATCTCCGTCCACCACATCTCAATCTGAACCCTCCATCCAAGAACCACCAAAGTCTAGCACTTCCAAAGATGTTAAAGGCAAGAAGAAGATGACTGCGAAAGAGCTTCAGGAGGAGGAGAGGATTGAAAAACACAAAAGAAAAGGTAGACTTCCAACTAGGAAATTGCTAACTGCCAGAACCAAAGCAGTTGCAGCCAACCAGGAGGTAGTAAACAACAAGAAGAGGGTGGAGATCATTAACAGACTCATCAATCTTGGAGTTATCACTAAAGATATACTCTTGCTACCACTAGAGGAGTTAGTAAAGCTAGAATAGGCAACCATGTTGTAGATTGAGAGAAAAGTTGTAACACCCGGTTATTTTTAAAAGACAAGATATAAGGAATAAAAGAAAGAAAGGCAATTCAGTCCAAGTGGAGGGACTAAAAGCGTAAAAAGGACAAAAATATTTGAAAAGTTGGTGTAAAGGTGGGCATGGCCGCCCACCCTCACTTCACATCAACATATCTTCGGTTCTAGAGAGAGAGAGAAGGAGAGAACTCTCGGCTAGTGAAAGAAGAAGAAGAAGTGAATGAATTCAAGGTAAGAATTTGTGGTTTTTATATGTTTATGACGGGTTTTATCCCGGTTATGTGATTATGTGCTTATGGGTTGTGTTTGTGCTCGGGTGTGTGTGTTTTTGGATGTTGTTTCTAGGTGTTTTGAACTCATAGCAAGCAGGTGAAAATGAAGAACACCCAAGTTGCACCAGGTGAGTTCTAGACCCCGGTTTTTACTTGATTTCAAACATCTTTGGGGCTGAAAATATATTTAAATGATTTTCAAACGTTTGAGTATGTATGCCCGTATGTATTGTGCATGAATGAATGTGATTCTTGAATGCTTATAGGTTATTCATATTTAGAATAGCCACATTAAGCTTAGAACAGATGGAATTGATGATTTGGGTTGAAAACATACTGGAATCATGTTGAACAGAAGGTCCATGCGCCTAGATAAGGATCATGCACCTGAAAATGCCATAGAAGGAATTAAATGTAATCCATGCTCCCAAACAGTAGCCATGCACCTAAGATTACCTAAAAATGATTAAGTATGGCCCATGCGCCTGAACAGTGGCCCATACGCCTAGAAATGTTAGCCGGACGACTAAGTGTAGGGCCATGCGCCCCAATAATGCCCATACTCCCAAGTGGCGCATGCGCCTAAGTGTCCTTACGCACAAATAGTGCCCATGCGCCTGAATAGTTCATGCGCCTAAAGTGAAAATGTTTAAGTGTTGGTTGATGCGCCTATATAGTGATAAAACGCCTGAACAGGGCTCATGCGCCCAAATAGTTCCCATGCGCCTAAGCACTTAGAAAATTTTACAGAATTTTCTAGGAGTCTGTGCTTTAGGGTTTCACCGAGGTTGACTAAGGGCTTATTAATGATGATGTTCCATGCATGATATGATTACTTATGATTGTTCCTTATTATATTTATTGCTATTATTATTATTACTTATAGTATGTGACTTTACGTGGTATGTTATTATCGTAACGTAAAGTATATCGTAATAATAAAGTGAAAGAGCAATAAAGAAAAGAAGAGGAACATTAATAAAAATGTTAACAAGTCTTGCAAGCTTACACGACCATGTTGTCGTTAGCTCAACTGTGCTGCGTGTTAGCTACCCTATTATGCACACAGGGTCAATCAATTGAGATGGCAGGACCTTTGCAGCGTGTCCTGGGTGATTGGGTTCGCCTTGTACATAGTACACAGAACCCTTTTGAGGGATATAGTTGACCCTTTCGGGGGATATAGTTGACCCTTTCGGGGGATACAGTTGACCCTTTCGAGGGATACAGTTGACCCTTTCGGGGGATATAGTTGACCCTTTCGAGGGATACAATTGACCCTTTCGAGGGATATAGATGGCCCATCATCCGTTTTCCATCGCGCATATAGTTGGGGTATTGCTCACTGGTCCATACAGAAAGTGAAACATAAAGATAAAGTATACAGAACAGACAAAGCATACAGTAAAGAGAACAAACAATATTTGTTCATATAGTTGATGCGTGCTCGCATATACAGTACAGAGTTGTATTTTACAGAAAAGAGTATTTTTGTATACAACATATAGAAAGTATTTTATTCCTTATAAAACTAGAGCTCACTCAGCAACGCTGACTTTTATACATTTTCAGTTGGCAGGTAGTTATTGCTGAGGATGGCACGAGGGTGAAGCTACTCGGCAGGAAAAGTCTGACATCCATTCGTACTCTGTGTTACTGTGTTTGTAATGCATATAAACAAGTCTTTTGTAATCAGTTAAACGATGATGTATTGCTCAACAACAGCGCTTTAAACGAAATGAATGGCTTTTGATAAATTATTTCCACTTCTTAAGTTCGTTTAATTGTAATGTTTAATGTTTTAATTGATATGATTGACCAACTGTGAGGTTTCCGGGAATGGGGCCTTACAAAAGAGGAAGCAAGGTTGGCCTTAGAGGAGGAAAGAGAAAGGAAGAAAAGGAAAGCTGATCTGTAGCTTAGAAGAGAAAGATATCTTTCCTAACATCCAGGGGTTCTCTCTTCAAGAACAATCTCCACACAACAATAACACTATCCTATGGCTCTTCAACAAAGAGAAGGATCAGTAGGAGAAAGAGAGGAAGAAAGATGCAAAAGAAAAGATGAGGGAGAAAAAGAGAAAGGAAGAAGAAGCTCGAGTCATTGCTACCAAGAAGATAGGTCAAAAGGCCTAGATGAAGGACTATCTCTGGGCTCACGGATTCTCTAGTAGACAAGTGGGACCCATGTCTGAAAAGACACTCTAGCGACATGTCAGTGACATCAAGGCTGACATTCGCTTGGGAAAAAGGAAAGAGATATACAGAAAAGGGCAGGGGATGATCTTCAAACCAACACCTCAACCCCAACCTACAACCCAAAGTTAACTCCAACCTCAACCTGAACATTTCCTATTTCCTTTCCCTATTAAAACTAAGCCCACTTTTGAACCTTACATCCCTGAACTACACCAACCACCTTACCAACCTCATCACCATAACCACCTCAACTAATTACCCTTCAACCAAAAACACTACCCGGAACCCAAACACCTCTACCTACCCAACAATCACTTAAACCATCCCCTCAGCCTTCTAAACATCTCTCCTTAGAGGAATTAAGGAGATCAGATGAAGCTCAACAAATGCATAACTTTGAGTGACATCTCCTGTGATGAGGATTCTATCAAACTGACTTATACTGATGGATCCTCATGTTCCCTCACAAGAGATCAATTTCTTGATCTGCCAATAGGAACATTGGACCAGTCCGTTAAACTTCTTGGCCTTAACTCTGATTCACTAAATGATAAAGAGAAGAAGCTAAGAAGGAAGTTGGTGACTCTACAGGATACCAAGAAGGGGGACAATTACCTAGCAAACCCCTTATGCCAAGAAAGAAGATTATCAGTGGAGGTTTGAAGACACTACTAGAAAAAAACAAAAAAAGTGACAACCAAGGTTGTTGCAAATTTGTCACAAAACCGTTTTGCGACAAGTTTACGTCAAAAAATAGTTTGTCACAAAAACCATCATTGCAAAAAATTTGTGACAACTTGCTGATAGTTACTGTGACAGGTTTACAACAACTGCTTTGCGTTACAATCTTCTGACATGTTTTTGCGACAACTTTCCAACAAACTATTTAAAACATGTTTGCGATAAGTTCTTTGCAAGAAGATACCATCCATCTTCTAACAAATATTCACGACAAATTTACGACAAACATGATTAAATTTTTTATTTTTATTTTTATTTTTGCAACCAAGTTGCGAGAGTATCTATTTAGTTACTTTGCAACAAACTTGGGACAAAACATGCTATTAACAAAAAAAAATTAATTTTAAAATATGAAAAAATCTAATTTTTTAAACCTGATGAAAATTAATACAATTCAAATAAACCATTCAACCCCAATCTAAATTCAGATACATAAATCCAAACAAATATAGTTTACATAATCCACGAAGTGTTGATACATATGTACCTAGTTTAGGAACTTAATGAAAATATCTGTCATGTCTTACATGTATGTAATGAATGAGTTGAATGAAATACAATATGTGATTGATGTTTATAATATTTAATGTTTCATTGTTTATTGTGTGATAAAGTATATTGAACTAATTATATAGGTTTGAGGTTATTGTGCATAGTTCTTAGTCAATAATGATTGATAAACGTGTTCAAACTTAATCGTATGAAGTCTTCCTGCGAATGGACCATGCTAATGGACCTTATGCATGATACTTCATGCTGATGGACCAGTCGCACGACTGAACCAGGAGACTGGATCAGTCGCACGATTGAGACATAAGATTGACTCAGTCGTACGTCTAAACCTTCAGTCGTGCATATGGATCAATCGCATGATTTAGTCGCACGACTGAACCATGCTAATGGTTCAGTCGTACGATTAGAAAACCCTAACCTATAAATACCACTTAATTCGTATAAAAACAAAGAAATTTGGAAACAGTTGAACACATACTCGTACCCTAGCCGTCCAGAGACTTGAGAAAGCCTGTTCCAAGTTCATAGTTCGCAGTTGATCTTGTTCTAATCGTTCCTAACGTTTCTTTAATTGTTAGATTGATCGGGACTGCGTTCTCACTGATTGGATCGCCAATCAATAGGATCCGCACTATTTGATTAGGTATACACGCATAATCAGTTAGTACTCCTACGTACAAGGCCTAACAAGTTGTATCAGAGCTTTGGCTCTTGATTTTGCGTGTGATTCGATTAGTTTCGGTGTAAAAATCACGTTTTTCATTCAAAGGAATCACCTTTTTGGTCAAACTAGCGTTTTCGACGTCTCCAGGTCTCAAAGTTTACGTTTTTCGGCATACGGCAGATTAGGGTTTTTGAAAATTCGGGTTTTTGTGCCAAAGTGTCAAAAATTCGAATTTTTTCAAAACAGCAGCCTTTAGTCGCACGATTGGCTCAATCGCACAACTAAACTCAATCACACAACCCATTCGCACGATTGAACTTAGTCGCTCTCTCATGCGTACAACTGATCATCCCATTCGCTTGTCTCCATTCGCACACTCCATACATACGACTGAATCCAATCGCACGATTGAATTCATTCGCACACTCCATTCGCACCCTTCATTCACACGACTGATTCATCCGCATTGTTCATCCGCATTTTTCCAATCGCATGATTGACTCATCCGCATTTGTCCAATCGCACAATTGACTGATTCGCATCTGTCCATTCGCATAAGTTTAAAGTTCAAGTTTAAAGAGATGGAAGATCAGTACTCTGCGTTTACAGCCGGAAGGGACTCTCGCATCCAGGATCTTCTGTTTCTGGATAATGAAATTGGGAATCATAATAAACCACCTAAACTTATAACTTTAGATGATTACCCATAATGGAAACAAAGGTTCGAGATCTATTTAAATAGAGTTGATCCCAACCTTTAGGAATCAATCGAGACAGGTTAATGTAAGGCCCCGTTCCGGGACGCTTACAGCTAGACGATCATTGCACATAAAACATATATTTACATTTATCTTACATAAAGCGTCGTAGCGAAACATTAAAAACAATATTTTCATTTCATCAAAATTCTTTTGCAAAATAATACAACCATTCATTACACAACATCATTTTACATTTCATTACAAAGCATTATAAAAATGGATGCCATCCCAAAAGAACTGAGTAGTTACCCCGTGCCATCCTCAGCAACATACCTGCCAACTAGAAACACATCAAAGTCAGCGTTGCCGAGTGAGTTCTAGTTTTAAATAAAACATACTTTACTTCCTTTATAAAACTATTCGTCACTTTCGTATGCGATCACACAACATACATACACATAGATAATATAATTATTATCTTCTATTATATTCGTTCACTTCATACATCTCGCACTTTTCGCACAAATCGCACCTTCGCATCATCGTACCTAAAGTACATATCGCACAAATCGCACACATGAGGTAGCCAAAATTGCACGCTACATAGCACACAGTAAATACCCAAAAGTCAGACTCATTTGCGCATATGGACCCTATTCGGTCGTATGGTCTTCCATACGTATGAGAACACTCAGCGAATGGACCTCCAGTCGCATAGCCTCCAATTGCATACTTCCCATGCGAATGAATCTCAGTCGCATGACATGAGAGCGTATGGGCCTCAATCGCATGACCTTCATATGAATGGCCCTCAGTCGTTCACCTTTCGTGCGTATGAACCTCAATCGCACGACTCACAGGCGTATGGATTCTAGTCGCATGACCTTCAGTCGCATGACCTTCATCCGCATTTCCTTCAGTCGCATGGCCTTCATCCGCATTTCATCCAGTCGCATGACCTTCATCCGCATTTCTTTCAGTCGCATAGACCTCATGCGTATGACCCTCAGTCGCACTAATTTCGTGCGAATGAACCTCAATCGCACACCTTTCGTGTGTATGGACCCAGTCGCATGCCATTCGGACGCATGGACCTCCATTCGGTCGCCTAGCCCTAGCTAATGCAGAATGCAGTTCATCTCGAACTGCAACTGCCAAGTTCAACCTCCAAACCTCTTTCAAACCTCTTTTAAGCTCAAATCAACCATTCTAAACCTTAGGGAAGCATACCACGACATCATTCAAGCACAACTAAGCTCGAAATCAAGTCCCCAACGAATCACACACATACACATACATACATAAACGGGTTTACACCCAATACCCAGAAAATGTTTTCAAATGTGTTCCAACCCCAAAATCATTCAGAAACGTGTAAAAGAGGGGTCCTAGAACTCACATAATGAACCTGTCAAGTAGAGCGTTGTTTAGACCCGCTACATTTCGATTTTTCACGCTCGAATCCACCCGAACTAAGCTTTTATCCTCTTTTTCTCCTTCTCTTCTCCCTAGGCTGAGTTTTGCAAGAATGGGAAGGGGTGCGCTGCCCTCCCCTTTTATACTCCCACTCATCCAAGTTTCTTCCCGTTTTGGCAAGTTTGGTCCCTCGACTTTGGGCTTTATTCCTTTTTCTAAGTGTTACATTATAGTATGCCAGTTGGTGCTGATAGGGTGAAATTAACTTTGGGAGGTATGATTGACAACCAGAAAGAGAAGTACAATGCTAAAAAGAAGGTGTATGCCTTGTTGACTCAGTCAATCCCAAAAGATATATTTCATCAGTTCTCGGAGAACAAACAAGCGAAGAAGTTATGGGAAGCTTTGGAGAAAAGGTATGATGGGAATGCCTCTCTAAAGGCCTTGAAGGCAAAGGCATTCAGAAGGAGTTTGATAACTTCTCATCAATCGGGAAAGAAAGCTTGGATGATATTATCGACTGATTCTACCATTTGATGAGTGAACTTCACACTCATGGGGTAACGACGTTAATGGAAGATAAAGTATCTAGCTTTCCTGATGGGTTGCCAGAGAATTGAGACTCGTTTGTGTGTAACTTGAGACAGAATAATGATTACCTTGATGACCACCACATCCACCACTGCTACCACCACTACTACCACTACTATAACACCTCCCACCATCACTACCACACTCCCAACCACCACTACCACAGCTACCCCTTCACCACCCACTCACATTCCACCACCCATATTCACCACATCCACCACCACACCACCACCCAAAGAACCGGGACTTCTACACACGTCCCACTGAGCCATGGATCCACTCTACCCTCCATAGAGGTAGAGGAACAGCTTGCCAACCTAAACCGGATGGTGCTAAAGCTGTTAGCTGCTGATGAGCAAAGGGCTACACAGCTAAGTCAGCTTATGGAGCTCAACGTTGCTCAAGCACATAAGATTACCCAGCTTCAGGAGCAGAATGATTAATCGGTTAAGAGGATTAAGGAGTTGGAGGCCAAGAACAAGAAGATCATGCTCAGACTTAAAGGAACAAAATATGAGCCTCTGAAGATCAGGGAAGGGAGGATGATGATGATGATGATGAGGATGGTGATGATGAGGATGATGGTGAAGAAGATCAGGATAATGAAGAAGGATCTAGGGGAAACAAGAAAAGAGATGATGATTATGAAGAAGGTGATGCTGCTGCATCAGCCTCTGCTCAAGGTCAAGAACGACAGACTAAGAGAGCTCAGGACCAAAGAGCATCATCTTCAGCCCTTGCTATTGAAGAATTGACAGATCAAGAGAAAAGTAAAGATTAGATGTTTTGTATTTAGCAAACTTTTGTACTTGATTTAAATATTACATTAACGTAATTTATGATTATCTATGTATATATATGTTTAAATGTCTTGATTAACTACTAATGATTGATGTGTTAAATGTTTAAATCAAACAGATAAAACATCCTAGCAAGATGAATTTGATATTGCTCCCCTTCAGCAAATCAAGTCTCAATTCACAATAATTCTTGATTTTCAAGGGATTATGCGAAGGTCAATGAGCTACACTCCCGAAGAAGGAGAAATCATACACGACCTGACCGATGAGCAACTTGCAGAATTTTCAGACTAAATCCAGATGAACTGATCAAAGATGCTCCCGAAGTAAATGTTCTAAGTGATGAGCAGCTACAGGATGTCAATGAAATAGAGATTGAAGATGTGACAGGTGAACACTATCCAGAGTACACTGACCGAGAAAGCAATGTGATCCCCAACTTGGGTGACACTCTCGGCAGTGCTACATTTGACAAACTGGAAGAGATAGAAAAAGAAACAGAAAAGAATGAAAGCCAAGCCCAAGCCTCGGACGCTGATGTTGATATAAAAAAGACTGAATGGGCAGCTTGTTTTGCTAAGATACGAGCCCAATGCACAGGTCAAAAGCAAAATTCCTACACCAAGCTCTACAAAGTCAAGAAACATCTAAAGGTGTCTGGCAAGATTATTGCATGGGCGTATTTTAAGGATCTTAATATTTATGCTATAAAGAGGGAAAAGGGAATAGAGTACTTCAGGTATCCTTATGACCTGAAGACTCTCCCAGGTTTTGAGCCCAACCAACTGGCACGTTTGAATCTGCTGTATGCGGATCCCAAAAAAAATGTCAGGTTGGTTTGAGGCTGCCCTAAAGAAGGAATACCACACCAGATGGGTGAACTTCAGACCTCAACAACTGAAGAGGTACATTCATAGGTCTGAAGTGGATCCCATTTCTGGAAAGCCTAAAGTGGTGCTGAAGTGGAGTCCCCCGCGCACAATGTGCAAGATTCCCTTACGGGAAATGCCACAAGACTTCACTCCACACTTCAAATGGTGGTATTGTGATTGGAGAATAGGCAAAGTGGTCATAGTTCTAAATAGAGAAGGAAAAATGAAAACTATCCGGGTATTCGACCCAATGTGGCTTACAAACTTGTCAGCAGAAGATGTCTACACATTGTACAAGTGGCCACTTTTCTATGATGTGCAAGATATTGTACAAGCCCTCTAGTTCTAGAATGTTATACGACTTTACTTTGCATTTGAAATACACGTAGGAGTCACAAGAGAGGAGAAGTACAAGAGATTTGAGGAGTTGATGAAGAATGTTAGATGTTAATGTAAACTAGATCGAAAGGGGAGTTTATTGATACATATGTATCTAGTTTAGGAGCTTAATGTAAATGTCTGTCATGTCTTACATATATGTAATGAATGAGTTAAATGAAATACAATATGTGATTGATGCTTATAATGTTTAATGTTTTATTGTTTATTGTGTGATAAAGTATATTGAACTAATTATATAGGTTTGAGCTTATTATACATAGTTCTTAGTCAATAATGATTGAGAAACGTGTTCAAACTTAATCGTATGAAGTCTTCATGCGATGGACCATGCCAATGGACCATACGCATGAATACTTCATGTTGATGGACCAGTCGCACGACTGAACCAAGAGACTGGATCAGTCGCACGAGTGAGACATAAGATTGACTCAGTCGCACGACTAAGCCTTCAGTTGTGCGTATGGATCAATCGCATGATTCAGTCGCACGACTAAACCATGCTAATGGTTCAGTCGTACGATTGGAAAACCCTAACCTATAAATACCACTTAATTCGTGGAAAAACAGAGAAATTTGGAAACACTTGAACACATACTCGTACCCTAGCCGTCCAAAGACTTGAGAAAGCCTGTTCCAAGTTCATAGTTCGCAGTTGATCTTGTTCTAATCGTTCTTAATGTTTCTTTAATCGTTAGATTGATCGGGATTGCGTTCTCACTGATTGGATCGCCAATCAAATAGGATTCCGCACTATTTGATTAGGTACACACGCATAATCAGTTAGTACTTCGTACGTACACGGTCCTAAAAAGAACAATGCAATAACTAAATTAAACTAAACTATGGTGGCTGATTTCCGAAATTACTACTAAATGTCTTAACAAATAGACCATTTGTTGTTGCATCTCCTCTCACATTTGTTGTTGCATCTCCTCTCGCGTTTGTTGTTGCATCTCCTCTTGCTTGTTTCTTCTCATCTCATCACTTGTTGTTGCATCTCATCTCGCATTTGTTGTTGGAACTACACGCACACACAACACATAATAAGTTGAGCCAAAGAAGGTAACCATTAATTGTATATCTAAACTACAGTTATATGCTCATACATATGATTTTCATAATCTTGTTTCAAAGTATCATATAAGCATAGTTCACTATACGATGAAATATAAACTGTGTTTATAGGTGATAAAAAAAACTAAAATTAAAAGAGACTTCATTAACATAAAAAAACACATTCATGGCTAAATATAACAATTAAAGGTTTTTTAAGTTAATTACCTCCTCCTATGATTGTTGAAGTGCAGCTTGCGTTAGTCTGGACATAGAAGATCTAGACGGTGTCCCGGTCACGACAAAGTAAGGATCTGATGATCCTATCCCATATAACTCTCTGCTCTCTCCCGTACTATCATGCCAACAATCAACATCAACTAATGGATGTTGACTTGTGTCAGTGCCATGTTTCTCAACCATCGTTCTATAATATGTTTCCTACAATTTGTTAAAAAATACGATTATTAATATAATAAAAGTAGATACAAAAATTATATGATAATAATAATAACCCACATAAATTTCATTCGATCGACCGGTGCCAAATCGCATCCCTTCCGTGTTCTCATCAAATTGTCCAGGCCGATATAGTTTTTTTGAATCTATCCAGGTGCGTTTCTAGGAATAATTCGTTTATTGCAACTGCCCGACCCAATTTTTTTCTTATGGTGAAGCCCACGAGAAGGTGGTACTCGACCACGAGTACCTGACATAACGCACCTGCATTTAATAAAACAAGCATGATTATGTAGACAATATAAGATGTAATAAGTCAAATGATAATAGATAAAATAATATAAACATATTGTTTGATAATCTCAAATAATTTAAAATGTACAAAGCCAAACAAGTTCGTTATAATCTGAAGAGTGGTCTGTATAAACAATTTCATCATTAGCAAATGTATCTTCTTCGTCAGTAGATGTATCTTCTTTATCTTCTAGTTCATTCTCTTCAAATTGTTCGTCTTCATATTGTTCACCATCATCATCTATTGTTTGGTCTTCTGTAACTAAGCACACACATTCACTATTAGTTACAATGTCTGGTAAATCAAACCTTTCATCAATCTGAAAGAACCCATGCGTTTTGTCGTTTACATCGTTTGCAACTTCATATATGTGTCGGGGTTTTTCTTAACAACTGCCCATAGATCTTTGATACCACTTTTCTTCACAGGGTATGATGTATAAAAAACTTGTTCTGCTTGGGATGCCAAGATAAACAAATCATCAGTTGTAAGTCGGGACTTGAGTTTGACATCAATCAACTTATTTTTGTTAACTACTACACCATGATTATTATCAAACCAAGTACACTTGAAGACTACAAGACGTGAACACCGTAGTACTCAAGCTCTAGTATCTCATCCACTAAGCCATAGAAGTTAGACTCTTCGACGTTATATGTCTCCTCTCTCACACATACACCATTGTTATTAGTCACAAGTCCCTTATCATATGCGCATGTGTGGAACTTATAACAATTTATATAGTATCCTTTGTGAGATTTGACGTGATTAGATGGTTATCTTGCTAAAACTTCTAGATGTTTAGCACTTCCATCAACTGATCCCATCATTACCTACATTCAAAAACACCCACACATTATGTTGGTTAATTATACAATAATAATAATCATTATACTTTAATTGGTTTACTTACACGGTGTTGAAACCATTAAGCAACGTATTTATCTCTAAGATTCGACTGCAGCTCATTCGGGTACAATTGTGGCAACTCTACATTGAATTGTTTTACGTAATTAGTAACTTTTTCATAGTTTAATAGAACATAGGTGTGCGCTTTGTGAAGGTCTTTATCTATCATGAATGTTCTCTTTCCATTCTTTTCATGCAATCTTCTCAATGGACAGACAAACATACTTAGTTGAGACTCTTTGCTTGAAGAAATAGAATGTAGGGGTGCAAAATTTTCGAGGTTCCTGGTTACGACTTGTCTCAATGGTCAGGTCAAAGTATAGAGAATAGTAGGTAGCAAGTTCATTCGCTAGGTGTTCCTTGGTGATTGAACCCTCAATCTTCACTTTGTGTCTAATCCTTCTTTTTATCAAGCCCAACTTCCTACATTTAAAAGTTATCAAAAATGTGTTATGAATAAGGAAAGGAATATTAAAATACATTACATCTATAAGATTACAATTGGTGTGGTTACCTCTCATATTTATACATACATTTGAGTTACATTATATTATAACTAGTCTAATAAATAAACATACGTGGCAAGACCATAAAAACATACATGACAAGACCAAAGAATAAGTAATTAGTATTGTAGAACCCTTTTTTATATCGCATCAAACACATAACTTGCCAATTTAGACACACAATTAGCAATCTAAGCATATTATATTCTCAATTCAAACAACTACTTATTCATATGCACACAAACCTATTTAAGCAGCTAGAGTTCCAAAAACTAGAGACTTAGATTCGAATTTATTCTCCCACTACAATATTCAAAGAAGCAAACAACTGCCTTCTATTCAAATAATCAAGACTCAAGCTAGTTGCGATTGAAATCCTTGTTTACCTAAGAAGAAAGGTAGAATAAAGCACCTACAACACCTATTAAACAAACCAAAAGTCTATGAAATCTCTTTGAAATTACTTTCTAAATTCCTATTAAATGGTTTAGCTATGATGGTCAGAATGTTCAATATGGAATAGTTGGTAAGGAGAATTAGGTAAATAATTTCAAGTTGTAAGAAAAAAATATAAAAATCACACATTCAGATTGTGTTATAAAAGATATTCACTAAAACTCTAAGGTACTTATGTTGCTAAAAGTTAAGATACAAGATCTCATACTTATTAATGAAACTCTTCTCAACATAAGCAAAACCAGCACCATAAATAATCAATAAGACCAGAGAAATTCTAACAACCAAACAATAAATACCAAATGGAAGCATATATTAAACTCAAAGGTAAAACAAAGAGATGAAGGGGGAACTTAGTGAAGATAGCAAGAACCCTAGACTTAGCCATTCCTTACCTGTTTTTCTTGATTCATCCCAAATATCACGATTTTTGACACACGGATCGACTGTACAACCCTTGTTGAACTTGTAAATGGCGCGGTCATCCAAAGAAACGACAAAGACGGCGGTTCTTGAAAACCCTTGTTGAACTTGTAAATGGAGATTGGTGAACGAGAAACAAATTGAAAGAGTTTTCTTTTTCATAAAAAGAACTTTTTCTACTAAACATTTTAAAAAATAAAAACAAAATATCTCCGACAAGTTGAGCTTGTTGCAATTTATGACAAATTTGCGACAAATTGAAACTTTTGTCGTAATTTTGTCGCAATTTTGCGACATTTTTCCAACAAATAGATTTTATTTATCATTTTTCAAGTTCCAAACGTCATTTTTCTGCTTTATCTTTTTTATGTTAAACACATCGTACATCTAATACACAATATTATATATATATAATATATATATACATACATACATAATATATATATATATATATATACATATACATACATACATATATATATACATATACATACATACATATATATACATATACATATATATGCATATATATATATACATATATATAGGGGAGCGTTCCTAAGAAAACCTTCAATTATAAGAAAACCAAGAAAACTATTTTTAAACCATTGATTAAGATTGATCAATGGTTTATATCCATCATGGCAAATTTGTAAATATTAGTTAGATTATTGATTTAATTTAATGATTTAAGGGTATATTGGGTACATTGTAATTTTTATATTTAAAATCAAATAAAATCTCTTAGTTCTCTCTCTCTCTCTCCTCTCTCCATATTCAAATACATATCAGTTTTTTTTAATCAAATACATCAAATATTTATTAATAAAAACAAACGTAACATTTGAATATGGAAGAACATCTGTAAATTTTCTCAAACTTTTCAGTAATTACATTCATGCTTACGTATACGTATATGAAAACAAGATGCACACTGTTTACGTATATGTACTTTTGAACATGTTAACATATCTGATTATGTATATGTATGCAGACTTACTATATGCTTGTTTACATACACGTAAACATTTTTACCTGTAGATTTATATGTAAATAAACTTGTTTACATATATGTAAGCAATACACTATAAGAAAGAAGAAGCCATAAATGAATATAACTAAAGAAATTACACAGAATAGATGTGCAACTATATGTAAACTTGCATACGTATATGTAACTCGACGATGATGAAGATGAACAAACAACCAAATCGTAATATAACAAAGTTACATATATGTAACCTGCCATTACATTCTTTCAGTTCTTAAGTTACCCTAATATGAAGTTACGTATATGCAACCTAAGTTACATAAACATGTATTCATCTTCTTCCTTCTATTAGCATCCATGCCGGTAAGATATCAATCGATTTTATTAAATTTTTGAATAGCGAAGATGTCCTCGTGAACCTATCTTTCAATCGATTTCATTAAAACCCAATTAAAGACTTGATGTTATCAATTTTGTTGGTTTTATCTTCATTCTTTCGTTAACCTCTAACCCTCCATCACCTTAAAGATTTACGTGTAAGTAAACTTGTTTACATATATGTAAGCTATACATTATAAGAAAAAGAAGACATAAATGATATATCTAAGAAATTACAAAAAATAGATCAGTAGCCATATGTAAACTTGCATATATATATATATATATATATATATATATATATATATATATATATATGTAACTCGAAGAAGATAAAGATGAACAAACAACCAAATTATAATATAACAAAGTTACGTATATGTAACATGCCACTACTTTCCTTTAGTTCTTGAGTTGCACCAATCTGAAGTTACGTATATGTAACTTAAGTTAATAAACTTGTGTTCATCTTCTTTCTTCTATTAGCATCCATGACGGTAAGATAATCAATCGATTTTGTTAGTTTCTTAAGTAGCGATGATGTCCTCGTGAACCCGTCCATTAATCGATTTCATTGAAACCCGATTAAAGACTTGATTTCATCGATTTTGTTGGTTTCATCTTTGCTCTTTCATTAGCCTCTAACCTCCATCACCTTCTTAAATATAGAAAATGCAAAAATAGATTAAAGATTTCCAAGAATTGTATTTGTAGAATGAATTAAATCACCACATTAGGAAGAATGAGAAAGAAGATCAATCATTTGTTTTGCACCGGTGAATGAAGAAGACGATCGATACATTTTTGAATTATTCTTCATTTGTTTAAACATGGAGTAAAATGAGGAATTTTAGTGAACCATGATTATTTACTAAAAATACTTTACATATACAATTACTAAAACGCCCTTTGAAAATAATAAATATATATAAATAACAAAAAATTTTAATTGGTTAAAATTAGTTTTCTTGGTTTTCTTTTATATATATATATATACATACGTATATATATATACACATATATATATACATATGTATATATATATATATTATATATATATATATATATATACATATATATATACATATATATACATGTATATATATATATATATGTATGGGGTTATATTATGTTTCTTTAAATATGGGGAATCACGATATAATCTCTATTAATTTTTTTCTTTTGTTCACTCATAACCACTCACAACCATCCCCAATAATACAGGGGACACACTCCCATAAAAAAGTAAGAAACCTATAATGAATGCTCTTATATATATTATGTATGCATATACACATACACATACTGTGTATGCACATACACTTCATAGTGTCTATCTCATACACATCCACATATACACAATCATAAATCCACATACATACACACCTATATTCATTTACAAATACACACACATACATAAATAAATACTAATAAACCATAATTGACCAATACTAACTTTATGTTTAATAATATTAGCTACATGACTTCAGTTACCTCTATAGATCAATGTTTGCAATCTTTAACTAATATTAAAACTGAACAACCATAGTTTATCCTAATTAATGATTATCAAGTAATACTAGTTTTAGTTTCTTTACTGCGCTCATCATGACACTCGTTTACTCTAATAGATCATATTTTATCTCATTGACTAACATAAATCTTCCACAGAATACATACATACAGAAATTCCCTAATTGATCTTATTTTATCTCATTGACTAACATTAATCTTCCACAATATACATAGATACACAAATTCAATCACATACACACACATTAAAATAATATAAATAATAGTAAAACAAAAATTAAATTAAAAAATAATAATTAGTTTTATTAGTGCGAATTACTATTATAAAAACTCATTTTTAAAAAAATAATTTTTATTTTATTATTATTATTATTATCAAAACAAAACAATATTTTAATTTATCATTGTGAATATTAATAAAATATACTTAGAAATCTATATTTTTTATTATTAATAATATTATAAAAGATTGATATTTATTTATGATTACTAATATCATAAAAAAAACATTATAAAGATGTATTTTAATGACTAATTATACTATTTGTCACAAATATGTCGCAACTTGTGATAAGTTTGTGACTCTATTTAGGTTCCCCCTTAAATTTTATGTTTTCCCTTCATTCAAATTTGTCATAATTTGGGACAAGAATTTAATTTCCTGCTTATTCTTTGTGACAAATTTGCGACAACTTTTTTGTTTGTTACAAATCTGTCGCAAACTAATTGCTAATTACGGGCTTTTCCACTTTGTTGCAAATGTGTCGCAACATTGTTTGTATTTGCGACCAAAATGCTTTTGTCACAAAAAATAGTTGCAAAAAGTATAGTTTTCTTGTAGTGAGACTTTTCTTACAACTTTGTTGTTGAAAGAGAGAATGGCAAGTTGAACAGGCTTAATGCCTCATCTTTACTATACTTGAGCAGATTTCATACTGCTGAGTTAGTAGAGAATCCATTCTCCAACCACTCTAACTCTGTGGTAGCTACCCACATCAGAAATCACTTGAGCAACCTTCACCTGGCTGAGCTAATAGCTAAGACCAGGATTGAAGAGGAGTTAAAAATGAAAGAGGAGGAGCAGAGGAAGGGATCAACAACCAAAGGCAAAGCCTTTCTTCAAATGGTTGTAGATCCTAAACTTGAATCCATTGTTAGATGGGAGTATGACTATAACTCCCGTCAACTAACTCTCTTCAGGGGGCACAACAAAGGGTGCATGTCATTAGGAGTGATAGGCTGGATCTCCTATCCACTAATGACTTGCTCAGACTTTTCAACACAACCTCCAGACAGAACAAAGAAACAGAGAAATATCTCTTGTCCCTTGTGTAGAAAGTCTTGAAAGTAGAAGTAAGTGAGGTTTTGGTAGCATCAGCCTAGGGAGTTGGTTGGATCTTGAAAGGCTGGTGCAACCAAAACCAAACACTTATACTATTTTTTTGGTGCAACTTATAAAGGACTTCCGAAGCTAAGTGTGGAACTTCCGAAGGAAATGGAGTTCTTCCGAAGACAAAGTATAATATCAACTTCCGAAGGAAAAGCTCCAGCTTCCGAAGACAAAGCCTTCTCTTCCGAATATTCAAGACTTAGAAGAATTCAAAGACAATGACTTCCGAAGTAGAAGTCCCCAAGCCACGGAAGAAACAGCCTCTTCCAAAGTATAAAAGGCTTTGGAAGAACTTGTTCTTTCAAAGCTAGTTAACCTTCAGAGGATGTTGCTATGGACCGGTGGACATAAGTATGGTCTCTGACACTCCGCCGCAGGCCTCTGATACTACATGGTGTTTTCCCAAAAGGCCATGCAGTTGACCATACTTTATTCCACTGTTTATCTTTATCTGTTAGTACAGTTACCAACTTTAGTTGAAGACAAAAGGTAAGTCATGGACATGTCACGACTATCATATCTTAGATAAGACATTATCTAAGATACCTTAACTATTGCTTTGTAGTATCTACTTTAGTTAGAGGATTCCAGCTGGTATCAAAGTATAACCGGCTGTAGTGATAATATATATAGTTTCTCATTGTAACTCTCGTATGCTTGTAAGAGTCTTGTAAACTTTAAGTTGAGAAGTAATATATACAAGTACCTTAAAAATTACTTCCTTGTGTTCTTAAGTTACTTATTATATTAAATCATCTCTTTGATAGATTCTGCTATATCAAACCGTGCGTGTCTTAGTGAGTGTCTCAGTGAGTTTGATAGAAAACAAAGTGTTAAGTGACAAAAATCGATCCTGCATATAATGACCCACGCTTCATACCACGAGAAATAACCAAATTACAATTGACCACCCTCCATTTACCACTACCAAACCTCACTTTAAGTCCTTGTTCATCCGGCTGACCAACTGAAATTAGTTTTTTCTTCAGCCCCAGAATAACCCTAAGATTCTTTAGGTTCCATGTAGCAACCAATGAAGTAACCAGACCAATATCGCCCATGCCCGTTACCTCAAGTGTCTCGTCATTGGCTAATGTACCTTTCTAAAATCACCATGTTTTAGATTCACCATCGTTTCCCCGTTGTCCATGGCGTGAAACGAAGCCCCTGAATCCATGACCCAAGAGTCCACACTGTTTTCCACACTGAGTATCAATGTATCATCATATATACATCCACAGCAACACTGTTCAATTCTTTCTTATTTGGACATTGACTTTTAACATGCTCCACCTCATTGCAGCTCCAACACTTCACATTCTTTCTAGATCTAGATGAACTTCTTCCATGACTCCCACTGTTCCTGTTATTACCTCGACTCCTACCAACATTTAGTAGTTCACTATTTGATGATTCACCCTAGTTTTTTCTTCTGACTTCTTTACCCATAACTAGATCTCGAATACCATTAAGAGTATGCTTCTTATTTTTTTACCCATAATTATGCTTAATACCCATAATTATGCTTCTTATATTTTACCCATAATTATGCTTAATACCCATAATTATGCTTCTTTACCCATAATTAGATCTCGAATGCCTTTTCTTCTTTCAAGCATAAAACCTAAGGTATGCTTCTTATTTTTTTAAGAGCGCAACAACCAAGAAACCTTTTGATCTTTCAAAAGAACAAACCTTATGCGAATCGTTTTCCATGTCATCCGTATGTTTACCGAGACAAAGCTCTCATACCACTTATTAGGTCTCAAGCGGCGCAGCGCAACCAACACACGAACACGCACAAACGATTATCACACGAAAATAGAACAATAAACAAGACAAGGATTTAACATGGTTCGGTCGGTGTGACCTACGTCCACGGGCTGCAACTAGGGTTTTCTTTATTTGCTCAGTACAAAGATTACAAATACATGATAGGGTATATATAAAAACTAATAATTAGGGTTAACAATTCAATGAATAAGAAAACTAAACATGAGCTCAAGCCCAAAACCTTCCCAAACCTAATAATTAGCAGTATAGCAAACAAGTAATAGAAAAACTATAATAGTAGTTATTTCAATGTATACATCTACGAATAATTTTTCCTATAGATGCTTTCAAACATAATAATTCTAAATTTGAAAAAAGATCTACACGTTTTTAGTTTCTTCTGTTATAAACTTAACATGTTAATCTAGTGTTACTTTCTTGGAAGGTACATAAACAAAACAATCTAGCAATAAACTCTTGTAATTAGCAGTTTTCAACAAACTACAAATTTGAACTAAATAACACAAGTTCAAGGAGCTAAAACTGAATCAAAAGCACACACATCAGTAAACATCAAAAAATCTTGCAAACCTTTTGCTTCAAAGCACAAGAACACTCAGATTTGGTCAAAGGCCGAAAAAAACAAATGGGACTTTCAAGTTCTATTTCTTGAATGGATGAATAAGAGATCAAGAATAAATTGGTAATCTTGAAATCATATGTGTAGCAAGAAGAAATGTAAACCCTAAAATTTAGATCGGAGCACTCGATTGAATTAAGGAACTCACCTGTGATCGAAAGAGATTGAAAATTTAAAACCGATGAAATTGAATTGAGGGAGAAAAAGGGGATTAAGACTGACAATCTACGATTCAGATGCCTGGCTATGAACGAAGCGGTGAATGAATCGATTGAAGCTTTTACGATGAGTGTAATGGATCTGTCTGAGTGGCCAATGATGGTAACATAAGGGAGGTTAAAGTGTGACTCCAAATGATTCAGTTGAAGGCAGAGGGCACCGATCAATTGAATGCAGGTGAAGGAGGAAGAGGCCGGATGGTAGGGGAAGAGGCACGTCTTACGAACATGAGTGAAATTACCGTACTACCCATTGTTTATGCATTAAATTATAGTATATAGTAGGGAACCCGCATGTTGCAACGGTAACAACAAACTACAACGTGGTACTTGTCTTCTGTTAGTTTACATGATGAAAACAAATTATAATGGTGTACTTGTTTTCTACAATTTACAAAATGCATTTAATGTTAGTTTACAACATGACAACAATATACAACATTGTACTTGTTTTCTGTACAATAAGATTTTTGGTCCAGACTGGTTCAAGTTGAAACGGTATGGTTTAGATGTGACTAGATCTAAACGGATCCCAAGGTATAGGGTTAAATTTATATAATCTAAAAGAATACGTCTCAAATATATTAAAAATCAATTTATGCGCAATAGACTTTATCAAGTAAGATACATAATTAATTTGTAACTACTAAAAGCAACAAACATTATTCATTGGGAATGTCTTGTAACATACAACTTTTTTACATTTATAACACATGAAGACCTTTTTCCTTTTTAGCGTAAAATTAAGCGGTCAATCCATAAATGAGGCTACTTTTAAATCAAGCTACACCAAAGTAAACAATTAACAATCATTATGTAAACCCAATGTATCATACAACGATGCATATTAATAAAATTTGAGTCAGAGTACCAATAAAAGATGACTATACTTGGTGTATAATTGGCTAGATGAAGCATCACATGAGATTATGTGATCTAGACTCCATACCCATCATCTTCAAAAATATCTTTCGTAGATAGTCATCTTGCAAAACAAATAAATTACATGATCTAAGTCCCATAGCTGAAAGATAACCATTTGAATTTAGAAGACAACTTTTATGATTTAAAACATCCAACTTTTGTGTATAGTATTGTACTAACTAATACAATAAGAATTGAAGGCATATAAAAATAATTATTATTATGCCCAACTGATGGTCAATCTAAATGGCATCACGCACAAATAAGAGTCAACTTCACGTGCTATTCGTTGTTACATTTATCTGGATTTTAGCAAGACAATTAAGTGGTCAAGGTATCCAACGACGGGTAAAAATGGGTTCGTGCAAAACTGGTTGTCGCATCCTTTTTCATAGCTTTATACTTTTCTAATGTAATCAACCAGAAGACGAGCCCTGTTACTTGAGGTTTTCATCCATATCCTCCTACCCATTTGAACCTATTTCTAACCCATTTGTCATATAATTCGCTACATGTTTTTATGTTCGCGCGCATATCAACCCATAAAACATTCTAAAGAGCTTATTCTAAATTGAGATCTCCAAGTTGAAATAGGCCTTCAAAATTCTTAAGAGCTTATTCTAGGTAATCAAAAGCAATGTCTGATCAAACGTCAAACTCTAACTAAATTTAGATTAAAAAAGACCGTGTCACATTCGATTTAATAATTTAACTAAAACAATAGAAGTTACAAGAGTAGGTTTAAGCCACACCAACTTCTTTCATGTCATCTCATTCAAGTGAACAATTCACTTTTTTTTTACTAAAATAGGTACGGGTCCAAATGATTTGTTTTAAAAGAAGGTTAAAATAGGAACCTAACTAAAAAATGAATTAACATTTTTTTTTGTTTTTTTGGTTTAAGCGGGGTTTGATTTGTTTCGTGTCAAACAGTTCTTGAAACGATGCGAAAAAACTATTTTCAAGCAGCCCAACCAATCCACTTTGATCTAAACTAAATGTTACTCATTATGACACAACCTATTTAGATCCGTTATTTACCCACCCAACTTGAAAAACATTCAAGAATACTTAACTGAATCATTTCATCTGCTTACACTAATTTAAACAATTAAAAGAGAGATCATACATGGTTGGTTAAAGAAGTCAAATAGAAGTTGGCCAAATCATCATCGATATCAATGACAACTACAGTCATCATGACATATCAATGGCATACTATAATAAAACTTTTTATTATCATTTTAAAATAATTTAAATAAATGATCAAATGGTATCATGTTTTGTTCAAAACTCATTGCACAAATCAAGAGGATGGAAGATAGCGAAATCAATAGCCATCCTGAGCCATACTCTGCTTCTCTTGGCCCATTATGACTCGTTTTTAGTTTTTCATGCTTTCAGTTTTGCCCACTTTGACCCACTAAAACTCACGGCTCAGCCCAAAATAACTCATATTCTAGATAAATAGCAAAATTTAAGGTCAAATATACTAACTTTCATTATGTACTTTTATGCATTTCAAAGGCGGAGAAGTGAACTATATAGAAATTCATAGCAATGAATTGAACAAAGGTTGTACCAAGATGGGTCCAACTTTCTTAGGTTGTACCATTGGCCAACCCAACCATTATTTAAACCCTATATCTGTTGTTTTGTTGCTTTTACTGATAACTCCTGATCATTACCCAAAATGACTCATCTATAATAAGCACATTAACATTGGAATAAAGTATACAATGCATACCTCTACTTCACTGAGTATGTTAGGCTTCTTTTTATACCTATGTTTAACAACTTGAGAGGAAAATATGACCTGAGGCAAATAATCATAATCAATTTCGGAAGAAAGCCAAACGCCCTCCTAATGTGATTACCCATAAATGCAAATGAAAAAGAAAAACTAAATTAGCTAAAAAGAATAAATACATATAGCCCAGTTATTATTTTTAACATGCATATATAGAAGCAGGCAAGCACAATATCAATATATAAACATATATTGTTTGATAAGGATCAATAAACAAAGTTATAATATAATAATCATTAGATAAGTAATTAGATAAAAAAGATAAATCTGCAACCAACTTTACTTTTCTTTATCCTATCCACCATACCTTTGCTGGCTCTTATGACAATCTTGTTTGCCAAAGTCAATTTCCATCTTTTCTCTTTGATTCAAAGTCCTGATTGAAGAAAATTTTGAATGGAAAACTCAAAACATTGTAAAAAATTCTAGAATTAAACTCAGAGAAAATGTATGGACTCAATGAACAGCAGAGCGGCTAAATGAAAACGCCCTAACTAATTACAAAACTTCAGAGACAACCATTTAAATAGACTATTATCACTTTGGCTAACGCATGGATGCCCAACAACTCGCGTTAGTTTTGTTAGAATGCAATGGTGTAAATTTTATTGAAGTGTGTTATTCCCAACATACAATACAACCTCATACTTATAGTAGTTAGAACTAACTAACTATTTACATTTTCAGTCCTTGCACTAATCTAACTTTACATCTCTAGAACAAACTTTACAAAAGAATTAAACCAACATTCACCCCCTTAATTCTTTCATAGATCCCACTCCAAGCAATTTTCTCATCTCCATGAATTTCAGCCTAGGAAGGGCTTTTGTAAGTATATCTGCCTTTTGCTCCTCACCACAAATGTGCCTCACATTCACAAGACCTCTATCTACACAGCTTCTTATGTAGTGATACCTTACATCATATGTTTTGACCTTCCATGAAAGACTGGATTCTTCACAAGTTGAATAGCCGACTTATTATCAACATTAAGCAGAATAGGACCCATACTAGAATTAATCAGGGTTTCCAGCACACCTTTCAGCCATATTGCTTGTTGAGCAGCAGCAGTTGCAGCTATAACTCAGCCTCACAAGAGGATAATGCAACTATCTCTTGTTTTTGACTAACCCAACTCACTGGTCCACCACCATAGTAAAACACTACCCCTGTAGTACTTTTCCCATCAGCTTTTGTTGGAGCATGAGAGCTATCACTATAGCCTATCAATTCAGCAACTCCACCTCTTTTATACCATACACCATAATCTACAGTACCCTTAAGATACCTTAGAATATGTTTTACAGCCTGCCAATGAGATAACCTAGGAGATTCCATGAACCTGCTTGCTATTCCCACAGAATAACACAAATCAGGCCTGGTTTGGGTCAGATATCTCAAACACCCAATTAATCTCCTATACAAAGTAGCATCCACAGAATCCAACTCCTCATCCTTCCTAATTTCAAACCAGGATCCATAGGAAACCTAGCTGGATTACAACCCCACATATTATGTTCCTCTAATATCTTCCTTGCATAACCAGACTGACACAAGAAGATACCCCTGTCTTCTTGTTTAACTTTTATTCCTAAGTAATACTTCAACAACCCTAGATCAGTCGTCTCAAATCTGGATCTCATCATAGCTTTAAAATCATCAATCATACTTAAGCTAGATCCTGTCACAATTAAATCATCAACATATACTCCCAAAATCACAATTCCATCACCATCCTGCTTCTTATAAACAGCATGTTCCTGGGGACACCTTGTAAACCCAAACTGTAACAGGGTAAAGTGCAACTTCTCATTCCATGCTCTGGGTGCCTGCTTAAGACCATACAAAGCCTTCACAAGCTTGTAAACTAATCCTTCCTTGCCTGGCTTGACATAACCCTCTGGCTGTGTAACATACACATCTTCCTTCAAATCCCCATACAAGAATGCTGTCTTCACATCCAAATGATGAACTTCCCATTTGTTAACAGCAACTACAGACAGTATCAATCTCACTGTTTCAAGCCTGGCTAAAGGTGCAAATACCTCCTCATAATCTATACCATATTTCTGCACATACCCCTTCACAACCAGCCTGGCTTTATGTCTCATTACCTTCCCTTGTGCATCTTTCTTCAACTTGAAGAGCCACTTCAACCCAATAGGCTTTACACCTTCTGGACACTGAACAAGCTTCCAAGTCCCATTTTTCTCTATGCTTTCTAACTCTTCTAGCATAGCTTTCTTCCACTCAATCTTATTCTTAGCCTGATCAAAGCTTGTTGGTTCCTTGAGCAGCAATAACTCAGACTCATCAAAGACGAGAGGATCAAAGGGGATTTGTTCAAGAACCTCTGTTCTGCTGAACACATCATCAAGGCTTGTGAATCCCTTTGGTGGTGTATCATCATAACTGTCCCTAGCCAGTTCACCATCATCAACCCATTATTATCACTCTCACCCCCTAAACCATCTAATCCTCCTTCTTGATCTGGTGCATTCACTGGATTAACATCCTGTTCTTGACCATCAGACTCAAGTGATTGTACACTTGAAGAGATCTGACTATTATCAGATGAGTTCACAAACACTCCAAACCTGGCATAACTCGGATTGGATGGTTTCTCTTGTTCACTGATGGCCCAATCCCAAGGTTTCTCTTCTTCAAATTTCACATCCTTGCTTACCACAATCTTACCAGTACAAGGATTATACATTCTATAGGCTTTTGTTCTGGGTTCAACCCCTAGATGCACCATAGAAGTGCTTCTATCATCAAGTTTAGTCACTTGATGACTTGGGATTTTGACATACGCCTTGCAACCAAACACCCTTAAGTGTTTCACCTTAGGTTTTCTTTCAAACAGCTTCTCATAAGGTGTCATTTCTCCTAAGGCTCTGGTAGGACTTCTATTCATAGAAAAACTAATGCCTCACAGCCTCAGCCCAAAATTCCAAAGGAACTTTCATAGCTTTCAACATGGACCTTGTCATTCCCATGACAGTCTAATTTCTTCTCTCCACCACACCATTCTGTTGTGGGGAGTAAGGGGCTGTTAGAAACCTCTTTACACCCTCCAAACTACAAAGCTGTTCAAAGGTCTTTGAGTTAAACTCACCACCCCTATCAGTTCTTAAGGCCTTTAGTCTATGAGAGGTTTCCAATTGGACTTGAGTCTGGAAATCTTTAAAGACTTCAGGAGCCTGATCTTTGGACTTTAGCATAAACACCCACATGTATCTTGAGTAATCATCCACCAGGAGCATGAAATACTTGTTCCCAGCAGGAGTGGGTGGGGTCAATGGTCCACAGAGATCAGCATGTACTAATTCAAGTGGTGAATTAGCCCTGTAACTACTTACATTTGGGTGTGGTTGACTCCTATGCTTCCCAACCAGACAGCTTTCACACAGCTGTGACTTGTGCTCTATTTTTGGCATTCCCTTGACCATATTGTGCTTGGTCATCTGGTAATTGAGTCAAAACTTAGATGGCCCAGTCTTGCATGCCATAACCAAGCAGACTCATTCATGGCAGTCAACAGGCACTTTGGAGAGGTCACTTGTAAGTTGATCTTGTACAACCTATTATGTGACTTCTTCACTTTCATGAGAGTTTTTCCCCCTCTCTCATATATCCACAGATGCCCATCTTTCATCAGGATCCTACATCCTGTTTCATCCAATTGACCCAAACTCAGGATGTTATTCCTCAGGACTGGTATGTAGTAAACATTGGTTACTACCCTATGCTCTCCATTTTTACATTTGAAGCATATAAAGCCCCTGCCTTTTATTGCAACCACAGATCCATCACCAAACTTGACTTTGCCACTGATGGCTTCATCTATTTCAGTGAAGTGGGTTCTGATTCCTGTCATGTGGTTGCTGGCCCCATTATCTAGGTACCAACAGCAAGAATCCTCTCCTTTTGGTAGAGTTCTAGGGAACACCCCTTGTTCCTCTAGCAGGCCCAAATCCAAAGACACCTCTGCCATTAACAGGTGGATTCTTGATCCTCCTGAGTCTGAGTTAAATGGGCTTCCTGCTCTGCCCTTCTTGGTGCCCTGCACTCACTTGCGAAATGGCCTAATTTGTCACAGTTGAAACACCTTAGTGACTTCTTGTCTCTCTTGTTGGTGTTCTTATCTTTGTTCCCAGGTTCTTGGTTTGTCTTTCCTCCCCTGTTCTTTGTAAACCTCCCTTACCTCTTCCACTGCTTCTGGAATCGTGCTTGGCCTGACCTCTGGACCTTTCTTCCCATTCGCTCTTTGTCAAGAGTAACTGTCCCGAGGAACTCTTTCCTTGGGTCAGCGGCTTCAACCTCTCTTCATAGGCTTTGAGTCTCCCCACTAGTTCCTCAAATGGCATCTTGTTCAGATCCGAAAACTGCTCAATAGCAGCCACAATGGGTAGGAATCTATCGGGAGCCGCCTTCAAGAACCTGCTGACTTGTTTGGCTGTCGGCACTATCATCCCCAGGGCTCTGTATCTCGACACTAGCTCACCCATCTTCCCCGCAAATTCATCAACCGACTCACTCTCACCCATGCTCAGCAATTCAAACTCATGATCGAGAGTTTGAATTCTGGCCTGTCGGACTCTATCTTCATCCACATATCGCTTCTTGAGGGCTTCCCAGACATCCTTGGCCGACTCGTATGCAGCCACCTGCATCAGGACATCTTCCGGCAGGGCTTGGAAGATGAAGGCCTTAGCCTTCTTACCCAATCGAACATCCACCGCGGCTTGGGTGGGGGGTTTAATAGCATCCCAGAGCCCCTAGGCATCCATGAACGCCTCCATCTTGATCGCCCAAGGAGTGTAGGTCGTCGGAGTGAGAGTCGGAATCTTGAATGCGATCGGATCGCTGATGTCCTTCAATGCCATCTGTCTATCTTGATTCGCCATCGCTGTGAATCAAGTGAGGTGAATTTGGTGTCAAGATCACTCGAATTGATCAGCGGCCGCAAGGAGGAGATCTTCCGAGGCCAGCTGACTATTCTTACGAAGTCAGTCGGGGGCTTCTTCTCAATTGCAATCGATGAGGGCGGAGCACGCAGAAATTGGATCGAGAGCCTATGCGCTCTGATACCAAATGTTAGAATGCAATGGTGTAAATTTATTGAAGTGTGTTATTCCCAACATACAATACAACCTCATACTTATAGTAGTTAGAACTAACTAACTATTTACATTTTCAGTCCTTGCACTAATCTAACTTTACATCTCTAGAACAAACTTTACAAAAGAATTAAACCAACAAGTTTTAGAGATAAAATGGTTGACTCGGGTTGAAAGAACCTAACTGGACCAGCAACTCGTGTAAATCGATAAGCCCACTCTAGCAGTCTTCCAGCCCACGAACATGAATCCAAGCAGCTACAACAATCTAGAATGCTCATATAGTCCAGCAAATGTATTTTCAACACAATAAACAAACAAACAATTAGCTAATGCATTAAGAGAACTAAACGAAATTTCAACAAGGATCTGTAGGCTCTAAAGGAAGGACTCCATAAAATGCTACACCAGCATCAATTAGCTAATGCATTGAGAGACCAAAATAGAACTTACAATAGTAAGAGCAGCACCCATTCAATACCCGAGCACACCAACCTATATCAGCACCATTAGTATCAAGTTAACAAGCGGTGTAAAGCAAAAGTGCCACTATTTTAAAAGAATGGTCAAAACAGGACGCAACAATTATACAAGTATAGTGTTGCACGTTGATAAAACTCTCATCAAACTAAAAGAATTGAAGAAGATTCTCTCTTAAGAACAGTCAATAAGAGACGCAACAACAAACAATAGTTGCAAGTCTTTTGGCTATTTGTTAAAACTAAACAGTGTAAATGCCTTAGTTAGAACTAATAAAATAGTATAGATAACAACATCCAGTCAAGCCCAAGACTTGAGATTGAACATGAAGATGAGGTATAGCTAGGTAGAAATGAAACGGTTCAAACGGGTCAAAAGTTGTTTAATGCCAATTCTAACTTATAAGGACTCCAAATTAATTTTTTATATGATTTTGTAACACTTTTTCCACAAAGATGAAGTAAGAGTAACATATGAGATAAAAGCTTGTAAACACAATATTAAATGCTAAAAATAACAGATAGATACTACATTAAGTTCACATGTTACTACCATAAAATTCAGCAAACTTTTTCCTCAAAGATGAAACTATGAGTAACACCCTAAGATAAAAGCTTATGAAGCTATTAAATGAAGGGAATTTTGGGTCAACCCAAATTGATGTGTTTGGAGCCACACAACCTAGTAGCTTTCTACCAATCAGTTCGGTATGTACATGAAAAACAGGCTTGATATTAACGGAAAAAAGTAATTTGTATTACCTAAAGCTAACATCTCCATGGTTGCCCATTGGTGTTTGAATGGTGGTTGAATCTTGCCTCCTTTTCTAGTGGATAAGTCATGGCTTTTGAAACCGTACACATCTTATAGTTTCCTATTCTATTCATCCAAAATTTGAAATTAATATATGCAAAATAAGCACTAATTTTTATCAAAAGAAGTACCTTAATGAGTAGCAAGCCTCCTTTAAATCTCCTGAGTTTATCTTCACCATTTTACCAAACCAGTTTACTTCATCAAAAACTAAAAATCAAGAAATCGAACCTATAAATGTCAAGTTTCTTGTACAACCCTCTTCAATTCAGCCGAATCCTATGCTACCGATCTTATTGACTCTAGTTTCCCCATTTGCATCATTTAATTCTAATAATAATGGAGATTGCATCTTAAAACCAATACAAGTGAAAGTTTGAGGAAAACCTTTATAAATAACGCATGACTGGTTAAGGTGGGTTGTAACCGATTAATGGAGCGAACGATGGAGCTGCATTGAAGGTGGGAAGCTCTTTCATCTTACAAAAATGTGAGAAATTACCACCCATCTACTTCGATTTAAACAAAAGGAAAAAAGAAAAAAAGGGGAAAACACTAAGGTCACGTTTCATCTGAATAAACCTTTTAATGGTTCAGATATCTGAATGGTTCAGCATTTAATGGTTCAGACTATTTGTTTCGCAAGCATATATCTGAATAGTTCAGACATATACCTTTGAATGGTTAAACATTATACTAATACTGAATGGTTAAAAGGTTTAATGTTGTATTATATAGTATATACTTAAGTCTTTAAATAAAATAATACATAGTATTAACTTATAAAATATAAATAATAAATTTATATATGTTTTTCATACCAAAAGTATACAATTGTGCTATTTTTCATTATCATATAAGCTAAAAACGTAATTTTCTTTTCATTCCTTTTATATAACAATATTGTATTGCTTTTGATAATATAAACGCTCATTTTTATATATGATGTAATTTTTATAAACAAAGTAATGTCATGTATAAAAATTATGAACATTTTAAAAAAATTTGATTAATATAACCCAGCTAGTAAACTGGATAGGATGAAACAAATTACAAACAGATCAAGAAAACGACTTCTAAATGCAAGTACAAGACTACCCACGAAACTAACCATGCTAAAAGAATGTTGAAATGGAGCAAGGCAAGAACTCCGGTATATTGCTCCGAAAGCGGCTCCATTCTACCATAGATGTAAAGCGACCTAAGCGTCATTCTGCAACTTCAAACTTCCGCATGATCTGTAGATAGTAAAACATGTCATAGTAGAACCATTTATATATTTCGATTCTAACTCTAACCCACTCTTATAAAAATTCGACTAAGAGAACACTATATTTTTTTCATTTTCAATTAGTCTGCATTTCTTTAAATCGCCAGAAAAGAATACATTATATTTACACATATGAGATAAAGAAAATAGTCCTTGACTTTTCCTTCTTGGATCATAATATAACTATCATTCTCTCTTTCTACAATATTATGTTTTGATGAACCAAAATAATCTATCCATGAAAAGATGGAGTAAAGAACATGTGTACCACCTTAAGGAATCACACCCAACAGTGACATTAGTCTCTAGATCTAAAGCAAAAGATTAACATCTTCCACTGCCAAAAGTATTAAGGAAGATGTAACTAGACCCTCTATTATTTCTTGAATTCGTTTATACCCTTAGTCGTAGTATCAACAACGACAACATTTATTGTCTCCTAATGAAAAGGTACCAATATATTTCACTTCTATAGCCTCCGCCTCCATATTCTCCATTTCTGTAGTCATCTTATCCTTCTTTTACTTAATTTCTTAATTATTGAGGATTATAGCTAAAAGGGTCATCCGATTCCTCTTGTTCAAACGAATCAAGCTAGACATTACTTTCTAGTTCCATATCACTTTGAGAAGACCATCTAAAGATTAATAATGATTATCTTCATTTGATACAAACTCCATTGAAGGCTTTTCATTTGGACTTGAATGGTTAGACTTAGTTAATAGTAAATGTTGTAGCATATTTAGATGGTCCTCTTTTCTTGAATATCTCCGATTCGTTTGTATCATATATACAAACAAGTTGCTAAATGTGATCTTCAAGTTAGTAAGGTTATGTTTGATTGTTTAGTATGAAGTATCATATGTAGTTTAGTGTTAGATAGTCAACTTCAATAGTTGAGGGACTATTAGTGTCATTTTGTTTTTTATCTACTTAGACACGTAGCTAGTTCGTTAAAGGGTTACTAAAAGGGGAAAGGCTAGAGTGATGGTTGTAACTTCATTCATTCATTCATATTGTCATCTTCTTCCTGAGTATTAAGTAATTTAGTTTTTTCTTCCGAGCATTGTTCTTGAGTTCATTATTGAGTGATCTTCTTCATTTTCAACAATTGGTATCAGATCCATGTAAGAAGGCTCATGAACGCGAATAACTATCATGCTATCACGATGGTGTCCATTAAGTTGAATTGGAGAAATTCAACGGTAAGAACGATTCTGGATTTTGGAGGGTAAAGATGAGAGCACTCCTGGTTCATCCAGGGGTCATGGATGCGTTAAGAGGGGAAGCTCGATTACTGTTTCACCCATCTAGGATAAGAAGGATATCTAGACAAGGCTCATAGCACAATCATGTTGTTTGGGAGACCAGGTGTTCAGAGATGGTTCAAAGTAGACATTGGCGACACGAATCTGGTCAAAGTTGGAAGAGCTTGCAGGACCGGTGAATGGGGTCACTTACAACATAACACCACAAAGAGGAGATTAACCAAACTTAATCAAATAGTAAACTGGATTAACCATAAATGAGACACTAAGAACACAAGTAATATAAGAGATATAACAAGAGAACACTAGTGTATGGTTTTCAAGAATGCAGTATATTGCTTTCTCTATGTCTATTACAAGTGTTACAAAGCATATTAGAAAGATACAAAAACATGAGATACTTATACTACATCCTACAGCCGGCTATACTTTGAAGCCAGCTGGATACAATTGACTAGACACAAACAAAATCAATTGTGGAGTCAAAAGGTAGATTGCCTTTTAACTAGTGACTATGACATGCCATAGCTCACATCCTTATCTATTACAAAAAGGATAAAGTACATGAAGTAGAAAGTTTCAGACTCAAGACCTCAATGTACAGTTACCAAAAGCATGGACCTTTTCACCAACTCATGTAAGTTGGTGACATTACAGAGATGTAGCGGAAAGGTGTCCAGCTTTATGGAAAAATACATCAGATAAAGCATGTGTCAAAAGTCTTCAGAAGAAATCTGTCTTCATGAGTTGAAGCTTCGGAAGGCTTTGTCTCTGAGGCTTTGGAAGACTTCATCTTTTGCTTCGGAAGATATTCGTCTTGGCTTCGAAAGATTTCACACTTAGAATATTTCTGTTTCATGTGTGAAACTTCCTAAGCATTCTTCTTCAATGCACTTGTGCAGCATGCGGGATAGACTTTGGATGTTTGAGTTGCATCAGCCTCTTCATTAATCTCTACAATCTCCCCCTAGGTTGATGCTACCAAAACACTTAATAGACTTCAGATATCAATAGTTTTCATTAGAATAATAACCAGCCCTTTCTTCATGAGATGCCCATGATCCTTCAAACTATCAAAATGTCTTCTCATATTAAAGAGATCATGCAGAGGCAAATACAACATATCTTTCCAAGTGTAGATGTCTTTAGTGCCTTGTTCTCTAATGGCATGCCATCTTTCTGGATTTGTGGTGTATGTCCAGGATAAGATGGGTCAATTGGAGTTGATTGAGCATCCTCTGGCTGCACATCCTCAGAATGTTCTGGCTCATCCTGGGGTTTAGAAGAGGGTGCAGTCTTTTTCTTCTTGGCTTTGGTTTAGAAGCCATCCTCTTCATTCTATTTACAGGTTTTAACTGAGAAGACTGGCCTGCAGTACCAGATTGATCTTCATTGTCTTTCTCAGTTGGGACTTCCTCTCTCTTAGGCTCAGAAGGAGAGGGAGGTTGACCCTGTTGTAGATCAGAAGATAAAGCTTGCTGAGATTCAGCAGGAGGTCCATGTTGTGTTGTCTCTGGTTGTTCAACCTTAACCTCCACTTTAGGTGGGGCTTGACTTCGAGGGGAGTGTAAATCAATGAGCTCTCCACTTTTTATCTTCTACTTGATCACCCTGATATGCTCATCCATAGTGGATAGAGACATGGGGCCAAGTCTTCTTCCGGAGAATCCATACAGCTTCAAAAAGCTCATCATCCTCTGCCTGTCAGAAGATTTCTTCATGCTTTTGTGGATGATGGCCTTGACTTAGTAGCTTCTTTCCTCAGCTTCCTTTTAGTTGTCTTTCTTTCTCTGACTATATCAAGTTCGAGTTGTTTGAGATACTCAAACTCAACATATTCATAAGACAAGGGAAGAAGTGCTTCTGCTTGATAGAGGCCTATGGCACTCAGGTAGTTGATCATCTTGATCCTTTTTTCTTCTTTATCTATCTGAGGTTCTTGTTGAACCACATCCTCATATGCAGCGCTTTCTTGAACTGGGGAGAGGGTAGACACATGCTTGTACAATCTTTTCTTTCTTCTGCCTTCTTTGATTTGTACAAGAACCTCTGCATCTTTCACCTCTTTCTTCTCCCTTGATCTTTCCAGGTCAACCAGTTCATTTATCTCTTCTAAGGGGAGAGAGATGACATTATCTATGTCATAGTTCCTTGTCTGCAGATAGTTTACCCTGACTGCCCTTAACTCATCATCTGAGTATCTGGTCTAGGGGCAGCCCTGATAGCAGACTCTTTGAGTCTTACAGACTCAGAAGAGGAACTTTCTCCACTCAGCTTCCTTTTCCTCTCTCTTCTCCTCCTCAATCTCCTCAGATGTCATCTTTTTTTTGTCACTCATAGACCTTTGTGACTCAAGGTGGAGAGAGCTTTGGCTTTCATTGCTTGATGCAGGTTATGAGCTCTGGCTAGAGAGAGGTTGAGAAGCACCTTCACCAACAGGTGTCTCAAAAGGAATGTGAATCTCTACAGCAGTTAATGATGATGAGACAGGGCTCTCAGGTTCTGCCACTAGGCCTTCAGTCAAGGTTTCCCCTATGAAACTAATCTTAGGGTCTGCCTCAACATCCAGTTGACCGATGGCATCACCTGATTGCCTAAGTCTCCTTCTGAAGCTGAACTCTACAGTGATCCTGTCTTGGATTCTTTAAGCCAGCCTGTCAGCTTGTCTTGATTTGCTTGGATTGACAAGTGGCATGTTGACTAGATCTAGACCTTCATAGTAGTTCAAATTCTGAAAATTCAAGACTTCTTGCTGCCCTAGAACTCTTATGATGATTAGGACTTTCCTGTTGCTGTCATACCTCCACCCAATGATGTGATTGGAAGTTGGTGAAGATGACATAGCCCTTGGTATCCCATCCTCAAACAGACTCTGTATGAAGGAGTTTGTGTAGTCCACATCATTGTGAATTTGAGGAGGTTGTTGAGAATGCACAATTGCAAGTGAGGATGGTGAGTCCTTAATGTCCACTCTCTCTAAAGAACTCCCATGTTTTGTAGCTGTAATGACTTTCTCCCCCTTTTTGGTAGCATCACCCACTTACATAGGTGAGCTGGAAGATAGGTCAATCACATCCACAGGTTCTTGTGTTCCTGGTTGAGCTCTTCTTAAGGGTCTCCCAGCTAGTTTTTTCTTAAGATATGAAATCTCAAGTTGCTAATCATTGATCCTGTTGTGTAAGGTAGTCATCTGAGATTCAAGGTGACTGACCTTTGAGACTAAATAAGTGCATGTTTTAGACAGTTTGTGCACCTTTAGTCTTAGATTCCCCCCTCTTCGTCAGAAGAATCATTAGGGGATGAGATGATTGGACCAAAGTCCTCAGTCTCATCACCGGCTGCAGGTTCTTGGCTGTTGGATTTCCTCTGCTCACTGGTAGTTGAGATGACAGTGGGCTGAGTTTCCATGGTTAAGGTCTTAATGATGTAATCACTTTCAAAAGTGAGAGCCTCTTCCATATCGACCTCCTGAACAGGTTCAGAAGTGTCCACCTTAATAGTAGGTGACTGATGGGGGCTAGAAATAGGAGCCTAGAAGCACCCATCTCTCTTTGAGTAGGGGAAAAGAAGAGAGAATCATGGTACTCACTGAAACCTAGATCTTCATCAGTATAGAAATTAAGGTTGGGAATTGGTTGGTTGAGATCTATAGGCGGGGGATGGTAACTGTCCCCTAAAGGTTAATCACTTGAGTGTTGAGACTCAGAGTGATGGCTTAAGGCAGTTGGGCTAATGAGCTCATCAGGTTGAGCATGAGGAACCTCAGCACTGATCCTTGAAGAGATGGGAGTGGTCTGCTCCTCAGGAGAAGTGGGAGCTCGAGTGTCCACTTCTGCCTGTAAGGGTGAGTGTTTGGGGACCTCCACAGACTGAATAGTCTGAGCAGGGGTTCATTTGGATTTCCTTTTGTAGGTGAGGGTGATTTGTGGCTGTTGAGGTGGTAGGGAAATAGTAGGTGTGGGTTCAACACTAGCTTGTGTTACTAGGTTGTCACCTTGAGCAATAAGCTCTAACATTTTTAGGACTAGGGCTGTTTCTACCCCAGAGAAGCCAACAGTGGGCTTTCTCAGTATTTTAAAGATTTCGGGCTTCATCTGTCCCAGTTTAAGAACATTACCTGTTTCCCTTAACTATGAGCCCAATTCATAGTTAAGAATGTACTGGACATATCTAGGAAACATGTAATATTCTAAGGAGGCTAAGTTAGCAAGCAAGTTGGTATAAACAAACTGAGAGTACCTAAACTTGACCCCTTGAATCATTCCATGGATGATGAAGGAGAGATCCTCAAGAATCTGGTCCCATCCACCATGATTGTTTGACAAGCTGTGGATGACCACATGGAGCAGGAATCTCCACTGGGATGAGACCTTCCCTTTCCTAAAGGTCTTTATAGAGAAATCTTCCTCATATCCCATCTGCTCAAAAGAATGATTAACAGCTTCCTTTGGGAAGAACACTTCACCTTCTTCATCATCCAGCTAAAGATGCATGTTGATGATGGCCGGAGTGATGAAGACTGTTCTCCCCTGCACTGTGGTAGACAATGCCTTCTCCCCATCCATTACGACCTCTTGGCAGGTCTTCCAAAAATCAAGCAGATGATCCTCATAGAGTGGAGGATCAATGGTTAGGTAGGTGAAGTAGTTTGACAAAGCTAAGAATCGACAAACCTCTGAGAAATGAGGATCTTTTTCAGAGCTTAACAAAGCAACCTGATTATGTTGCTTGTGTAGCTACATGGTAAAGTTGGGATCATTTCTGTGAGCGAGATTGGCCATTGTGAGGTAGCTTAAAGATGAAGAAAGAAGGAAGAAAGAAATTTCAAAGAGAAATTTGGGTTTTAGGTTTGGAGGAAGAACAGATGATAGAAAGAGGGGAAAACCGTTGGGTTTATATGTGAAAAGGATTTCAGATAAAGTTTAATGAAGGAGGATAAACTTTGAAATCCAGATGTCAGTCCCACCTCTGAAAAAGTAGTTTACTTTTGCTCAAAAAGTAGTTTTATTGGAAGTCAAAAATCTTCCGAAAGTAAATTATCTACGGAAGTTTTAATTAAAAAGCTTCCGCAACTAAAATAACTTCGGAAGAATTTCCTGAGGGTTTTGAAAATTTTGTTTCGGAAGAGAAATTAAAACTTGATTTCTTTGTATATAAAACAACAAAGCTTCCGAGAGTTAATTTTGCTTCGGAAGAAAATAGTCCTTAAAAATGAATAAGTGTTTGAGACGAGTATTTAATCTTCAGAAGATAGATTGAAAACCTCTTCCGAAGGTAAATTTCTTAGACAGTTATTTATTTTAAAGGCATGATTTGCTTCCAAAGTTAAAAGCATAACTTTTGAAGGATCAAAAATTGTCAAAAATCTAAGGAAAGTCTTCAAAAAGATATTTTCATCCAAAGAAAACAGGAGCTTATGAAAGTGATAAACTAGACAACTTAGGACACACATATTTTAAGAAATAATAAGAATTAGTTTTAAGAAAAACCTACTCAAAGTTGATCATCGCAATAGCTGATATTAGATATTTAAATCTTTGTTCATCAAAAGCCTTTGTAAACAGATCAACATATTGTTCATCTGTGTGAACTTTGACTAGTTTAATTAATCCCTTTTCATAGTTATCTCTTATTAAATGATACCTGATATTGATGTGTTTGGTCCTTAAGTGTTGCACAGGATTCTCTATGATTGAGATAGCACTGTTGTTGTCTATGTGAATGGGAGTCTCTTTGAAGTTTAGTCATAGTCCAATATCTGATTCTAAATCCAAAGCACTTGAGCACAGCAGCCTGCAACAGCAATGTATTCAGCTTTAGTAGTTGATGCGGAGACACATGATTGTTTCTTGCATTGCCATGAGACAACCCTTCCACTAAGGAACTGACATCCCCCAAATGTAGACTTTGCTGTCATGTTGCAACCACCATAATCATTATCTGTATAAGCATACAGATTGAAGTCAGGATTCTTTGGGTATCATACACCAAGTGTTAAGGCACCTCTGAGGTATCTAAGAATCCTCTTGACAGTGATGAGGTGAGACATCTTAGGGTCGGCTTGATATCTTGCACAGATACATGTAACAAACATAATATCAGGCCTGCTAGCAGTAAGATACATAAGAGACCCAATCATAGCCCTTTATAAGTGTTCATCTACACACTCCCCCTCAAGATCAGGTCTAAGGGAGTGGTTTCTGGCTATGGGTGTCTTAGCAATCTTACAATCGGTCATGTTGAATCTCTTGAGTATGTCCTGAACATACTTTGATTGACTTATGAAGATGCGATCTTCTACTTGCTTCACTTGAATTCCCAGAAAGAAATTGAGTTCCCCCATGGCACTCATTTCAAATCTATCTTTCATCAGCTTCTCAAAGTCTTTGCAGAGCTTTGGATTAGTTGAACCAAAGATGATGTCATCCACATACACTTGAACTAGCAAAATGTCATTTCCCTATCCTTTGATGAAGAGAGTTCCATCTATAGCACCTCTCATGTATCCATGTTTGCAAAGATACTCAGACAGTGTCTCATACCACTTCCTGGGTGCCTGATGCAGCCCATAAAGAGCTTTGTCAAGCTTGCAGACATAATCAGGATGATCAGGATCTCCAAAACCAGGTGGCTGTTTGATATATACCTCTTCATCAATCACTCCATACAGAAAAGCACATTTTACATCAAGCTGAAAGACCTTGAAGTTCTTGGATGCAGTAAATACCAAAAATATCCTAACAGCTTCTAGTCTTGCTACTGGAGCAAAGACATCAGTGTAGTCAATCCCTTCTTCTTGTGTGTACCCTTGAACAACTAGTCTAGCTTTTTTCTTGATGATGATACCTCTATCATCCTTCTTGATCCTAAACACCCATTTGGTTCCAATGGTAGTCTTCCCATGAGGAAGAGGACAAAGGTTCCAAACTTTCTACCTTTTGAATTGAAGCAGCTCTTGTTGCATGGCCTCAACCCAACTTCCATCCTTTAGAGCCTCATCAACTTTCTTTGGCTCTATCTGGGATAACAAACAAGAGTGAAGACAAACATTTGCTTCATGGGTTTGTCCTCTTGTTCTTACCCCTATGACAACATCTCCAATGATGTTTGTAGTAGGGTGAGACTTGTGGATCCTAAGCTGAGGGATCACATCAAGTTGCTAAGAAAGATCTAAATTAGAAAGATTTAGATCTAGCATGGATGTTTCTCCCACCACATCAGCACACTTATCAAGAGAGCCTTGATCCAAGCAGTGTATGATATCATTGATGTTGTCATCTATGGTGTGGTTAGTAGCATCAAGAAATTCTTGATCACTGTCACCACCACCATTGTTGTCTTCCATAATTGAGGTATCCTTATCTGGTTGTGAAGCCTCTGAGCTGGAATTTGAAGGCACCCCAGATGCATTAGCTGAGTTTGTCATTATAGTGCTGATAGAAACCTCATTTGCAGAAGTAGTTCCAACTGGAGCTGAAGATGTGTGACTTGAAGATCTTCTCAGCTCAAATCTTGGATTAGGATAACTTGTATTTAGATTTTATGCAGATCCTGAAACATTCTCACAAGATTTGTTAAAACAGTTGGTAACTAAATCAAGATCAAATAGCCAATCAGGACTAGAACCAACCACACAGGGTGTGTGTTCATTGAAAGTCACATTGGCTGACTCCTCAACAATTTTAGTTATGAGATTGTATACTCTATAAGCCTTAGCTTGAGAAGAGTATCCAATAAAGTGTCCATCATCTGATTTCTTAGCAAATTTGGCAATTTGATCTTTGGTATTCAAGATGGTGCAAGGACATCCAAATGACCTGAGAAAACCAATGAAAGGTTTCCTCTTGTGCCAAAGTTCATAAGGAGTCTTGCCATGAGTCTTGACCACTAAAACTCTGTTCTGCACATAGCAGGCAGTGTTGACTGCCTCTGCCCAAAAGGTGATGGGCAGCTTAGAGTCAGACAACATGGTTCTTGCAGCTTCAATCAGTGTCCTGTTTCTCCTCTCAGCAACACCATTCTTCTGAGGAGTCCTGGGAGCACTATATTGTCTTGTAATACCCTTTTCATCACAAAATGTATCAAGGATTTGGTTCTTAAATTCAGTTCCTTGATCACATCACTATTGGCTTTAGACAGAAAGCATAAAACTTCTCCAGAGGGAGATGTTTCTTGCAAATCCATCTTGTACATGTTCCCTTTCCTGGGGGCTCTAAGAAAAATGTGCTCATGAGGAATGACCACACCAGGCTTGAGAACAATGCACTCATACTCAGTAAAGAGCATGTTATGACTCTGATCACAAAATTAGGATACACTAAGAAGATTGTACCCAAGCTCTTTGACAAAGTTTACCTTTTCAATGCTGAGTTTACCATTTGTGACCATGCCCCTTCCTGAAATGTAACCACCTTCATCTCCTCCAAAAGCAACTGGTCCTCCATCAATCCTTTCAAAGTTCTAGAGTAATGACCTATTGCCTGTCATGTGCTTGGAACAGCCACTATCAATAATCCAGACATTCTTGTTTGTCTTGAGTTGTCCCTGCACAGAGAAAAGGATTAGTTACATTTGGAAACCCAAGCCTTGCTTGTCTTGGGCTCAGAAACAGAAGGTAATGCAACAGTAATAGATCCTATGGTTATGCTGAGAGGATCTTTAGCTATTGTTGATGGAGAATTCTCAATCACTTGGTCTTTCTTAGACTTCCACACCACCTTTGGAGTCTTAGACTTGACCTTCAAAACTTCGGAAGCTTTTGGAACTTTGGAAGTTTTGATGACCGAACCTTCGGAAGATTCTGCAAACACTGCAGCAGACTTCAGTGCTTCGGAAGAACTCCTTTCTTCCAAGACCAACTTCTCTTTCGAGGGTAATTTTCCACTTGCCTTCTTCTAAGATCTGGAGCTTCCGAAGGAAACAGAATTTCCTTCCGAAGCTTGAATCTTCATGGAAATCTTTGAAGTCTTTGTCTTGGTCATATGGACAGTACCTTTAGGATTGTATGGACAATCCTTAGCAATGTGAGTGGTACTTTCACACATGACACACACTATTTTCTTCTTCACAAGAGTCTTCTGCTGGGAACAAGATTGTCTTTGGTCACATCCCTTCTCCACCTTCATCTTTGCAGATGCTGAGACAGTCCTTTTAGGCTGGGAACTATTCTTGGAGTTTGATGGTCCAGGCTGTGCAGCAATGGTACACAACAGATCAGTCTTCTTCTTGCTATTGAGATGATTTCAACAAGAACCAGAACTCTTAGCAGAAGAGTTTTGGTTGATGTATTCAGTCCTTACTACTTCAAATCTTGCAGAGATGAAAACTTATTTCTACTTAGAGTCAAAAGTAGCCTTGATCTCTTGAGCCTTCCTTGCTTTTCTTTTGCTCTTTCTGATCAAGTTCTTTCTCATGGACTTAGTCATCACAATCTTCTTCTTCACCTCAGAAGGATGGTGGCCCTTCTTAGAACCCTCCTCTTCACTCTTCTCAGAGGAATTCTTCATTATCTCTTCTTCATCCTCTTCACTCATAGGATCTATAAGAGGAAGCTCATCTTCACAAGTTCCACACCTAGGAGGTCTTACAGACAAGATTGTGTATGGAGGAGCTATCTTATTGGATCCCAGTCCCTGCCTGTTTTGATAGCACACTTTGTTGTGCAGGGATGAGGATATCATGTTCTTGAAGGTCTCTTCTTCAAGAACACGCTTCTGTCCTAGCTTTGCTGATCACAAGCTCAGCCTGGCACTCAGTCAACTTGGTTATGAGATCTTTGATTTGAGTCCTAAAATCTGTGTGTTCATGTTTTAGAACTGAAATGGTTTTCTCTAGATCCTCTATCTTCAGGTTATAATCATTTTCAGACTTTCTAAAATTAGATTTTAAAATGTTTAAGGACTCAAGATCAGATCTCATCTCCAATTTATAGGACCTGTATCTATTGACTTTAGCAATGCATTTAATAGTACAGAGATGTTCTAATACCTTGGCTTCATCATGATCTGCCATCAATGCTTGGTTTGGAGAAGCAGCTTCCACCTGAAAGCTCTAGTCAAAGCCTCCTTCTTCAACAGCAATAGCAGCTTGCTGCTTTGACTTCTCATTCTGGAGAGCTTTGTTAGTGTAGTTAGGTCTGGACTGTGTTTGGCCACCACTTGTTTTAGGTGCCTTACACTCTCTGGCAAAGTGGCCTATCAAGTTACAGTTGTAACACTTGACTTTGCCTTTGTCCAGGCCAAACTTTCCACTGGTTGCATTGCTTGGAAACTTCCTTCCAGTCCTTTTGTAGAACTTCTTGGCTCTGTGAGTGAGAAGAGCCATCTACTGGACTATTTCCATGTATTCCAGATCATCTGGATGAATACAGTCTAGGTCTTCAAGAGTGAAAAGAGAGTTGCCACAGCTTTCATCAGAAGACACAAAAGCTTGAGAAGAGCTTGTCTCTTGGAATGGGCTTCCTTGAGTGTAGTTCTCCCTTGGTGTCTCTGGGAAGGTGATGAAAGAACCTTTTGGTGAGTTGTCGGGATAGCATATGAGATGATGTTGGGGTTCTATGCTATCCCTTTCAACCACATGTAGGGTTGAACCTATTTGATTGTTGGAGTTGCCAGATGAACCTTGCATGTTCATCTCCATTTGGTAGCCACCGAGAATCCCATATAACTCTGTTGAGTAAGAGTTTTGAGATTTTCAGTTCTCTTGATCACCACACAGTAGTGTGTCCACTGCCTAGGAAGTGAGGACATGAACTTTCTTACAATGTCTCTGTTCTCAAGAGAAACTCCTCCATCCACAAGGGTATCCACAACTCAACATACCTGAAGTATTGCTGAGTCATGGTTTCACCTGTTTTGAAGGTGAAGTTTTCAAATTGCTGCTTCAGGAGATCCTTCTTGTTTTCCTTGGCTTCAGAGGAACCCTCATACATCAGTTTTAGTGCATCCCACAGCTGCTTAGCTGTTTTGCACTTCTTGAAACCTCTGTACACAGAGTTTGGAAGGGTAGTTTGAAGGGTTGTCATGGCTTTTCTGTCAATCTTTACTCTCTTCCTATCTTTATCAGAGTAGTTAGCCACATCCTTAGGGATCATACCAGCACCAGTAGCAGAGGGGGTGCTAGGTATGAAAGGTCCATTTTCAATAGACTCCCACATTCTTAAATCAAGTGACCTGATGAAACCTTCCATTCTCAAACACCAGGTATCAAACTCATCAAGAGTGATCAGTGGGGACTTATTCATGGTTCTAGTTTCCATATCAGTCTTAGAAATGGCTGGCATTTTAATAGTTGAGTATTTGTGTGTGTGAGGGATCTTAAGATGGTGAGATCTTATATCACAAGCCTGGAAAGCTCTGATATCAAATACAGGACCGGTGAAGGGGGTCACTTACAACACAACACCACAAAGAGGTGATTAACCAAACTTAATCAAACAATAAACTGGATTAACCACAATGAAACACTAACAACACAAGTAATATAAGAGACAGAACAAGAGAACACTAATGTATGGTTTTCAAGAATGCAATATATTACTTTCTCTATGTTCTATTACAAGTGTTACAAATCATATTAGAAAGATACAAGAACATGAGATACTTATACTACATCCTACAGCCGGCTATACTTTGAAAACCAGCCGGATACAATTAACTAGACACAAACAAAATCAATTGTAGAGTTAAAAGGCAGATTGCCTTTTGACTAGTGACTATGACATGCCATAGCTCACATCCTTATCTATTACAAAAAGAATAAAGTACATGAAGTAGAAAGTTACAGACTCAAAACCTCAATGTACAGTTACCAAAAGCATGGACCTTTTCACCAACTCATGTAAGTTGGTGACATTACAGAGATGTAGCGGAAAGGTGTCCAGCTTTATGGAAAAGTACATCAGATAAAGCATGTGTCAAAAGTCTTCGGAAGAAATCTGTCTTCATGAGTTGAAGCTTCGGAAGACTTTGTCTCTAAGGCTTCGGAAGACTTCATCTTTGTCTTCGGAAGATATTGGTCTTGGCTTCGGAAGATTTCACACTTAGAATATTTCTGTTGCATGTATGAAACTTCCTAAGCATTTTTCTTCAATGCACTTGTGCAACATGCAGGATAGACTTTGGATGTTTGAGTTGCATCATCCTCTTCATTAATCGCTACAGAGTTGTATATGATGAAGTCTTTGGCAAATCATATGTATCTAAAAAAAGATTATACACATTCCATATGATAGGGTTAAGTCAATAAAGAATCACATTAATGATTTCAAAAAATTGGTGTTAGATTTGGCCAATATAGATGTTGAGATTGATGAAGAAAATCAGGTGATCTTATTCTTGAATTCACTCCCATCATCCTATGAAAATTTTGTTGACACCCTCATGTTTGAAGAGAGACACTTTCAATGGAAGATGCACTATATTCACTAAACTCTAAGGAACTAAAGATACGAAATGATATCAAGGATGATTCTGGTGAGGGTTTATTTATTAGGGGAAGGCCTGATCAAAGGACCATGAAACCAAGATCATCAAGCCGTTAGTCAAAATTCAAACGCATGTGCTTTTGTGTACAATTTAGAAAAACACCTTAAAAGAGATTGTAAAAAAAGAAGTAAGAAGAATAAGTTTGATTCTAGCTCTTTCAAGAATCAAGTAAATAGGTCTCTTAGAAGCTCTGTGGATGGCTATGAAAGTGCAGATGTGTTAGCAGTCACAAGAGGAGATGCAAGGGGAGATTAGATCATGGACTCCGGTTGTTCTTACCACATTACCCTAGATAAAGGGTTCTTAGGAATTGAAGTTAGAAAATCTTGGTACAATTAAATTGGGGGATGATAGGGTGTGTACAATTCAAGGGTATGGTAATGTGGTCTTGACATTACTAAATGGTACTAAAGTTGAGTTGACAAATGTAAGGTACATTCCTCAACTAACAAAGAATTTCACATCATTAGGCATTTTTGAAACTATAGGGTGTTTAGTTAACCTGAAGAATGAAAAGGAAAAAGCTATCAAAGGGTCTATGGTGGTAATGACTAGCATAAGGAAAGATAATAACATATGTGTGCTGGATGGCTAGGGAAATCAAGGACTTATGAATGCAGTTGAAGGGATGAAACTCACACAGGCTATGATGTGGCATTAGAGGCTTGGTCACATAAGTGGTAAAAGGTGGTTGGAATCAAGGAAACAAGAGGTGATTCATGGTCTAAAGGAGTGTGACTTTGGCTTCTGTGAGCACTGCATAATGGGCCAGTATCACAAGGCCAAGTTCAAGAAAGATATTCATTCTACAAAAGGTATCTTGGACTATGTTCATGTTGATCTCTTAGGACCTGCTAGAACTGAGTATTTGGGAGGGGTTTCTTATTTTCTATGTATTATTGATGATTATTCAAGAAGAGTTTACGTCTACATTTTAAAAGGCAAACATGAAACCTTCAAAAATTTAAAGAATTGAGGGTGCTAGTTGAAACTCAAAGAAACATAAAGGTTAAGAAGTTAAGGACTGATAATGGCCTAGAGTTTTATAACAATGAATTTAACTAATTTTGTAAAGCTAATAGTATTTCTAGTCATTTATTAGTACGAGGTACAATCCAACAAAATACGCTGGCAGAGAGAATGAACAGAACTCTTTTAGACAAGGTAAGGTACATGTTACATGAGTCTAGTCTGCCTACTAGATTTTGGGAAGAAGCTCTAGCCAATGTAGCCTATCTAGTGAATAGATCACCTTTACCAGCTATAGAGAACATGGTTCCTATGGAGAAATGGTTAGGCTATAAGACTTAGCATGATAACTTGAAGATTTTTGGAGCTTTAGCATATGCTCATACCAGTCAGGGGAAGTTGGATCCAAGGGCATAAAGATGAATTAAGTTAGGGTATTTAGAAGGAGTTAAAGGATACAAACTCTATAATTCAAAGGTCATTTATAAGCATGGGTGTGATATTAGTAAAGAGGATACCATGTATAAGAATGTTATTGGTAAAGACCTTGTTGATTCATATGTTAGTCAGGAGGTTTAAATTGAGGTGGAGCCCCAAGGTGAGGGGGGATATCCCTTAATGACAATATGCTAGGTAGCAGTTCATAAGAGGTGTCACATGGAGTTAATAAGTCTAGTTCTATTCCTAGAGAGTATAGCATAGCTAGAGAAAGGCCAAGAAGATTTATACATCTTCTAGCTAGACACGAAACCAATGAAGATATCTCAGCTTTTGTGTTTCTTGCTACTGAATAAGAGTGCACCCAGGAACCATTAACCTACAAAGAAGCTTTAGCTTCAAAGGATAAAGTTAAATGGGTCTCAGCCATGGATGAGATGAACTCTTTACACAAGAACAAGACTTGGATATTGGTTGATAGGCCTAAAGATCAAAAGCTTGTGGATTGCAAGTGAATTTTTAAAATAAAAGAAGGATTATAGGGTGAACCACCTAGGTATAAAGCATGATGGTGGCAAGAAGCTTTGCCTAGCAAGCTAGGATAGACTATAATGAGATCTTTCCCAAGTTGTTAAACAGACTTCAATTAGAGTAATTCTAACCCTAACGACCTGCTTAGATCATGAGTTGATGTCAAGACAACTTTCCTGCATGATACTCTTGAAGAAAGGATTTACATGAGACAACCTAAGGTTTTGAGGTACCTGGTGAAGAGCACAAAGTGTGTTTATTACAGAAGTCCCTATATGAATTAAAACAGTCACCAAGACAATGGTACAAACGCTTTGATGAGCATGTGATTACTCATGGTTTCAATAGGAGCTGTTATGGTAGTTGTGTCTATTTTAAAGAATTTATAACTAGTGATTCTTGTATCTAATACTATATGTTGATGACATGCTAATTGCTTGAAAGAGTATACAGGAAATTCAAGTAACTAAGGAGTTATTGATGTTAGAGTTTGACATGAAGGAGTTGGGTAGTACAAGGAAGATTTTGGGAATGGAGATTGTGAGAAATAGAGAACTAAATTTTTAAAGTTAAGTCAAAGCTCTTATTTTCATAAGGTGGTGTCTAACTTTAACATGGATAGGAGTAAGCCTATTATAACTCCTATGGCTCAACATTTTAAACTTTCAACTCATGATAGTCCCAAAATAGATCAAGAGGTGGCATGTATGGCTAATGTTCCTTATGCTCAGGTAGTGGGAAGTTTGATGTACTTGATGGTTTGTATCCATCCAGATAGTAGCTATGTTGTTAGTATAGTCAGTAGATATTTGTCCAATCTAGGCAAGGCATCTTGGGATGTAGTTAAGTGGGTACTAAGGTATCCGAATTGAACTAGAGTTATTGGTTTAGTGTTTGGTAAGCATCATGGTGTTGAAAACTTAGTAACTGGTTATGTTGACTCATATTTTGCTAAGGATCATGATCGAGGTCGATAAGTAACTGGGTATGCTTTTACAATCACGGGTTATTGTTAGTTGTAGAGCAACCTTACAACATGTAGTTTCTCTATCTTCAACTGAAGTAATGTTTGTTGCTCTAACAGAAGCAGTCAAAGAAGACATTTGATTAAAAGGGTTCATCACAGAACTTAGTATTAAGTTGAATGATGTAGTTGTATTATATGACAATGGTAGAGCTGTGCAACTGTCTAAGCATCAGGTTTTTCACTATCGGTCTAAGCATATCAATGTCAAGTTATACTTTATTCGAGATGTGATAAACTCCAAGCAAATAAAAGTGCAAGAGGTTGACATTTTACTTAATGTTGCAGACATGCTTGCGAAGGCTTTAACTGGTCCTAAGTTTGAGTACTGTTTGGAGAAGCTGAATATTAACTTACTTGAGTTCAAGGTGGAGATTGTTAAATGTGATCTTCAAGTCAGTGAGGTTATGTTTGATTGTTTGGTATGAAGTATATATGTAGTTTAGTGCTAGATAGTCAACTTCAATAAATAAGGGACTATTAGTGTAATTTTGTTGTTTGTCTACTCAGACATGTAGTTAGATCGTTAAAAGTTTATTAAGAGAGGAAATGATTGAGTAATGGTTGTAACTTCATTCATTCATTCACATTGTCGTCTTCTTCCTAAGTATTGAATAATTCAGTTTTTATTCTTCCGAGTATTGTTCTTAAGTTCATTATCGAGTGAACATCTTCATTTTCAACCCAAGTTTATAGTGTGAATACATAAAAATCGTTTCAAACCGAATCTTTTAAAATAGTGTTGCAAAAACCTTCAGTTTCACCATCAAAATCATCGTTACGATGCCACATATCTTTTGTGCTTTGGTTTCCCAACCTTATTTTAATTTGTTATTTTAGGAAAAATTAATTAAGTATTTTTTTTCTATATTCTAGATGTATTCAAGATATCTAAATGAATATTAAATATTTAAAAATAAATTCCACTCGTATGCTACGCATATTCTTAATGCGACTCCATTGACTTTTCGTTCACCAATAACATCTTCTAGATGTGCTTGAATCACAAAGTCACTAAGCAATTCATGCAGAAAACCTATGTCACAGAAAAAGTTGTCCAGCGACCTAATTTAACAATCTTATTTTCTGCTTTATTATTATTCATATTAGAAGAAAAAGTCATAATAGTACTAGTCACTAGAAGCTCAGTAGAAAAAGTAGCAAGTCTAATATGTAAGAGATGTTGGTTGATTAAAACCCTTATTTGGAAAATCAAAAAGATAAAATCACAACTAAAGAAAAGAAATTGTACAATACGTATGTTTAAAATTATCTAGACCTATTTTAGACAAGTTACTAAAATATAAATAGAGAGAAATTACATACGTTTTCTTCCAAGACAAAAAATCAATTACATATTTTTACTTTTTAAAACATATATATTACATATTCACTCATTTTAATAAAATTATATTTGAATAATTATTTTACCCGTTATTTTATTAAGTTATTTTTACATATTTCCTTATTAAACTATCAATTATAAATTTCCTTAAGTTTGAGTCTTTTATATAAATAAAAATAATAAAAATACATTTTCAAATACAAATCAAAGTTTAAAACTTTATTTTAAAACAACAATCACCGATAATCAAAGTTCTATCTCCAACTACAAAACATAATTGTCAAAGATTTAAATAATTATAATAGCAAAACATCAATACACAAACATCCCTTAGTAAAAACAAAGTAAAATAGTCAATTAATGGGTTAATTTTAATAAAATGGATAAATATGAAATATATATGTTTTAGGAATGAGAAATATTTAATTGGTTTTTTTGCTAGGAAAATTATGTAATTTATGGTCTTAAAAATAAAAAAATTGTAAAAATCCCAAAACAAGGGAGAGCTAAGATATGATTTTAAATTGTTTAGAGGGAATGAAATTTCTTACGTGGTTGGTAACTTCATTGCATTGACCAACTAAATGTTACACTTTTTAATTTTTTTCCCTCACAATATTACATTTCATTTCATTTGAAAATTTGTGTGCCAAACGCTATCTTAAGAGTTTTATTTCTCATGGAGCTCTTCAACAGTTCCATAAGGGTGGGGCTTACAGTACTGTGGACGACGTTGCATGGCAACACTACCATTGATCCCCCACACCGTGTCATTCGGCCGTTTCACGACATCCCGACACCAGGATATTGCGGATGTTTTCTCTCCATTTTGAAGCCTACGTTTCTTCACCATGCCAACATCCACCACAGTATGAGCACTCCCCTCTCACATGATATGGTGTGGTGTGTTGTGATGTAATACATTTTAATTGATGGGTATTTTGTGTAGTGTGTTATGTATGATGTGAGTGCTCCCACCACACTTATATCCATAGTTAACTTCATAGTTACATGACAATTATAATGTATTCATATTTAGATCTTCCTATTAAATTGTATCAAATTTATATAATAATAATTACCAATTTAATTGTGCTTAATAGTTTATACATTATGGTATGTGGATTGTAAGTTATTTTATTTTTTCTTTACTCTTTTACTTTTAACCTTATAGTTTTCATCTTTTACATTTAATACTAATATTTTTTTTCACTTTCAACTTAAGTCTCATTTGCTTTAAGTCTTTTATAAAATTTTTATTTTATGTTTCGGTCTAAACTTTTCGAGTTAACATACTATAACATGCGTATGTGGTTTAACATATTTACATATTTTTCGGTTTAGTGACCATGTTGTAATTTGGGTTTCGGTTTAATTTATACACATTAACACGTAGTAACACACGTGCATGATTCAACGTTTTTACGTCTATTTTTCGTTCGGTTTTAATTATTTCGTTTTACGATTTTTCTGATGTTGGTGGTCGCTAGCAACGATTTAACATTGATGCTACTTGACATGTTTTACGGCCCCGCTGAGTACTAGTTATAGCCAATATTCAACATATATTTGTAAAAGCTATTATATGTATGCATACAAATAATTTAAATCCACGTATAACCTTAATCAGATCAAAAAAATTCTCTATAACTTATCTAATATGGTTCATGCAATTCAAATCACGAAACGTTCGTGCTTAAGAGACCTTATATTATTAAGAGAATCTCAATATCAATTGAGCTCTAATAATATACATTAGAGAATAATAATATGTTATATATTGTTTAGTACACCTATATATGATGTCAATAGAAATAGCTGCATCTAATTGCACAAAGAGATTATGTCTTATCATCATTTTTAAATATTTACGCAAACACTCATGTCACAAATCATTCTTATATCTTATAACTAGTTTAGTATGTCGTGTATTACACGTGTTGAATAAATAAAATAATAAATAATTAGTAATAAAAATTTATAAATGATAAAACCATGTTTGAAGATAAAATATGATTATAATTACATATGAATAACTATTTCAATTAATAATCAATAGATAGGTTATAGACAGATAGATACATAGATAAATAGATAGTCTAGTTAAACAGATTATAATTAATAATAAACATGAAAAGTTACAGTACAATATTTTAATATAATATATGTATAAATATATATGTATTTATTCAAGAGATAAAACAATTATACTATTTTTAAATATTTTATCTAAATAGTTTCATTTTTAAATATTTGTTTTAAGATTTTATTATAAAGTTTTATTGTTTATAAAAATATTGTTTATTAAAAAGTCAAGTTTCTAATTATTCTGGTTGATTTAATAAAACTCCTTTTAGAAAATTCTACTTTTTATAATTATTTTAAAAAAAGACTAAGTTAAAATATTTTGTTTCAAATGGTTCAATGTTTTAGAAAATATATGAATTTAAATTTTTAATAAAATTATTTTTAAAAACATAGTTAGATTTTTAAAAAATATAGATGAAAGAGAAAAATATATCAATTGATCAAATTAGTTTTATAAAAAGAGATAAATTGTTTGAGTTTTTAAATTACTTTAATATCCTTTTAGAGGGAAAATAAAGTGGAGATGCTTAGAAAAATGAAAAATATCAAAAAAGTATTTTAAGAATATAACAAATGACAAAAGAAACTTTCTTTTATTAATATGTATAGATTTTATTTTACGCATTCCACAAAGATCGAATTATCTCCACAAACAAGAAACTTTATTCATTAATATCTTTTGTATTTCTGTTATTTTCAATCATCACTCTCTCTCTTTATTCAATTATGGAAAGTATACTTTTGGATCTCCATCATATCGTGTATTCCATTCATTGTAATACTTTTACAATGAGAAAAAGTTCACAAAATAGTAACCAAGTTTAATGAGTGTTCCAATCAGGTCACTCAAGTTTTAAACTGTTTCAATTACATAATTAAAATTGGGGGTGATGTTCTAATCCTATATAATTGACATGCTTAGCAGGTAATTATTTATTTATCAAATAAAAAAAAATCAAATTTCAAATTCCCAAAAGAAATAATAAAAAAACCCTAAAAGAAAACCATCCATATTCTCTGAAACCATCGACGTCCAACACCACCAGGATCGCCACCACCACCGACATCCGGCCCACCATCGTTGGTCAAGGTCGCCATCCTCCCCCCTCTCCATCAACCCATCGCCATCCCCCCGGCCAGCAAACCCGTCGACCCCCCACCATCAACGTCCCTTTACATCGCAGCCCACTATTGCCGGCCACCACCACTGATGTCCAGCGCACCATCGCCGGTCACGGTCGCCATCGCCCCCTCGCCATCAAACCCGACAGCCAACACCATCACCAGCCAACACTATCACCGGCCAACACCATCGCCCCCTACCACCATTGTCCCCCAACATCGCAACCCACCTACGTCTGTCAACCTACGTAATCGTTGTCAACCTACCTTCGACCCATCACCTTTGAAGCTATGTCAAGTGTTGTTGATGTTGTGAAAGATACAAATGATGATAACCTTTATTCGGTATCAATTGAGCAGTAGGTATGACATATGTAAACTAGTTTTTTTGTTAGTTTTTTAAGTTTTAATTGATCACTAGTTTGATTTAGTTGAGAATATGATTTGTTATTATGATCGTATATATTATTTATAATATTTATAGTAGTGTGATTTGATTTTTGTCAGATGTTTGATGATGAAGATGTTAGTATGAATGATCCTTTTCTAAATTACTTTGTTTTGACAATAATGATAAAGACCAATTTGATGCTAATTCTATTGATGATTGAAGTGGAAGTGAACAAAATTATGATAAGGATATAAATGATCTTAGTGTAGAGGATGAAGGTGTTGTTTATCCTTGTTATGATCCCAATATGGATTGGAAATTAGTGAAACCCATTGAAGGAATGAAATTTGAGAGTCCTGTACAATTAAAAGAAATGTTGATTGATTATGGTGTATCAAATGGTTATCAATTAGTGTTCACAATAAACGACCATGATCAGTTGTTAGTAAGATGTGGTATTGCAGAAACTGTAGAAGATGGTAAAGGAAAAAAAGGATGTTTAGAAGTGCCTGTTTAGGCTTTGGGCCTCAAGGGTCACAAGTAAGAATCTTTTTAAATAAAAACATTGAATGATAAACATACATGCTCAAGATAGTTTTCATTAGGTTCTCTTGTTACATATTCTTGGATTGCAAAAAAATATTTCAAACAAATAGTTCAAAATCCTGAAATTAGTTTAAGGGAAACGCAACAAGATATAATGAGAAAATACCAATGTAGAGTGAGTATTGGACAATGTAGAAGAGCAAAAAAGAAAATATTCGATGACTTTGAAGGTGGATTGAATGAATATTATGTTAGACTTCCAGATTATCGAGCTGAGATATTAGAAACAAACCCAGGGAGTATAGTGAAGATGGTCGTGGACATAATGCCAAATGGAGAGATTTATTTTAGTAGTTACTATATATGTTTTCAAGCGGTTAAAGATGGATGGATAAATGGTTGTAGGAAAGTTATCTGCTTAGATGGGTGTTTTCTAAAATGTAGTGGTCAGTTACTCTCAGCTGTTGGCAGAGACGTCAATAATCATATTTTTCCTTTAGCATGGGTTGTGGTATCTGTTAAGAATAAGAAAACTGGACATCGTTTCTCAATCTATTGAGAACAACATTTGTATGAAGAGTGGAGTTGGACTTACTTTAATTTCAGATGAACATAAGGTATTTTGTACTTAATATGCAATTATTTACATGTTGTTTATTAACATTTATGTTATGGGTTTGTTATTCATCAGGGTATTATAGAGGCTGTGAAGGATGTATTTCTAGATGCTGAGCACAGGCAATGCACAAGACATATTTATGCAAACCTTAAAAAGAAATTACGTGCGCTTGTGTTTAAAAATCTATTTTGGGCTGCTACAAATTCTACAACTAAATAATAGTTTGAAGAGAATATGGAAGAGTTAAAATCCATTACAAAGGTGCATATAATCATCTTATGGAGAGAAACCCAACTACTTGGTCGAGAGCTTTTTTGAAATTGGTAGAACATGTGATGCATTCGAGAATGGAATGAGTCAAAGCTTTAATTCACGTATTCGAATTGCGAGAAGGAAGCCCATTATTAATATGTTTGAAGAAATTAGAACATTTGTTATGCGTAGAATATTTTTAATGGTGATAAAATCACGAAGATTTGAACATGAAGTATGTTATAGAATTAGAAAAAAATTAGAAGATATAAAAAAACCAAAGGTAAAGGTTACATTTTTAAATTTATGTTATTTTGTTATAAGTTTTTATTGACTTTTGAGTTGATTATGTAGGCTTTACAATATTGTCCCTAGTAGTAACAACATATTTGAAGTAAGAAGTGAAAAGAATGCATTTGTAGTAAGATTAAGGAGCAGACTTGCACTTGTGGATTATGGAAATTGTCGGGCATACCTTATGTTCATTCGGTAGCAGCTTTAGGGTTTATCAACAAAGACCCTGAAACTTATGTTAGTAACCGGTTTAAAAAACATGTTTAAGGAAGCATATAAATATGGTATTAACCACTAAAGGGAAGTATGTATTGGCCTACGACAGATGACATCAAAGCCCTACCATCAAAAGAAAGACGAATGCCTGGTAGACCAACAGTAAAAAGAAAAAGAGACCCTTTAGAAAAAAAGAAGAGACAATGAAGGTTGGAGTTGGAAGAAAAATGACTTGTCAAAATTGTCAAGGAAGTGGACATAATATGAGGTCTTGCAAACGAGAAAAAAGACCCACAACCAAATGAAGCAAGACCTAAAGGTAGAATAAAAAAGTGTGACCCGTTTAGGTGTATTTGAGTTAATTTTGTTTCTTTTGGACATATTTTGGTGTCATTTTGACCCGTTTGGGAACGTATCTTGGTAGTTTTTGCCCATTTGGGAGTGTTGTGATGTAATTTTGACTTTTTTAATGCATTTATATAATTTTGACCCTTTTTGGTATATTATGATGTATGTTGACCCATTTGGGCTTATTTAGGTGTATGCTTGTGTATTTGGTATGTTGACCTGTTTAAGCATATTTAGGCGTATGTTTGTGTATTTGGTATGTTGACCCACTTGACTATATTTAGGTATATTTTGGTATTGTGAAGTCGGCTGGAGCAATAAACATCCGAGCATGTTCTTGACAGAAGGATAAACAACCAAAACCAAAAGTCAAATCAATAACACGAACTATCAAAGATTGGTTTCATTGATAAAACCTAACGATTACAAGCTCATTACAATATAAGAATCAAGACTCTTGGCAAGGGGAGATCGAGCATGATCTCCCCTCTCATCCGGTAGCCCTAGGCTTCGGGCAGACTCCCTCTCAAATCCTTATCTCTCTACACATTGAAACTGGTATATATAAGCCTCGACCCATATTAGATGCGATTGGGCCCATTCGTGCGATTAGACCATGCGTATGGTTCAATCGTACGACTGGACCATGCGTATGGTTCAATCGTACGATTGGACCATACTTATGGCTGGTCCATTAGCATGGCTCAGTCGTACGACAGAGTCTCATTCGCATATGCTCCTGCGAATGACCCAGTTTCATGTGTTTACAACATATCAGGTGTATTACATTAAGCCTAGACTATTCGATAAGCGACGGACACACTATATATGACTATATATGCTCCAACAAATTCCCCCTTGGACGTTGCTTGCGAATAGTAGATAACACCACTTACAATCTTCAGTCAATCTTTGCTCTGGTTTCCAATAGAATCAAGCGAACAACCATATTAGCCAACGTTGTCGATCCGTCAGGTTGCTACAGTATCCCTGAAAATGAATTTAGGCACAATAGCTTTCGTTTACTTTGCAGAACACCATCATAGCAGCAAGATTCCCCACATGACTGATTTTTCCAGATAATGACATGAACAATTTTCGATTGCTTCAATCTTCACACAGGCGAACTTGATTAACATTAACACCTGCAGAAATTCCCCCTCACATTCAGCATATCCCAATATGTAAACGTTGTGTTCTCCTGACGTCTTCATATGATGTATTGGGCAAAAGGTTGAAGGTTCCAATTCACAGCTGACAATATCAAACAAATCAGCATGCACGTAGATTCATCATCAGAAACCTGCTCACATCATCACTTTCTGATTGCGTCTTCAATTTCTCTATACATGGATTCCCCTAAGAATGAGAATCCTCTCTATGCGGATAAATATAACTTGACTGGCTCATAAATAGTCAGATGCTCCTGACTACCTCACAAAATCAGCACCGACTGCTGATATCTTCTCTTCTCTCTTTCGTGTTCCAACTACATTCGCCTATTCTGGAAGTTCGACGAATAATGAGGTATACATCGAACTTATTTGACAAAAGAACCTCAGGGTGAATATTTTTGCTCATCCTCAAATCTGTGCAAGAAGCAGTTCCAGACTCTTTTTTTTGTCTGCAACAAATGCAGATGAGTCAATGCGGATGGCTCATTCGTGCGATTGAACATACGACTGGTACAGTCGCACGACTGAACATACGACTGGTCCAGTCGTATGAATGGTCCATAAGCATGGTCCAGTCGTACGAATGGTCTATTTGCATGGGCCAGTCGTACGAATGGTCCATTCGCATGAACGGGTCTGCATGTAGATTTTCAGATCTGCAACCGCCAGGGCTGCCCAAAACCCTAATCTGGCGTATTTTACATGAACCGAAACAAAATAGATATTATCAGATTCGAAAGGGTCATCCAAACGTGGTTTCAAGTTCGGTTTTAACATAGAAACAACACACGTAACAAGATCTGAGCAAAACACGAAGAACACGTTCTTGACGAAGAACATTGCTCTGATAACAATTGTGAAGTCGGCTGGATCGATAAACATCCGAGCATGCTCTTGACGGAAGGATAAACAACCAAAACCAAAAGTCAAATCAATAACACGAACTATCAAAGATTAGTTTCATTGATAAAACCTAACGATTACAAGCTCGTTACAACATAAGAATCAAGACTCTTGGCAAGGGGAGATCGAGCATGATCTCCCCTCTCATCCGGCAGCCCTAGGCTCCGGGCAGACTCCCTCTCAAATCCTTATCTCTCTACACATTGAAACTGGTATATATAAGCCTCGGCCCATATTAGATGCGACTGGGCCCATTCGTGCGATTGGACCATGCGTATGGTTCAATCGTATGACTGGATCATACGTATGGTTCAATCGTACGACTGGACCATGCGTATGGTTCAATCGTACGACTGGACCATACTTATGGTTCAGTCTTACGAATGTCCCAATCGCATCTCTCAGTCGCACGGCTGGTCCATTAGCATGGCTCAGTTTACAACATATCAGTGTATTACAACATATCAGGTGTATTACATTAAGCCTAGACTATTCGACAAGCGACGCACATACTATATATGACTATATATGCTACAACAGGTATAATTTGGTATGTTGGTATTAAATAATTAGTTTTACTAAACACATGTATTACACAGGTTGAATTAATAAAACATTAATATAATAAAATTTATTAATTATAAAATGATATTTTAAGGTATAATTACGTATGAGAAATAACTAAAGTAATAAGATATCAACATATTAAAATTTTGTTTTTATTTTTTTCTAAAAAATACTTTGTTTTAAAACAAACTAAAAAGGTTTTAATTATAACTCCCAAATTTGATTATTTTTTATTTTAAAAAGTTGGACTTTTTAAAAATATCAATTTTAAAATAATTCGTATTTTTAAAAAAGAGTTATGCTTTAAAAAAATTATTATTTTATAAAAAAAATTTATTTAGAACTAAAATTGATAAATAGATTTCTTTTTTAGTTTATTAAATCTAATAAAAATATTTAATAATATTATTAGTAATTAAAATAATTATTTAATAGAAGAAAGAAACGAAAACCTTTTAATAAGTTGAAATATGGTTATGCCACATGTCCACCTTATTTATCTTTTTTATTAGAATATAAAGATAGTATTTTAATACTTGGAACACAAATATATCGTCTTCGTCGAAATACTGCCCTCTGTTTTGCCAAAGCAATCCTGAGCCTTTTTCATGGGATGTAGAAGAAAATAAAGTGATAATCATTTATTGATTTAATTTAATTTAGATAGTTTAGGTTGTGCACTGAATACCTTATTAATATCACTTTTATATTATTTTAGTTCCAATAATTATTTCTAGACATGATATGATTCATCAAATTCCTTTTATTTTCCGGTTCATAAGATTGTTCTTAATTGTCATGACTAATCTCACTTCATGATGGAGACTCGTCTAGGTTCTTTAATTTAGGATTCGATTTATAAACATGGTTCGACTTGGTTTGTGCAAAGAGTTATACTAAATTCATTATTAGTAGTCTTTGTAAACATATAAAGAAAACATGATTCTCTCATTTATCTTGGAACTAACATACATAGAACATAATCCTCATACCATCTCCATCGTAGGTTGATCACATTCCTCAATATTTTTGTTAGGGTTACTATTTTCAGGCTAGTTTTCTTAGGTGATGTCGCGTATCAACCTACATGATTGACCGTGTATCTATACATAATATGTCAATCGTCTAACAATGCTACTTATAACTATTATTAACTAATGTTGGTATTATAAAAAGAATTACAATCTTTATTGAATATTATTTTTTAAGTACATTTTATTTCAAAGTATTATTATAATTCACTAAAATCATGTGAAATGGTGGAACTTTGTAGGTCAAAATAATGGTTGACTGACCAAGTCCACGAGAAAAATGTTCAAAAATATCGGCTACATAATGGCTCATGAAGAACAAGCAGACAAGGACCACAATTGCATATGTACAATCATTCATGCGTCACGCACAATCATCATATGCACTAGTAGCGAATATTCACCTTTGAATAGTTTGCTTTTAACATACACCAACTCTCTCAGTGGTGTACGTTAATGTGTTATAAAATCATACAATAATAATAAAATACATACATCGCAAGTTATAAAATGTCAAATCATTGACTTTAGCAGGTTCAAAAGTCAGCTCATTGAAAATTCGGTCAAAATATTGGCCCTTTCATAATTATTAGTTTATTACTAAATTATAAATTTGATGACCAGCACAATTTGTGAATTATTTTACATTTATGAATCACATCTATGTATTTTAATAAAAAAATTTTGAGACATCACTTATCATAATTTAAAATATCCTAAAATTATTTTTTTATGTTCCTCTTCTATTAAATATTTACATTAATTTACTAATTATATTATTTAATTATTTTTCAGATTAAATAGTTTTTAATAAATTAAAAAAGAGGTCTTTTTTTATAAATGCAATATGTAAAGAAACGGTTTTTGTAGAAAATAGTAATATTTCTAATATATCAAACTTTTTTAAAACTACAAAATATTTTAAAGCAATGTTTTAAAAAATATAATTTTTATGAACCATAATGATTAAAAATCGGAGTTATCATAAGAATTTTTTAGAAAATACGGTTTAATTTAGGACAAAATGTTTCATATCTTTATAAAAAATTAAAATACAAAATTTAAAGAAAATTATATTGTTGTCTTATTAGTTATAATCATTACTTATAGATAATTTTAATCATAATATGGTTTTATAATTAATAATTTTTTTACTAATTATTTAATATTTTATTTATCCAACTTGTGTGATACACGAGATACTAACTTAGTAATTTTAATATATTAAAAACTATAACTTAGTTATGATTTAGTATATGTAAAATAAACAATAACATCACTTGCTAACATAACAATTAAATATAAAATTTAATTTATGATCATTTGTTGATATGAATGTTATCTAAACTTTTTGTCTAACTAGAAAAAACTATCTAGTCATTCTTTAATTATTTAAATGTAAACTCATAGCTTCTGATATAAATAAAAGGAATTATCGACATATATCAATAAACGGAATTCATTTAAATAAATTGGGTTTTGAGAATACATTGTATGTCAACTAATCTTGATGATAGTTACCATTTAATTGGTAATAAAATTTCTTTAATGAATTATTAGTAAATAAATTTGAAAATGTCTGTTGTGACTTAGAATATCTGACCACTATCTATATATATATAAACAACCCAACTGTATCCATTATCAAAACACTCATTGCAAACAATGGCTTTCACTCACCATTATCTCCTTATCTTTGCCCTTTGCATCCTCTATGTAGAATCAGCAGATCCAACTGCACAATTATGCAACCAAAACTCAAACACCACCACCAATGAAATAACCAAAAACATAGACTCGGTTCTAACCACACTGGTCAAAGCCGCTTCGGAATCGGGCTACAGCAACACCTCATCGGGCTCAGGTCGAGCCCGAGTGTTTGGTCTAGCCCAATGCCGAGGCGACGTGCCTAGAGATGAGTGCTCAAATTGCCTCCAAACCGCAGCAAAAGAAATAAAAAATATTTGTCCGGACCGAGTCGATGCTAGGCTATGGTACGAGTATTGCTTCATAAGGTACAACACCGAAAAGTTCTTCGGGCAGGTAGATACGGGGTATGGAACGTTTTACTATAATGTTGAAAACGTTACGGACCCGAAAACATTTAATAGCGCGCTTGGTGCACTTATGTATCGTATTAATTCAATGGCGAGTGCACCGGGTAACAAAGGTATCGCGAAAGACATGACTAAGTTGTCAGATTTCTTGACACTTTATGCGTTGTCGCAATGTACGAGAGATTTGTCTGAGCTCTCGTGTCGCCAATGTTTAGCGATAGCTGTGGGGGATTTTCCGACTTATTGCGACAGCAAGAAAGGGTGTAGAATCATATATAGCAGTTGTTATGTTAGATATGAATTGTATCCTTTTTACTTTCCACTTGATGATCAGAAGAAGGCTCATGAAAACTCTATGAAGTCACACTACTTATCCGTCGTTAAAAGATCTTGAGTTTTGGTGACGGATTAGAAGAAATTGTTCCTTTGTTCAGGTTATTATTATCAATAAATGTATGTTTGATGTGTCATGTAGTCTTTTGTTCTTCTGTTTTAATCTCTACTAAATAAACAAACAAATATCACGCTGATGGATCGTTTGTCCATTTGATAGCCAGTCAGTGAAATTCAATGATATTCATTGCTGACGAGAATCCATCAGTGATGTCTTGTAGGAAATTTCGTCATGTGTTATAGCTTCTCCGACACATATTCATCAGCTGATGGCTGTGGAAAGTTTATTGGTGGAGATCCACAGTTTTATTACAACCTTTTTAGAATGACTATATTATTAAAACACGACTAACAAGAAGCTAAATAGATAAAAGTATCTATAAAAAGGGGTTTTGAAGCCGCTCTATCCGATTAACTTTACACTTACGAGATCAAATTGTGGGCAAATATATCCATAGGTAAACACTTGCTAAACCAAGCCGTGATTAACCTCCATAGTCTTCCAACAATGGGGCATTCAACAAAAATATGTGTAGATTGTCTCCAGTTGTTCGTTACATAATGGGCAAAGGATGCACGGAACATCCATACCTTTTTGATCTAGATTAACACCCATAGGTATACGATCAAGCAAAATCCTCCACGATCATATATTCATCTTTCTCGTAATGCTTTTTAGACAAATAGTGTAGCAACCACTAAACGAAAGAATGAACTCATCAATGAGCTATCTAACCGCTTTAACCAAGACAGTACCACTCATCGTTGTCATCACTCCATGCAATTGCCCAAGTAATTTGATAAGCTAAATAAGTTGTTTGTGTTGATTTCTCCTCAAATAGATCTGTATCAGGTCTAAGAATTTCGACTCCCTTTTGAAAAGCCAAACAATTCTTGTCATGCTTTAACACAAACAGCCTTGAGATTGTTTTCTAATATAAACGTTTTATTGGAATTCAAAATTTCTAATATCTCGTTATCTTCTATTTATCATACCCGATTTACTTGCCATATCTATTCTTAGTTTCTAGTTTAATTTGTGTTTATCTATACTATATATAAAGTATATGAGAAGAGTATTTAAAATACCATAATATTAAAAACACTTAACTCATTTAATGCATGATGTACAACCATTTTTAAAAATAAAATAGTATTTTTAACATTATTTATAAATTATCTCTTACTATTAGTTATATAATAACCTTATAATTACTATAAATTACATAATGTGAGGTCAGTTGGATCGGTAAACATCCGAGTATGTTCTTGACGAAATGATAAACAACAGCAAACACCAAGAGACAATCAATAACACAAACTATAATTTAATGGTTTCATTGATAAAACCTAACGATTACAAGCTCGTTATAACATAAGAATCAAGACTCTTAGCAAAGGGAGATCGAGCATGATCTCTCCTCTCATCCGCCAGCACCTAGGCTCCGGGCAGACTCCTCTCAAATCCTTAATCTCTTTACACATTGAAACTGGTATATATAGGTCTCGGCCCATATTAGATGTGACTGGGCCCATTCGTGCGATTGGACCATGCGTATGGCCCATTCGTGCGATTGGGCCATGCGTATGGTTCAATCGTACGACTAGACCATACTTATGGTTCAGTCTTACGAATGTCCTAATCACATCTCTCAGTCGCACGACTGGTCCATTAGCATGGCTCAGTCGTACGATTGAGTCTCATTCGCATACGCTTCTGCGAATGACCTAGTTTCATGTGTTTACAACATATCAGGTGTATTACACTAAGCCTAGACTATTCGAGAAGCGATGGACACACTATATATGACTATCTATGCTCCAATAAATTCCCTCTCGAACGTTGCTTGCGAATAGTAGATAACACCTCTTACAATCTTCAGTCAATCTTTGCTCTGGTTTCCAATAGAATCAAGCGAACAACCATATTAGCCAACGTTGTCGATCCGTCAGGTTGCTACAGTATCCCTGAAAATGAATTTAGGCACAATAGCTTTCGTTTACTTTGCAGAACACCATCATAGCAGCAAGATTCCCCACATGACTGATTTTTCCAGATAATGACATGAACAGTTTTCGATTGCTTCAATCTTCACACAGGCGAACTTGATTAACATTAACACCTGCAGAAATTCCCCCTCACATTCAGCATATCCCAATATGTAAACGTTGTGTTCTCCTGGCGTCTTCATACGATGTATTGAGCAAAAGGTCGAAGGTTCCAATCCACAGCTGACAATATCAAACAAATCAACATGCACGTAGATTCATCATCAGAAACCTGCTCACATCATCACTTTTTGATTGCGTCTTTAATTTCTCTAAACATGGATTCCCCCTAAGAATGAGAATCCTCTCTTAGCGGATATATATAACTTGATTGGCCCATAAGTAATCAGATGCTCATCAACACCAATTGCTGACATCTCTCCTCTTTTTCGTGTTCCAACTACATTCACCTATTCTGGAAGTCCGACGAATAATGGGGTATACATCAAACTTATTTGACAAAAGAACCTCAGGGTGAATATGCTTTGCTCATCCTCAAATCTGTGCAAAAAGCAGTTCCAGACTACTTTTTTTGGTCTGGAACAAATGCGGATTAGTCAATGCGGATGGTTTATTCGTGCGATTGAACATACGACTGGTCCATTCGCACGAATGGTCCATTAGCATGGTCCAGTCGTACGAATGGTCCATTCGCATGGCCCAATCGCATGAACGGGTCTGCACGCAGATTTTCAAATCTAAAGCCGCCAGGGCTGCCCAAAACCCTAATCTGATGAATTTTACATGAACCAAAACAAAATAGACATCATCAGATTCGAAAGGGTGATCCGAACATGGTTTCAAGTTCAATTTTAACATAGAAACAACACACGTAACAAGATCTGAGCAAAACACGGAGAACACAAAGTGGGTTTAATGTCAAGATCTGAAATTAGATAAAAAAATCAAGAGCTCGGTTGCTAGAATGATTGTTAGATCATTCCAGCAGTAACCGGCTTTGATACCAATTGTGAGGTTGGCTGGATCGGTAAACATCCGAGCATGTTTTTGACGGAATGATAAACAACAGTAAACACCAAGAGACAATCAATAACACGAACTATAACTTAATAGTTTCATTGACAAAACCTAACGATTACAAGCTCGTTACAACATAAGAATCAAGAGTCTTGGGAAGGGGAGATCGAGCATGATCTCCCCTCTCATCCGGCAGCACTTAGGCTCCGGGCAGACTCCTCTCAAATCCTTAATCTCTCTACACATTGAAACTAGTATATATAGGGCTCGGCCCATATTAGATGCGACTAGGGCCATTTGTGCGATTGGACCATGTGTATGGCCCATTCGTGCGATTGGGCCATGCGTATGGTTGAATCGTACGACTGGAACATACTTATGGTTCAGTATTACGAATGTCCCAATCGAATCTCTCAGTAGCACGACTGGTCCATTCGCATGGCTCAGTCGTACGACTGAGTCTCATTCGCACGACTGGTCCATTCGCATGGCTCAGTCGTACGACTGAGTCTCATTCGCATATGCTCCTGCGAATGACCCAGTTTCATGTGTTTACAACATATCAGGTGTATTACATTAAGCCTAGACTATTCGACAAGCGACAAACATACTATATATGACTATATATGCTCCAACACATAAAATTTTATATCTACCCATAAATCAAAAAGAAATTAATTTGTGTTAAGATTTTTGTTATATCAATTTATCATGTTTAAAAACTTTTTGATACTACAATCGTAAATGTGTATTTTTTAAACGTTTTAGTGTAAATTTTTTGTTGAACCTATATGTTTTTTTGCAACGTACAATAAGTTAATGCATAAATGTACAACTCGTCATGCAAAATCTATTTATTTGATGTTTTAAATTATGCCTTAAAAATATAATAAACTTTTGTAAAATTACTATAAGACTAACAATTTTAAAAACTCGTATTAGATATCAAATGTTGCCCGCCTTATTACACGGGTACCCTTCTAGTACATTCTTATTCTTCTTGTAATCAATCACTAGAAAATAAAAGAGTCAACTTTGATTCATCAATTCTGAGATGGTATTAAAGCGGTCCTAAGAACTCCGAACCCAATCAACCTCGATCATGGATCTATCAAGAAACCCGAGAAAACTATTGCGAACTACATGCTATGGATGCGTTGTGATGCCATGTTAAAAAGGTGGCTTACGACTACCATGGAATGAGATAAGAAACAATGTGATATATGCGAACACCTAAGCATGTAAATGAACCGAATGTTCATAACAAAAAGTTAAATAGTTAAATAAACGAACACAAACAAAAATTTTTATTTGTTTATATAAATGAACGAACATGAAACATGTTTTATTCATTTTTTAATCGTGAACATTCGTTATGTTTGTTTATTTACGTTCGTTTATGTTCGTTTGATTACGTTTGTTCATTTATGTTTTGAACAAAAAATTCTTATACATATATTTATGGTTTTTGAGTTAATTACATCGTTAGTCTTTGTTGTTTCTAGAAAGTAACACCATAGGGTACTAAATCTTTTTGTTACATCTTTGGGTATTAAGGGTTATTTTTTGTAACACACCAAGGTAATGATGCAAACATTCATTTAAAATTAACGATACCTCATCATGTGCATACAATGTTAGGGCAAATCCTTCTTTTACCACTTACAACTTGAATATATATTAATCCCCCTTCTTTGAACTTGAATAGCACCACCATTCAATTATACGATCATGCTTCCAAGTTAGCTTTTAAAATCGATTAGTGTTAGGGTTCCAAAAGTGACGATCAAAATGTAGGTTCTTAGAGGCAAAGATGATGTAGACATTGAATTACTATAAAGTAAATGATTTCAATCTTATGTATACCTTATAAAATGATCAAAATTTGTGTTTCAAATTGATTATGAATGTTCGTCTTCTTGTTTTAAGGTAAAGATCATTATCCAAACCATTTTTCGATCAAGATTCACCATGGAGGAGCTTTTATAATTAAAAATAATCATAGGGTTCCAGAAAGGTTCAAGGAAAATTACCTGGATTTGTTGCATACGGAGAATTTTGATATTTTTGATTTTGCTTGATATTGATACATAGTTAGGTTACACCAACGCTTTATATCTATTTTGCTATTATTAAAAATTCCTAGAAGGGATTTTAGATTTGGATTATGGGCTTTAGCTTCTGATCAATATTTATCAAATTTCTTAAGGCTTGTTAAAAATCATAAGTGGGTCTTAATTTATGCAACAACTATGAGTGATTATGATTTAATAAATCCTTATTTGGAAGATGATGAAAAAAGGATGATGAGAACTTAGAAGATGAAATGGATATGGTAAATTTCATAGTTAACTTGAATGAGGGTGATGAAGATCAAGAGGAAGAACATTATCTGAGTAATGATTCATTTGCTAAATCTTCCTATGAAGATGTAATATCAATTGAAAATATTAGAAGAAAATTATTTAGGAGATTTAGAAAAGAACAAGAGGGTAGTAAACATTAATGCACCTTTTATGTTGGACAAAAGTTTAGTAGTAGTTAAGAAGTAAAGAATTGATTAGAAGACACTTAATAAGGAAAATATCATTTTATAGAAATGACAAAACTAGGGAGATGGCTAATTGCAAAAGAACTATTCCACGATTTGTAAAAGAACCGATCCAAGGCCCATGTCCAACTAATAACCCAAGTCAAAATGCTAGTCAAAAACCAATTCAAGGCCCAAGTCAACTCAACAAAGTGGATGCTAATAAAGCTGGTCAAAGTTAAAAAGAAGGTAGTAGGAAAACTCTGAAGAACCCTAATAAATGTCCTTGGGTCTTGTATGTTTCTATATCAAAAGATGATCCAACTTGGGTGGTTATAACACACAACCTAGAACAAAATGCCTTCAAAAAAGGCATGTCAAGTTATTTACTTTAGATTAGCCGTTAAAGAAAATCCAAGATTAGATTGAGTCAAACCCTAGGATACCTATCAAGGCTCTCAAAACACATATGTAGAAGAAGTATGGAATGAATATTTAAAAAATGAAGGCATTTAGGGCTAAGGCAGAAGCATCTAAGTAGATATTGGGTGAATACATTAAGAAGTATAGTGTTTTAAGGGATTATGTGTATGAATAGCAAAGAGTAAATCCATATACTACAATAAAGATTGGTGTGGAACTTGAGCCTAATCCTAATTCTGAAGTTTAAATTTTTGAAGAATTTATGCATGTCTTGGTCCATTAAAACATGGTTTCAAAGTCTGTAAAAAAGAAATACTAGGCTTGGATGGTGCTTTCATGAAGGGGTCATATTCAAGCTAATTACTAACTGCTATGGTATGGATCCTAATAATAGGATATATCCACTTGCTTATGGCATAGTTGAGTCAGAGTCTATACATAGTTTGACTTGTTCTTGCAAAACCTGGAAGGTCATCTTAGATTACAAACAAACTCTAATTTCACTTTTATACAAGATCGATAAAAAAATTATCATTCTAGCTCTTGCAGAATGGTCATATGCTAAACACAAGTTATATGTCAAACATATACACCAAAACATGAAGGTTTTTTGGAGGCAAGGTATATAAAGACATGTTATGGAAAATAAAATCTGCCAGACAATAGCAGAATTTGAATCTTTAATAGAAGACTTCAGATCTATGAATTCTGATGCACACTAGTGATTACACAAATTTCCTCCTACTCATTAGGCAATATGTGTAGGTAGAGCAAATTTTGACGTGCAATTAAATAACTTATTTGAGGTGTTCAATTTAAGGTTGAGTGATGGTAGGGACAAGCCTGTTATAATTGCTTTCGAGTTTATAAGAGAATACCTCATGAAAAGAATTATGAATGTAATAAAAGTTATTGAAAAAAGTGATGGATTTTCAACTCCAAATGTGGCTAAGATGTTTGAATTTACCAAAAGAGCTACTATCTAACTGACTATGAAATGGAAAGGAGGAAAAAAGTTTCAAGTTATAGGCAACAAAGGGGAACAATACATGGTGGATGTTGGTGAGAAAGTGTGCTCTTGTAAAAGATGGGGATTGGTTAGCATTCCTTGTACACATGTTGTTGTTCAAACTACGACATGGCTATACATGGTTTAAAGGTTGACATTACAAAAAATAGGTGGAGTTTTGTTATTGGTTACAAACCTAGAACAAAGTCTACTCACATAAAGTTGGTCCATTTAATGGTAGAATCATGTGGCCTGGATCATTGTGTCCTACAAAGTTAAAAGAACCTAAACACCATAAACTAATAGCTAGGCTAAAAAGGAAGATAAAAAAGGATACCATGGAGAAGGAAGATGAGATGGTCAAAGGTGGCAAACTAAGCAGAAAGGGGAAGATTGTTACATGTGGACTTTGCAAGAAAAAGGCCATAACAAAAAAACTTGTAAGGGTCAAGGGCAACCATCAACTGCAAACCCATGAAGACAGTGTTTTATTTTCATTTTTGGCTTTTTATTACTTGTTTTGTATTTGGAATTGACTATTTAGTCTTTTGTTTTTTTTATTGTTTATCACTAATTATAGTCTTTTGTTCTTTTGGGAACTACTTGGCCTGATTGTGTAATACATTTAATCAATCTAGTGAATGCAGTATGTATAGTTGTAGTCTTTGTTCAATTTGTCTTTAGGTTTAACCAACTAAATGCGGTGTTCATGTTTGAAGTCTTTGAGTATGTAGTTTTTACATAAAGTGCAAGTGAATCTAGTCCTTACGTATGTTCCTAGAACCACATATTACACAATATTACTCACCATATTAGCCTTGGTCTAGTTCATACAGTATTTAAGATTAAAATACTATATTTTCATTGAATAACAAAATGGTTCAATTCTATTACAATACATGATTCAAAACTACCAGAAGGATTACAATACTTGAATATCTAACTAAATTATAAAAACTACAAAAGAAGCAAATCCTACAAAGAAGAACCAATTGATTAGCAAACATATGTGTATTCACTTCACTTCATCCTTTACTGCTTCAACTTTGTTTTCAAGGTTATTCTTTGAAATCAAAAGCCCTAGGATAATATGAACAGATCGAGCACACATTAGAGGATCGACCCAAACAAAGAATCTAAACCTATAATGCTGAAAAATGTAGATGATTAAAGGGTTTTTTCAAGAACTAAGTCAACAAGAGTTTAGAACTCTTACCACTATGGGGCAAGTATAGAAACGTAGTCCAGGTTGCTATTGGTCCACAAAGTTTGGATTACAGCTTGTCTTTCATAATTACAAACCACCATTACGGTAAGGTGGATGATGTTCTCAAATTTTAATGATAGTAGCACATATTGAGGTTGTTTGAATTAAAAATAAGGGGTTTAATTATATCCACCTGCTTAAATTGTAAAATACATATTTGCTCTCACATTTTATGCACGTGATGAGGTATCCCGTTAATTTTAAATGGACGTTTGCGTTAGTACCTTATTATGATACAGAATATAACCCTTAATACCCAAAGATGTAACAAACAAATATTAGTATCCTAGGGTGTTACTTTCTAGAAACCACAAGGACTAACGGTGTGATTAACTCATGGGTTTTTAGATGAGTTATTATAAATTATTTCTTAATGAATCATTATGGAGGTTATTTATTTATTTGAAGCCGACGAAGGAAGAACAAGAAATAAAGTCCTAAGTCGAGGGACCAAACTTACCAATGAAAGAAAGTCGGGTCAGTGGGAGTATATAAGGAGAGGGCAGCCCTTACCCTCTCCTCACACTCACATTTCAGCCAAAAGAAAGAGAAGAAGAGAAAAAGGAACAAAAGAGGAAGAAAAGTTGGTTCGGGTTGGTTCGAGTGAGCCAAAATCGTTGAGAAGCGAGTCAAATCGAAGCTCTTCTCTTCGTGGTCGTTTGTGTGAGTTCTAAGACCCCTCCTTTAAACGTTTTTGAATGATTTGGGGCTAGAAAACATCTGAAATTGGGTTTTTGAGTGTGTGCATGTTTGACCCATTTGTGTATGTGTATGTGTGTGTATGATCCGTTTGAGCCTTGTTTGGGAGCTTGTGTGTGCTTGAATGGTGTTGTGGTATAATGGTTGATTTGGGCTTAGAATGAGTTTAGATGAGTTTGGAGGTCGAAAAGGGGAGTTTGCGTTCGGCTGGAATTGCAATCTGCATCAGCTAGGGCTAGGCGACCGACTGGAGATCGAATGGAGGCCATACGGCCGAATAGGATGCGATTGGGGTCCATTCGCATGATTGAGGTCCTTTCGCACGATTGAAGGTCTAGTCGCATAAGTGCTCATCCGCATTAGTCCCATTCGCGTGAGGTCCATCCGCATTAGTCCATTCGCATGATTGGGTGTTCATTCGCATGAGTGTTCATTCGCATTGGTTCATTCGCATGATATTCAGTCGCATGGAGGCCATGCGACTGAAGGGTGTCCATACGCCCGAATAGGGTTGTTGCACCCGAGGTGAAGTGTAGTTTAACTTCTGAATTTCGGGAGAACGTGCAGATCTAAGTTTTGACGTAAGGGTTCCCGTAAGTTCATGTAAGGTGATGATTGAGGCCTTAGAGAGCATGTTGGGCATGATGATGATGTTGCATATTTATGTATGATGCATGTTATGTATGTATGATGTTGCCCTGTATGATGTGATGACTGTGCTTGCTGATGTTCCTTATTATGATGTATGTTTACCTTCCCTGTGGCTTTACGTGTTATGATAATGAATGAAATGAAGTATTACATAACATAAAGTGGAAGATAATGAAAAGTGGAACATGAAGAATGTATGCATTAATGAATGATGAAAGTAATGAAAGTATTGCAAGTATTGGATATCGGGACACGCCATTAAAAGGTGTTAGCCCGACGGTGTGCGGGTTCGCTGCCCCGGGAGGATGCACATCGGGGTCCTTTTCTGTGATCGACCATTTATATAGAACCTCTACCGCTTACCCCTAGTACTGTGGCACCATGTTTAGCTATCTATTTATAGACTTCGGCCCAGTAGCTAAATAGTTCGGGGTGTAGCATATGGTATTTGTACGGAAGATATCTGATGTGCAAGAAAAGATATAAAGATGAATGAATGAACGAAGAAGATAATAATGTTATTATCTATGTGTACGTATGATTTTTGATCATGTAGAAGTAACAAACGGTTTTAATGAAAGTAAAGTATGTTTTATTTATAAAACTAGAACTCACTCAGCAATGCTAACTTTGATGTGTTTCCAGCTGGCAGGTAATGGTTGCTGAGGATGGCATGAGGTGGCTACTCAGCTCTTTTGGGATGGCATCCATTTATTTAATGCTTTTGTGATATAATGCGATAATTTATTTTGTAACTGATTGACGATGTATTATTTGGCAAAAGTTTTTATAATGAAATGTGATGTCATTTTTGAATGTTTCCGCTACAACCTTTTTGTACGAGAAATGTAAATATATGTTTTATGTGCGATGAAAAACCAACTGTAAGCATCCCGGGAACGTGGCCTTACAAGTTGGTATCAGAGCCAAAGTTTAAGTGAAATGGGTAAATTTTCAAAATAAACCTTAACTTAAACTGAAAATGGGACGGAAAGGGAAGAGATGCCAATCTGAGTAGCTGTGTGCCATTAGGTATTTTCGTAAAGTAAACCAGTACTATTTGCGCATGTTATCTGTTATGTGTTGTGTGTAGATCTAAATACTAATATAGTGAGGATAGGTAATGCTCAGGATGTGAAGAGTAAAGTAAGTGGCTAATCACAACTGGCCATTGTAATTAGGGACTTACTATACTTGATATAAACTGAGCTGTTCCCTTGAATGACCGTGTTAGTGTTTGAATCTTTCAGTGTGCGTGTGATGGCCGGTGGTAGATATTCGAAAGCCTCGCGTGGTGGAGGTCACGGTGTTAAATCGCGACCCAAAAGAGGGAGACCCAGAGTTGAGAAGGTGGTTCATTAAGAACCAGAGACCCCTCATCCGGAGGGTGGCGATGAGAGCGCCAATATGAGAGCCTCAGTAAAGATGGCTGTGGTGTAAGAAGTTCATCAGGTCATGCAGACAATCCTACCATCTATGGTGACCGAAGTGATCAAGGCAGTAAGAGAAGGGGAAAGAAAGGAGAGGAACAGGTCCTCGGGAGGATGGGAGCAACCAGAGCCTGAAACGGTTCTCTCGGATGATGATGAGGAAGAGGAAGAAGAAGAGCCTGCGTCGGAGGCGGCATGAGGCTGTAACTACGGGGCGTTTATGAGATGCAAGCCCCCTACTTTTGATGGTAAAGGCACTGCTGCAGCTGCTCACTGGTGGGTGAGGGAAATGGAGGCTGTTCTTGATATCAACGAATGCCGGGAGGACCAAAAGGTGAAGTTCGCTACCCATTCTTTTGTGGACTTGGCTTTGTGCTGGTGGGACAACATAGTCCAAGCTGAGGGTAGCAGGACCATTGGGAGGATGAGATGGTCTGAGCTGAAAAAGTTGGTGATTGAGGAATTCTGCCCTCATAGGGAGATGGATAAGATAGAGAGAGAGTTCCTGCAGCTGGAGGCGGGAACCATGACACACCAGCAGTACACCACCAAATTCAATGAAATGGCACGGCTCGTGCCGGATTAGGTGACGCCTCTGTCTCAAAAGATCAAGAGGTACATTCAGGGCTTACCGGTGGATGTTCGCAGGCATATGATCGCCGCCCGACCAAGCACGTTTAGGTCAGCGGTCGATTTGGTAGGGAGGCTATATAATGAGTGAGAGGAGGTGGTGACTAAAGCAAACAAGAAGGGTGGTGGTGATCGGAACTGGAACGGGAAAAGGTTTGGTCGGGGTGATGCCTCACGGGTAACAAAAAGGCACCAGGTGGACGACCGTTGTGGGGCCACCTCGAGTGTGGGGTCAAAGAGGTGTGGCAAGTATGGAAGGGAGCATGCGGGATAATGTAGGATGTGATTGAATGTGTGCTTCAAATGTGGGAAGATGGGGCACATGCAAAGGATTGCCTTGCGGGCAAATGTTTTAAGTGTGGGGAAAGTGGTCATATGAGCAAGGATTGTAAGAAGCCGAGGGCTGAGGGTTCCGGGGCGAAGAGGACGGGAGGTGAAGGACCGAGGGCGAGCGCTAGGGCGTTCACTATGACACAGGAGGAAGCTAGGACGGACCTTGATGTTGTGTCCGGTACGTTTCTGGTGAACCAAACTTTAGCTTCTGTGTTATTTAATTCGGGTGCTAGTAAAAGTTTTATTTCTGCTTCTTTCTGTGCTAAGCTGCCTATTAGTAGTGGACGTGTTGATGCGCCCTTTGATGTAGAAACTGCCATAGGTAAGTCTACTAGGATTACTGAGGTGATAGAGAACTGTGATGTGGAACTTGATGGTCATAAGTTTCCTGTTAGACCGTTCGTGATGACCTTAGGTGGCTTCGATTTGGTTCTTGGGATAGATTGGTTGGCGGACTCCGAGGCGAACATTGTGTGTCGCAAGAAGATGATTCGTTTGACAGCGCTTGATGGTAGTTCAGTGACGGTTCATGGTGATCGGGTTACTACGATTCCGAAGGTGATTTCGATGGCGGTGGCGGGAAAGTGTATGAGGCGTGGATGTAGTGCCTACTTGGCCTATGTAAAGGATGTGGATACGCCAACACCACAACTGTCTGATGTACCGGTTTTGTGTGACTTTCCAGACGTATTCCCAGAAGACTTATCAGGAGTGCCACCTGACTGTGAGATCGAGTTCCAGATTGACTTGATACCGGGTGCCCAACCTGTTTCCAAGGCACAGTATCGATTGGCTCTGACGGAGATGAAAGAGTTGATGGAGCAGTTGCAAGAGCTGCTTGACAAGGGGTTCATTAGACCGAGTATCTCTCCTTGGGGTGCTCCGGTCCTGTTCGTGAAGAAGAAAGACGGTAGTATGAGGATGTGCATTGACTATTGCGAGCTGAACAAGTTGACGGTGAAGAACCGATACCCCTTACCGAGAATAGATGATTTGTTTGATCAGCTTCAAGGTGCTAGTTGGTTCTCAAGAATAGATCTTCGATCGGGTTACCATTAGTTGAAGGTGAAGGAACAAGATATCCCTAAAACAACTTTTCGCACGTGTTATGCTCACTATGAGTTTCTTGTCATGTCTTTTGGTTTGACAAGTGTGACAGCTGCTTTTATGGATCTGATGAATCGGGTGTGTCGGCTGATGTTCGATAAATCAATGATTGTGTTTATTGATGATATCCTGATTTATTCGAAGATCGAGCTTGAGCATGCTGGTCACATTCGGGAGATTTTGGAGACGTTGAGAAAGGAGAAGTTGTATGCCAAGTCCTCCAAGTGCACGTTTTGGTTGCGTGAAGTTCAATTCTTGGGTCATGTGGTGAATCCTGATGGGATCATGGTGGACCCGACAAAGGTGGAGGCGGTTATGCAATGGAAGCCACCAAAGACGCCATCCGAGATTCGTAGTTTCTTGGGTTTGGCGGGCTACTATAGAAGATTTATCCAAGACTTTTCTAAGATTGCTTCCCCACTAACCAAGTTGACCCAAAAAGATGTGAAGTTCGTATGGGGCCAAGCTCAAGAGAAGGTGTTCGAATAATTGAAGGCGAGGTTGACTCAAGCTCCTGTTCTGTCATTACCCGATGGAAGCGAAGATCTGGTGGTTTATTCCGATGCTTCCTACTCGGGGTTGGGGTGTGTGTTAATGCAGAAAAGAAAGGTTATAGCCTATGCATCCTGACAGTTGAAGGTGCATGAGGTCAATTACCCTACTCATGACCTGGACCTAGCAGCTGTGGTTTTTGCACTAAAGATCTGGAGGCACTACCTTTATGGGACGAAGTGCACCATTTTCACTGACCACATGAGCTTGAAGTACTTCTTCGAGCAGAAGGATTTGAACATGAGGCAGAGATGGTGGTTGGAACTTATAAAGGATTATGGTTGTGAGATCCACTACCATTTAGGCAAAGCCAATGTGGTGGCTGATGCCCTTAGCCGAAAGGAGAGGCCTGAGCCGATACGAGTGAAAGCTTATCAGTTGGTCATGACCTCCGATGTGATGAAGCAAGTCAAAGAGTTTCAAGATGAGGCATTGAAGGAAGATCATCTTAACTATGAGAGAATGAGAGGTCTGGTCACAGAATTGGGTGAAAACACGCTTGGTGTTAAAACTTGATTCGGGAGGATGTGGATTCCTCGTTTTAGGGATCTACGGGTGAAGATTATGGATGAAGCTCACAAGACTCGATACTCTATTCACCCCGGTGCCACAAAAATGTATCAAGATATGAAGAAAGATTATTGGTGGCCGGGTATGAAGCGCGATGTGGTGGAATATGGGAGTAAGTGACTTACTTGCTTACAGGTGAAGGCCAAACATCAAAAGCCGTATGGGAAGATCCAACCTTTGGATATACCGGAATGGATGTGGGAGTACATGACCATGGATTTCATTACGAAGCTGTCGCGTACTCCGAAAGGGTACGATGCCATATGGGTGATTGTTGACCGTCTGATGAAGAGTGCTTAGTTCCTATGGATCCGCGAGACATATTCATCTGAGAGGTTGGTGGACCTGTTCATCAAGGAGATTGTAACTCGTCATAGTGTACAGGTGTCTATTGTATCTGATCGTGACACCCGGTTTACATCCAAATTCGAGAAGAAATTCCACGACACCATAGGAGCGAGGTTACATATTAGCACGGCTTATCATCCCCAAACTGATGGTTAGTCAGAAAGGACCATTCAGACATTGAAAGACATGCTTTGGGCATGTGTGATTGATTTTTGGGGAAGTTGGGATGACCACCTACCGCTAGCCGAATTCTCATACAACAACAGCTATCATGCCGGCATTGGTATGCCACCATATGAGATGCTATACGGTAGGAGATGCAGAACACCCGTTTGTTAGGGTGATATTGGTCAGAAGGAGTTAGGAAGTGTCGAGGTAATCGAGGCTACGACTGAGAAGCTCGAAAAATCAATCACACACGCCCGAAGATAGACATAAGTTGTATGCTGATAAACGACGTAGGCCGATTGAGTTCCAGGTGGGTGACCGGGTTATGTTGAAGGTCTTACCTTGGAAGGGTATCATTCGTTTTCGAAAGCGGGGCAAGTTGAGCCCAAGTATATAGGCCCTTTTCGAATCATCGGTCGAGTAGGAGAAGTGGCCTATAGATCGGAGTTACCGGATGAGTTACGTGGAATTCACCCGACATTCCATGTATCTCATCTGAGAAAGTGCTTAGCTGATGAAGACATGATTGTTCCACTGGAGGATATCGAAGTAGACGAACGACTCAATTATGTGGAGCAACCAATGGTAATCATCGATCGAAAAGAGAAAAGGCTGAGGAATAAAGTGGTTCCTCTTGTGCGTGTATAGTGGAAGCACAGGAAAGGATCCGAGTCAACGTGGAAACTTAGGAAGAAATGAGGCAGCATTACCCACGTTTGTTCGAGGAATAACAGGTTTCAAGGACGAAACCTATTTAAGGGGGGTGGACTTGTAACACCAGGTTATTTATTTATTTTGAAGCCGACGAAGGAAGAAAAAGAAATAAAGTCCTAAGTCGAGGGACCAAACTCACCAACGAAAGAAAGTCGGGTGAGTGGGAGTATATAAGGGAGAGGGCAGCCCTTACCCTCTCCCCACACTCACATTTCAGCCAAAAGAAAGAGAAGAAGAGAGAAAGGAAGAAAAGAGGAAGAAAAGTTGGTTCAGGTTGGTTCGAGTGAGCCAAAATCGTTGAGAAGCGAGTCAAATCGAAGCTCTTCTCTTCGTGGTCGTTTGTGTGAGTTCTAGGACCCCTCCTTTAAATGTTTTTGAATGATTTGGGACTGGAAAACATCTGAAATCGGGGTTTTGAGTGTGTGCATGTTTGACCCGTTTGTGTATGTGTATGTGTGTGTATGATCCGTTTGAGCCTTGTTTGTGAGCTTGTGTGTGCTTGAATGGTGTTGTGGTTTGCATCCCTAAGGTTTAGGATGGTCGATTTGGGATTAGAATGAGTTTAGATGAGTTTGGAGGTTGAAAATGGGAGTTTGCGTTCGGCTGTAATTGCATTCTACATCAGCTAGGGCTAGGTGACCGACTGGAGGCCATACGGCCGAATAGGGTGCGATTGGGGTCCATTCGCACGATTGAGGTCCATTCGCATGATTGAAGGTCCAGTCGCATAAGTGTTCATCCGCATTAGTCCCATTCGCGTGAGGTCCATCTGCATTAGTATATTCGCATGAGTGTTCATCCGCATTGGTTCATTCGCATGATATTTAGTCGCATGGAGGCCATGCGACTAAAGGGTGTCCATACGCCCGAATAGGGCTGTTGCACCTGAGGTGAAATGTAGTTTAATTTCTGACTTTCGGGGGATAGTGCAGATGTAAGTTTTGATGTAAGGGTTCCCGTAAGTTCATGTAAGGTGATGATTGAGGCCTTAGAGAGCATGTTGGGCATGATGATCATGTTGCATGTTTATGCATGATGCATGTTACGTATGTATGATGTTGCCCTGTATGACGTGATGCCTGTGGATGCTAATGTTCCTTATTATGATGTATGTTTTCCTTCCCTGTGGCTTTACGTGTTATGATAATGAATGAAATGAAGTATTACGTAACGTAAAGTGGAAGATAGTGAAAAGTGGAACATGAAGAATGCATGCATTAATGAACGATGAAAGTAATGAAAATCTTGCAAGTATTGGATATCGGGACACGCCATTAAAAGGTGTTACCCCAACAGTGTGCGGGTTCGCTGCCCCGGGAGGATGCACATCGGGGTCCTTCTCTGTGATCGACCATTTATATAGAACCTCTACCGCTTACCACTATTACTGTAGCACCATGTTTAGCTGTCTATTTATAGACTTCGGCCTAGTAGCTAAATAGTTCGGGGTGTAGCATATGGTATTGGTACGGAAGATATCTGATGCGCAAGAAAAGATGTAAAGATGAATGAACGAACGAAGAAGATAATAATGTTATTATCTATGTGTACGTATGATGTGTGATCATGTAGAAGTAATGAATGGTTTTAATGAAAATAAAGTATGTTTTATTTATAAAACTAAAACTCACTCAACAACGCTAACTTTGATGTGTTTCAAGTTAGCAGGTAATGGTTGCTGAGGATGGCACGAGGTGGTTACTCAGCTCTTTTCGGATAGCATCCATTTATTTAACGCTTTTGTGATATAATGCAACAATGTATTTTGTAACTGATTGACGATGTATTATTTGGCAAAAGTTTTTATAATGAAATGTGATGTCATTTTTGAATGTTTCCGCTGCAACCTTTTTGTAAGACAAATGTAATGTTTTATGTGTGATGAAAAACCAACTGTAAGCGTCCCGAGAACGGGGCCTTAGAATGTTTGAAGTCTTTGAGTATGTAGTTTTTACATAAAGTGCAAGTGAATCTAGTCCTTACGTATGTTCCTAGAACCACATATTACACCATATTACTCACCATATTAGCCTTGGTCTAGTTCATACATTATTTAAGATTAAAATACTATATTTTCATTGAATAACAAAATGGTTCAATTCTATTACAATAGATGATTCAAAACTACCAGAAGGATTACAATACTTGAATATCTAAACTAAATTATAAAAACTAAAAGAAGCAAATCCTACAAAGAAGAACCAACTGATTAGCAAACACATGTCTATTCATTTCACTTCATCCTTTACTGCTTCAACTTTGTTTTCAAGGTTATTCTTTAAAAGCAATAACCCTAGGATAATATGAACAAATTGAGCACACATTGGAGGATCGACCCAAACAAAGAATCGAAACCTATAACGCTGAAAAATGTAAATGATTAAAGGGTTTTTTTTCAAGAACTAAGTCAACAAGAGTTTAGAACTCTTACCACCATGAGGCAAGTATAGAAACGTAGTCCAGGGTTGCTATCGGTCCATAAAGTTTGGATTACAGCTTGTCTTCCATAATTACAAACCACCATTGCGGTAAGGGGTTTAATTATATCCACCTGCTTAAATTGTAAAATACATATTTGCTCTCATCTTTTATGCACGTGATGAGGTATCCCGTTAATTTTAAATCGGCGTTTGCGTTAGTACCTTATTATGATACATAAAATAACCCTTAATACCCAAAGATGTAACAAAAAAATATTAGTATCCTAGGATGTTACTTTCTAGAAACCACAAGGACTAACGGTGTGATAACTCATGGTTTTTTGGATGAGTTATTATAAATTATTTCTTAATGAATCATTATGGATTCTTTATAATCATATTTTGGATGAATTATGTATATTTGAATAATTTACATGTGTTTTTTGGATAAACTATGATGTGTTAGACTTGTGCGTTTTGTGTTCATTAATTTTTGTTTGTGTTTATTTATGTTTGTCAATTATATTAATTTGTGTTTGCTTACGTTCATGAATTGTTCATTTAGCTTTTTAACAAATTAACATGAATGAAAATAATCATTTCCATTATCCTAATGAACAAACATGAACAAAAGTTTGTGTTCAATTATATGTTTGTGTTTGTGTTGGTGTTTGGTTAAATTTAAATGAATGAACTCAAACATGTCGATGTTCATGTTCTTTCAGTTTGTTTACAGGCCTACGAACGCTGCCAATATGGGCCAAATTAGTTGAACGTTTTGGTAAGAATGGTACTTAGGAAAATAAATTAAAGTAGACCATCACCACCACATAACAAAAGGGCATGTCAGTTTCATCATACTACACGAACGTAGCCTTTGGGACGAGATGCAATCCGCTTTTTCGAGTCTCCGATGTACTTTTAATGGTTGTTCCTATGACATTGGAAAGAATATGGCTGAAAATAAAGAAAAAGAAAGGATCTACTATATGAGTTTCTTATGTGACTTGATAACAAGTTCTCGGTCAACCGTACCTAGATCGTTTCCATGAATCCCATACCATTGCCGACAAGATTCGAACAATTGAATCTACCACCTTCAAGGCCTTCATTCTTGGTTTACAAGAAGCGGACACCGACATGCGCTATGACAAATCAGTTCCTAAAGATACCAAACACATCGATGTTTTGGAGCATTAGATTTTCTATGGAAAAGACGAAAACCATTGAGATGGTTATAAAAACGTGTAGGTTATCCCAACTGGTGGCCATGAAGCAAAAAACATGACGAAACAAAGCCAAAAGCAACATGCATCGATAATGGCACAAGCCCTATTGAAGGTTTGATCAATGAACAATATGAAAATATTTAAAACATTTTGTAGAAAGTGAAAAGGATGTAAAGGAAGGCACAAACCCTATGGTCTTCATGGAAGGTAAGGCCAATTAGAGTAACGATTAGGTTGTTGATTTAGAATCCATCAAACAAAGTACACATGATCATAAAGTTCTTGAGATGTTGGTAATGCTCATAATTGACAATGTTATGATCTTCAATGAACAATAACATCTTTTCCTAATTTTTGTGTTGAGGAGGAAATACATACGAGGAACTTGATTAGTGTGGGTGCATGAAGGAATGTCTTGTTGAATCATACAAGATGAAGCTATCGAAAACTCAGGATTTCAGCATTGACTGCCAACTACAGAATCAGGCCAAGTGTTGAATCCACCGCCAAAGTGCTTATGCTGAATGACTGATGATTAACATATGCTAAAGCAATTGTCAAACTATATATGCTGAAAGTCTACTAATCAGCATGTGTAGATCAACTACCACTCAGCAGTGAACTCCATGATCTGCTAATCGACTACTACTTAGAATAAGATTGTTTGTGCCGACCGCTGCTGTGTTTAACCTTTTAGAGACAAAATGTCACACCCCCGCTAAGAGCGAAAACACAGGGATGTAACGAGATGGGAATCGTCATAACACATGGTAAGCGATAGAGATGCAATAATAATAATGATGACAAGCGTGTCATGACAACACCCGACAACAAGGGGACTTGTGTCGTGTTTAGTCAGTATTCACGACAACATAGCCATAAGCATAAACATGATATAAGATAAACATAGATAATAACATTGTATGCAATTCCCACAACCCGGGAACAAGTTACAAGTGTAATGTTGTTTGAAACAGATACAACAATTGTTTTCAAAATGACAAGTTTAGCCCGAAAATGCATCCTAGGGTCTCCGCTAAGGCAACACACCTAGAACCTCAGCTAGCATGATCACTTGAAAAGATATGCTCAAAATTGTCAACAAAATGTTGGTGAGCTTGCAGGTTTAAAAGTAATAAGTAATGTTGCTGTATAAAGTTGTTGCAGAATACCGTGCATACAGTTATAAGTAAGCAAAATCGCATGACAAGAGCTTTACAACCAAACCTAACGACATACACAAAGAATCTTGTCGGAATATATTCACCCAAGGCCCGTTCCTGGCTTTTGTTGGTACTAACTAGTATACCAACACGAGGGTGGGGGTGTCAACCCAGTAGTACTACCAATACCTATCCGTCGGTTCCCACACTGGAATTAAATGGTTGTAAGAAAGAACCACAAAGCAGACTTAAGCATGTATCAATAAGTACCCACAAAACAGTAGCACGTTGATTCCAAGTATGTAAATTGTATGTATGTTACCTTATCATCATCAGACGCTCAGGAAGGAAATTCACACTCAAACATCATCAGTCACACAACAGAACCAGACGCTCGACTCAACACTCCATTCATACGAATCAACCTTCAATCGTACAAATCAGCTTCATTGGCACGATTGAACCTTCATTCGTACGACTGGAATTCAGTCGTACCACACAACATCCAATCACACGACTTAACCTCCATAAGCACGAATCAACCTTCATTCGTACGAATCAGCTTCATCCGTACGACGGAACCTTCATTCGTACGATTGGCCTTCAGTCGTGCGATACACGCACAGTCGCACACATTCATTCACCCGCATTGACTCAATCACACACACACTCATCCGCATTGACTCAATCGCACACACACTCATCCGAATTAATTCAATCGCACACACACTCATTTGATCGCACCACTCAGTCACATGACTCAGTCGCACGACTCACCCAGTCGCACGGCTCAGTCGCATGACAGACCCAGTCACGTGAACTGCAGGTTCGCGACTGCTGAAGTGCAGAGCAGCCTTCGGCTACCCCAAGCACGGGTTTTACACATCAAGAACTTCCAGAATCACACAACATACACACACGAACAAGAAGCACACGCAGAAAGTCATCACATGCACCCACATGACCTCTTGTGTTCGAGTTGACCCAAACACCTGAAACCCTAGAAATGGACAGCAGTAAAACGAGCAAGAAATGGACAACCAAGGTCGTCTACCTGCAAGAATGGAGTAAACTAGGTTGTAGACGAAGTGTAGACGGCGAAAATGAGACCAAATGGAACGATTTTGGTGCTAAGATGAAGATGTGAAGTGAAGAAGAAAATGATGAAGAAGAAATGGAGAGGATGAAGAAAATGGTTGGGAATGGGGTTTTTATACCCATCCCAGGTTTGCAAAATGTCAATTTTAGTCCCTGCACTTAGCCCCCGAGTTTCCAAAGTTTGCTTCGGTTGAAAACGACTTTAAAATGTTCGTTATATTAAGGTTAAAAGCGTGTTTTATGGTAAATGATAGCTTAAAATGGTTTTATTAATGACAATGGTTATAATTAAAAATGATACATTTGGTGATAATGGTGATGAAATTTATAAAAGGTTTATGCTTAGCACAAGTTCACGAAGGAAGTACAGGCACAAGGGTAATAAAGCAGACATGATTCCTTAAAGCAGAGTTCATAAAGAAGAGAAAGAATAATTGAAATATTCTATGGTTAATTATGTCGTTCGACGGACCTTAAGGTGACGGATGTCACAGTATCCCCCAGTTGAGAGAATTTCATCCCGAAATTCAGCTGGAGTTAGGTCCAAGAGCGTCATCCACGAATAGGTGTGGATATTTAAGTTTTATCTGATCTTCCCGTTCCCATGTAAACTCTGGCCCTCGCTTTGAATTCCACCTTACACGAAGAATTGGTATTCTAGTGCGCTTCAACTGTTTGACCTTACGATCCATGATCTTAATGGGTTCCTTAATAAAATGAAGCTTTTCATCGATTTTGATATCCTCAATGGGTACGTGAAGTGATTCTTCAGCCAAACACTTCTTGAGGTTCGACACATGGAAAGTATCATGCACACCGTTGAGTTCTTGTGGTAACCTTAATCGGTAAGCCACTGGACCAATTCTTTCTGTAATCTCGAATGGTCCAACGTATCTTGGGGCTAACTTCCCTTTCTTTCCAAACCGAACAACTCCTTTCCAAGGAGAGACTTTGAATAACACTTGGTCCCCAACGTTGAACTCTAGAGGCTTCCGACGATTGTCGGCATAGCTCTTTTGGCGATCTCTAGCGGCCTTCAGTCTATCTTTGATTTGGAAGATCTTGTCGGTTGTTTCCTGAATGATCTCTGGGCCTGTTAATTGACTTTCACCAATCTCGGCCCAACAAACGGGTGATCTACACTTCCTTCCGTACAACGCTTCGAACGGAGCACACCCAATGCTGGTATGGTAGCTGTTATTGTAAGAGAACTCAATCAATGGCAAATGGGTGTCCCAACTACCACCAAAGTCCATTACACATGCTCTCAGCATGTCTTCCAGTGTTTGTATGGTTCGCTCACTTTGGCCATCTGTTTGAGGGTGATAGGCGGTACTCATGTCTAATCGAGTGCCCATCGCTTTCTGTAGTGTTTTCCAAAATCGTGAAGTGAATCGGCCGTCACGGTCGAATATGATTAACACCGGCACTCCGTGTCTTGTCACGACCTCTTTTATGTGCAATCTCGCCAACTTGTCCATTTTGTAGTCTTCTCGGATTGGCAAGAAATGTGCTGATTTCGTCATTCGATCCACTACGGCCCATATCGAGTCATTCCCGTTGCTCGCTCGAGGGAGTTTGGTAATGAAATCCATGGCTATGTTTTCCCATTTCCATTCGGGAATCTCAAGTTGCTGTAACAGTCCTGATGGTTTTAGATGTTCCGCTTTAACTTTCGAGCATGTCAAGCATCTGCTGACGTACGTGGCAATGTCTTTCTTCATGCCTGGCCACCAATACAGATCTTTGAGATCGTGGTACATCTTGTCTGTGCCAGGATGAATAGAATATCGCATCTTGTGTGCTTCATCCATGACCAAGATACGTACACCTCCCCACTTGGGTACCCATATACGGTCCACGAAGTACTGTACACCGTCGTCCTTGCACATCAGTTGTTTACCCAACCCTCAGAATTCTTCTCCCGCAAGATTTTCTTCTTTCAACGCCTCACTTTGTGCAATTTGGATCTGAGCTTTCAAATTTGCTTGAATGGTCAATCCCAAAGCTCGAGCACATAGTGGTTTCATGCGTTCTTTGCGGCTTAGAGCATCAGCCACCACATTAGCTTTCCCCGGATGATACCGGATTTCACAATCGTAGTCGCTAAGAAGCTCTACCCAGCGTCGCTGTCGCATATTGAGTTCTTTCTGATCCAGGATATGTTGAAGGCTTTTATGATCTGTGCAGATGATGCATTTGGTTCCATACAGGTAATGCCTCCATATTTTGAGTGCGAATACTATAGCGCCCAACTCAAGATCATGAGTTGTGTAGTTCTTCTCGTGCACTTGAGTTGTCGCGAAGCGTAGGCAATCACTTTATCTTTCTGCATTAGTACACATCCCAACCCTTGATGCGAAGCATCACAGTATACCACAAAGTCATCAGTTCTGTCTGGGAGGGCCAATATCGATGCATTACACAGCTTATCTTTCAGCGTTTGGAACGCTTGTTCTTATGCATGTCCCCAATCAAACTTCTTGTCCTTCTGGGTCAGCAGTGTTAACGGTTGAGCGATCTTTGAAAAGTTTGCAATGAAACGACGATAGTATCCGGCCAATCCTAAGAATTGCTGAATCTCTGAAGGTGTCTGGGGTGTATCCCATTTCTTTACCGCTTCGATCTTGCCGGGATCTACATGAATCCCGTCCTTGTTAACCACATGACCCAAAAAATTCACCACTCGCAGCCAGAATTCACACTTCGAGTACTTGGGGAAAAGTTTCTCTTCCCTTAACAGTTCCAGTATTGCCCAGAGGTGTTCTTCATGATCCTATTTCGATCGAGAGTAGATAAGTATGTCGCCTATAAATACGATCACAACTTATCCAAGTAAGGTTTGCACACCCGATTCATTAGGTCCATAAACATAGCTGGTGCGTTAGTCAATCCGAACGGCATGACCAAGAACTCATAGTGCCCATAACGAGTTCTAAATGCTGTCTTCGGTACGTCCAATTCAAAAACCCTTAGTTGATGATATCCAGATCGAAGGTCGATCTTGGAAAAATACGAAGTTCCTTGTAACTGTTCAAACAGGTCGTCGATCCTGGGGAGAGGATACCGATTCTTCACAGTTAATTTGTTCAATTCACGGTAGTCGATGCACATACGGAACAACCCATCCTTCTTCTTGACAAATAACACAGGTGCTCCCCAAGGCGAGTGACTCGGCCGAATAAAACCCTTCTCCAGTAGTTCCTGTAACTGGCTAGATAACTCTTGCAATTCAGATGGTGCCAACCGATACGGTGTCTTTGCTACCGGTGTGGCTCCAGGAACCAACTCAATACGAAATTCCACCTGCCGTGGAGGAGGCAAAACAGACAAGTCGTCAGGAAATACATCTGGGTAATCCCGCACTACAGGGATATCTACCAGTTTATGCTCCTCTTCCTTCTTTTCTACCACATGAGCCAAGAAAGCGTAGCACTGTTTTCGTAAACTCCGGCGTGCTTTCATGCAGGAGATAAGCTTTAAGTTTCTTCCCGTCATTCTCCTTGAATTCTGAGTACTCCTCCGTCTGACATAGGGATTCGTACTACCTTGTCCCGACAGACAATCTCGGCTCCGTGTTTCGACAACCAATCTATTCCCACAATCACGTCGAAACTTCCTAACTCAAAGGGTATCAAGTCTATATCGAAGGCGTGGTTCTCCAATATTATTGAGCACTTTCTAATAATCTCGTCGGCCTGAACAACCCTACCATTGGCCATTTCTACAGAGTAGCTAGTTTCTAGCCTACTAGGACTCAAATCAAGTAATTGCACAAACTCACAAGATATAAAGCTATTGTCGGCTCCAGTGTCAAATAGTACAGATGCAAAGTGATTATTGAGTAAGTGCGTACCCGTGACAACATTTGGGTCCTGACGGGCATCATTGGTCCAATGACATAAGCGCGTCCCCGAGCCGCATTCCCTTGGTTTGTCGGGCCTTGATTTCCAGCTATAGCCATCGTCTGATGCTGGTTGTTCCCTTGGGGCACATGTTCCTGTAGTGATCAGGGTTTCCACACTCGTAACAGCCCCTGGCATTCCCGGCAGGTTAACCGCATTGACTGGTGCGACCATATTCGACGCTATTCTGCAGTCTCTTGCTAAATGCCCCGGGCGTCTACAGTTCGCGCACACCCGGCACGGTATAGCTGGGGGATGATGAAAGTTGCACCTATCGCATCTGGGGTGCAGACCCACATACTCTCGCCTGCCCTGGGTCACGGCCACAAAATTCTGGTTGTCTTGGCCCTTTTTTCGAATTTCCCGGCACTCGACCAGCTCGTTTCCCCAACATCTTTCCTTTTCTCTGCTCCCCTACCCAATACCCTGTTCTCACCATCTCATCAGTTAGAGCACCAGCCTTCAGAATTGCGCTTTGAATAGTAGGAGGAGCAGCTGCGGTTACCATTGCCCGGATTTGAGGCGCAAGTCCCCAAATATACCTCTCTATCCTTTTTGATTCCGGGGTGACCAGATGCGGAACCAATCTTGCTAGCTCGTGAAAACGATCGGTGTAAGCTACGTGCCCAGCCCCCACCATAGCATGAATCCAGAACTCATGCTCAAGTTTTTGCATCTCGTTAAGAGGACAGTACTCCTCGGTGATTAGGGATTTGAACTCATCCCACGACATTTGCATCGCCGATTCTCTCCCCTATCCTGAATCTGAGTGTTCCACCATGTTAGTGCCTTGCCCTGTAATGAGCACGTGGCATACTTAATCCTTTGACTGTCGAGGCATTCGCTGATGTCGATCACGGCCTCCATCTTTTCAAGCCATCTGGTCAGGGCTATGGCTCCACCTTTGCCATCAAACTCTCTTGTTTACAAGCCACAAATTCCTTGTATGAACATCCCCGTCTAGCATTCACAACCCCGGTCTCATTAACAATTCCAGTTTCGTTACCGGCTGTACCACCATTTCCGGTCTCCTGATTGCTTTCGTTCCCAGTCAGGTTCCCGTTATCCTCATTATCATTGCCACCGTCCCCATGGGGGTGAGAATTCTGAAGAGCATCTCTCACTTGGGCCACGATAGTTGGAATCAGTGCAGCCAGCTGTTGAGTGATTAAGGCTGCCATATCAGCATTTCCTGTTCCCGGAGTGACATTGGTAGGACCTTCACTTGTTCTTGGTGCTCTACCTCTACCTCTGCCTCTGCCTCTCGGGGCTTCACTTCCGCCACTGTTGCTGTGGGTAACTCTTCGAGGCGGCATGTTCTAATCATAAGAATAGTAAACGCATAAGTTTTAACCATTGTAGGGCACATTATCCATGTCATGTTAAGGTCTAACTTTCCGGGTTAAGACCATACTTATGGTTGCCACACAACGCATACAAATCGTGTAATTCTCACGCCATGTATAGGTAATGTCCAAACACTAGTCCATCATAATAATGACATATCCATGCATGAAATCAAGTTTAGGCTAGTGGAGGTTGCCTATTTCCTCCTCTCTCGAGGTCTCAGACATAACCTCCTCGGGGTAAACCCCAGTGTCTAAGGTCAAACGCAATAGCATGATCTATGAAGATCTCTTCGGGTTCAATACCCGGATTAATAAAACAACTCGGTGCGCAGAGGGAAACGGAAGATCCAATAGGAGCATCCCGTAAAGAGCAAGCACAAGGGCTCCCTCACAGGGTGAAATGATCACGAAACAGATAGGTAAACGAACAAGTAATGAGGAAAACGTATGAGATATAAAATGCAGATAACCCTTGCATGCAAATCTACATGAACATTCCTAGGTTATAGTCTAGGTCAAGTGTATTGCCTAATTCTCTATAACCAATGGCTCTGATACCAGTCTGTCACATCCCCACTAAGAGCGGAAACACGGGGATGTAACAAGACGGGAATAGTCATAACACATGGTAAGCGATAGAGATGCAATAATAATAATGATGACAAGCGTGTCATGACAACACCCGACAACAAGGGGACTTGTGTCGTGTTTAGTCAGTATTCACGACAACATAGCCATAAGCATAAACATGATATAAGATAAACATAGATAATAACATTGTATGCAATTCCCACAACCCGGGAACAAGTTACAAGTGTAATGTTGTTTGAAACAGATACAACAATTGTTTTCAAAATGACAAGTTTAGCCCGAAAATGCATCCTAGGGTCTCACTAAGGCAGCACACCTAGAACCTCAGCTAGCATGATCACCTGAAAAGATATGCTCAAAATTGTCAACAAAATGTTGGTGAGCTTGCAGGTTTAAAAGTAATAAGTAATGTTGCTGTATAAAGTTGTTGCAGAATACCGTGCATACAGTTATAAGTAAGCAAAATCACATGACAAGAGCTTTACAACCAAACCTAACGGCGTACACAAAGAATCTTGTCGGAATATATTCACCCAAGGCCCGTTCCTGGCTTTTGTTGGTACTAACTAGTATACCAACACGAGGGTGGGGGTGTCAACCCAGTAGTACTACCAATACCTATCCGTCGGTTCCCACACTGGAATTAAATGGTTGTAAGAAAGAACCACAAAGCAGACTCAAGCATGTATCAGATAAGTACCCACATAACAGTAGCACGTTGATTCCAAGTATGTAAATTGTATGTATGTTGTACAACATAGAAAACGGGCGAGCATACTTTTCCCCCATGTTTGTAAATGTTTGTAAAGTAGTATAAGCATAAAAGGGGCCACGAAACTCACAGGTTAAGTGGTAAGTATGAATGATCAAGATTCCCAATAGTTGTATGCAATGAACAGTCAAACACCTATTGACAGTTATTGTTAAGCATTAATGACGTGTCCAAAGTTTGCTTCGGTTCAAAACGACTTTAAAATGTTCGTTATATTAAGGTTAAAAGCGTGTTTTATGGTAATTGATAGCTTAAAATGGTTTTATTAATGACAATGGTTATAATTAAAAATGATACATTTGGTGATAATGGTGATGAAATTTATAAAAGGTTTATGCTTAGCACAAGTTCACGGAGGAAGTACATGCACAAGGGTAATAAAGCAGACATGATTCCTTAAAGCAGGAGTTCATGAAGAAGAGGAAGAATAATTAAAATAATTCTATGGTTAATTATGTCGTTCGACGACCTTAAGGTGACAGATGTCACACAAAATAGTACTAAAGCTACCAAATCCTATACACAGATTATCTATTGATGTAGACTCTGACATAGAATAGTTTATTCTTGTTGTTTACATTTCTTAGTATAAAATTTATCGCACTTGAATGGTAGAGGCAAGCTTTTTAGCTATTTGATTGTATTTGCCAATTGTAACCGTTTGTTTACACTAGACTAATCAAGTGAATTCTTTGAAAAAAAACTTGTGCATTTACATTTCTATGATATTAAGTATCTAACTTAGATTATGCATTTGTTAGTTATTAATTAAAGAGAAAGTTCTTGTTAATTTAAGCCAACCCGATCCAGTATGGTCTTTACCGAATGGGGATGCTTGGAGTCAAGATTTTGGGACACCCGTCCAAAGAAAAGCTTACTCAAAAAGATTTTTTCAAGAATATTTCTTTCAACAAATTATGTGATTCATGCTCAAAGGTAAACGTACTAGACTCCTTTCCAAAATAATGAAACAAAAGTGAAGATTATTTTGAATCATTACATTGTATATGTGAGAAAGATATCACACACCTTCTTTCTCGGGCTCTAGTTATTTCATAACGGTGGTCAACAACTTTACTAGGGTAATATGGGTTGCTAAAATTTAAACATGAAGCAAGAAAATGCCTCATCGATCTCTAAAACAATATGAAAACTCAATTTGGGAAAACTGTTAAAATACTTAGAAGTGAAACTAGGGGCAAGTTTACGTCAAATGAGATGATTCAATTCTGTGGTGAGAATGGCATTATACTTGAGACCACATGCCCACACACCTCACAACAAAAAGGGTTGTGGAATGAAAGCACACACATATTATTGAGACAACTCGTGCTCTTAGGTTTGAAGCCAACCTCCACAAGAGATTTTGGGGAACATGTGTCTTGACAACAATTTATGTTTTAATCGCTTTCCAAATGGAAACAAGACACCACACACTACATGATAAGTTATTCGAGGCGGTGAAAATTGTCCTATAAAACTTTCTGTTTTTGGGCGATTCCATATCTACCACAAAAACAAATAGTTAAATTAATTTTTAAAATTTCCATATTTTTATATTTTCAAAGTATAGCAACATAATTTACAATTGAATATCATACACTTCAATCCATAACCTACTTATATATAATTTAGTAATATACAATTTAATCCTTAACCTTCTTCACAGAAAATGAATCAAAATTTCCAACTCAAACACATTGCTATAAACTTATATTTTCAAACAATATAACAACTATCATAATATCACAATAATTAACACAAGATTAGTGTTATAACCTTAAGAACTTTAAAGAGAATTGCAAGAACAAAAAGAAGAGAAATACATAACTTATAAAAGTGTATACAAGAGGTACATCTTTTCCTCTATGTTTAGGTGATATTTATACTACAAAGATCAATTATTTTGGTAGACATTGTAAACTATTTTGGTAGATAAGTGGCATAGTAAACTTATCTACAAGTTTTACAAAGATTTCATCCACTTGCTATGGTAATAATTCATAATACTCCCCCGTGGATGATACTTTTCAAACTTCAAGAGTTTAAGTACTGTCTCGTTAAAAACCTTGTTAAAGAATAACCCAGTGGGAAAAATATTAGCTAAGGAAAAAAGAGTATAGCTTATAACTCCCCCTCAAATTGTCTTCTGTAGATCATCATATTGCGTGTACGTCCCGTATGCCAATATCATAAACATGTTTTCTGAAAGTTGTTTTAGGAATTTCCTTTGTGAAAAGATCTGCTTAATTGTTGTTATATTGAACGTATCTTATTTCGACTTTTTTTTATCTCTAATAAGATCTTGATTGTATGAAAAGAAACTTGGTGGTATATGTTTTGTTATGTCACTTTTGATATACCTTTCTGTCATTTGTGAGGCACAAGTTGTATTATCTTCATAGATTGGTGTTGCATTTTCATTTTTCTCCAATCCACAAGAAGTTGATATACGTTGTGTCATATATCTTTACTATACACATTCTCTTGAAGCTTCATGTAGTGAAATGACTTCAGCATAGTTTGAGGATGTCGCAACGAGTATTTTTTCTGAGAACACCATGAAATCGCAGTTTTTCCATTCTTAAATACGTATCCAGTTTGACATTTTGCTTTATGAGGATCAATAAATAACTTGTATCTACATAACCAACCAATCATTCTTTTGAATTATTAGGATAAAACAAGCCTAAATCAATAGGACCTCGAAGATATTGAAAAATATGTTTAATCCCATTCCAATTCCTTTTAGTAGGGACTAAACTAAATCTTGCTAACAAATTAACTGCAAAAGAAATATTAGGTCTCGTACAGTTAGTAAGATACATAAGAGCTCTAATTGCACTGAGACATGGTCTCTAGACCAAGAACCTTTTCTTTATCTTCGCAAGGACGAAATGGATCATTATCAATATTAAGTAATCTAACAACAATCAATGTACTTAAAGGATTTTCCTTGTCCATATTGAAACTGTTAAGTCAGCTGGATCGATAAACATCCGAGCATGTTCTTGACGGAAGGATAAACAACCAAAACCAAAAGTCAAATCAATAACACGAACTATCAAAGATTGGTTTCATTGATAAAACCTAACGATTACAAGCTCGTTACAACATAAGAATCAAGACTCTTGGCAAGGGGAGATCGAGCATGATCTCCCCTCTCATCCGACAGCCCTAGGCTCCGGGCAGAGTCCTCTCAAAATCCTTATCTCTCTACACATTGAAACTAGTATATATAAGCCTTGGCCCATATTAGATGCGACTGGGCCATTCGTGCGATTGGATCATGCGTATGGTTCAATCGTACGACTAGACCATGCGAATGGTTCAATCGTACGACTGGACCATGCGTATGGTTCAATCGTACGACTGGACCATTCTTATGGTTCAGTCATACGAATGCCCCAATCGCATCTCTGAGTCGCACGACTGGTCCATTAGCATGGCTTAGTCATACGAGTGAGGCTCATCTGCTTATGCTCCTGCAAATGACCCAGTTTCATGTTTTTACAACATATCAGGTGTATTACATTAAGCCTAGACTATTCGACAAACAACGAACACACTATATATGACTATATATGCTCCAACAAATTCCCCCTTGTACGTTGCTTGCGAATAGTAGATAACACCTCTTACAATCTTCAGTCAATCTTTGCTCTGGTTTCCAATAAAATCAAACGAAAAACCATATTAGCCAACGTTGTCAATCCGTCAGGTTGCTACAGTATTCCTGAAAATGAATTTAGGCACAACAGCTTTCGTTTACTTTGTAGAACACCATCACAGTAGAGAGGCGGCAACAACAATGAATTCTAGAATATATAGGTTATGCTTATCCCCAGGTCAATGCCACCGCACAGCAGAGAGGCACATAACCTATCTTCTTGTTTGAGCATTTTTCATCTTTATGCACAGATCTCACCAACAACATAGGTTATTAGTTTGATTGCTTTTGCATTTTTTTCATGTGCATTTGCTCATACTTTGGTCTTACGCACACATTCGTGGCGTTTATTTTGCTCGTCACCCCTTATTGGAATCTTGTTGATTGTGTTAACCAAGGATAAGGTGTTACCCATAGCTAGTCAAACATTTTAGTTTAATCTTGAAATCACCAATAAGGTCTAATCATCTATTGTGTTGAATCTACCGACATATCATCTGTGGTCTAACAACCTCTAGGTCTACTTTCTTTGTGTTACCTTAGTAGTAGCTAGTTTTACTATCATCTTTCCTTTTATATTGCTCAGACTACACAAACTTATACTTTGAACTTCGTATCTTATTTTATTTAATCTTTTAAAGTCCCAAGTGATTTGTACCTGTGTACTGTCATTTTCCAAAGTTATTGAATCGGTATCACAGATACGATCTACTTTCTATAGCCAGCCTCTCCTTCTCCTTGTTTTTTTGTTAATGTTACTAACTGACCTATTCTCCCCCTAAAATTTTAAAAGCGTAACCGATTTACACTTTTTAGGATTTTAATAGGCGACCGAATAACATTATTGTAATTAAACTGATTAAATAAATAAATAAAGATAATAAATAATTTAAAAAAAAACAAGACTCATCGGACTACACATAATCATCATCGGGAATTACATCACTTTTCTTTTTAACCCCGTTGACCTATAACAGATATAGAAAACGTGGTTTGTCAAAAGCCTTGTATAGAGGTCAGCACGTTGAAAATCAGTATTTATTTTAATCACATCGATTAAGTTCTTTTCAAAGCAGTCACGTATAAAGTGATATTTTATACCGATGTGTTTGGTCTGAGGACGTTGAACCGGATTTTTAGTTACTGTAATTGCAGCAGAGTTATCAACAAAAATAGGAGTAGATGAGAAATGCAAACCGTAGTCCCGCATTTGCTGTTGAATGCAAATGATTTGTGAACAACAACTTGCAGCAGCAACATATTCTGCTTCACAGGTTGACAAAGCAATCAAGGTCTGCTTCTTACACTGCCATGTCACTAATCTCCTCCCAAAGAATTGACATCCTGCTGATGTAGACTTGTAGTTCATCTTGCAGCCACCGTAATCCGAGTCACTATACGCTGTAAGCTCAACATCATCGTCATGAAGATATCACAACCCTAGAGTTGGTGTACCCTTCAGATAACGGAATATCCTCTTGACCCCTATCAGATGGTTAACTTTTGGCTTTGCCTGATATCTTGAACATAAGGACGTCGCGTACATGATATCAGGTCTTGAGGTGGTGAGGTACATGAGAGATCCAATCATACCTCGATACATAGTGGCATCAACCAGATCACCATTCTCGTCGGGTGCTACATCATGGTTTGTAGCAAGTGGAGTCCCGGCTGCAGAGGCATTCTCCATGTCAAACCGACTGAGGATATCTCCTACATACTTGGTCTGGTGTAGGAAAATCCCTTTTGGTGTCTGATCCACCTGTAAACCGAGAAAGAATTTCATCTCTCCCATTGCACTCATCTCAAACTCCGCCTCCATTACTGCTTCAAACTCTTTACATAATTCTTCGTTCTTGGAACCGAAGATTATGTCATCGACATAGATTTGTACAAGCAGTAAATCCCCATCTTTCTCCTTGATAAACAATATGCAGTCAATGAATCCTCTGCGAAAACCGTGTTTCACAAGATGAGTCGCGAGTTTCTCATACCAGGCTCTGGGAGCTTGATGAAGCCCATATAGAGCCTTGTCGAGTTTATAAACTTTGTCCCAATGATATGGATCCTCAAATCCCTCGGGTTGACTAACATACACTGTCTTTCTGAATTCACCACAAAGGAATGCACTCCTCACATCAAGTTGATAAACTTTAATCTTCATGTATGATGCATAGGCAAGGAAGATACGGATTGCTTCCATTCTTGCCACGGGTGCAAACACTTCATTGTAGTCTATGCCCTCGACTTGTCGAAGTCCTTGAACAATAGGTCGGGCCTTATTTTTGATGATCACGCCTTGATCATCTTTCTTGCATTTCAAGACCCATTTTATGCCAATGACCTTAGCATCTTTAGGTCTATCCACCAGAGTCCATACACCTAGCTTCTTGAATGAAGAAGTTCTTCTTGCATGGCACTCACCCATGCCTCATCATTCAGGGCTTCACTAACATACTTTGGCTCAAACTGAGACACAAAGCAACGATATGCACCATCGTGAAGGTATCCCTTTTCCATTACCGAGGCATAATCAATTGAGTACAGTTGATTCTGGTCTGAACTCCTGACCTCACATACCCAATGACATTATCCAAAGCATGATAGACATTTTGGCGTGTTCCAAGGGTTGTTGGAACAACTACCTCATAATCCAGATTATGAACATTTGGTTCAGTATCTGAGGTAGTAGGAGTCTGAGGTTTCGAAGATTTAGAGGCATCAACGTCAGATGCTTGTGGACTTGCAGGAATAGGAACCTGTTCTCCTGGTTGTTCTGATCAGTCTCCATAGCTTCTTCATTAGAGGAGGAGTCACTATTGTCAAGTGCTCCCCCTGAGGTGTTAGATGAGCTACCTTGTGAACCAGATGATGTTGTATCTGGAGCTAGTGGGTTCAAGACATCGTACATCATCTTGGTTTCCAACTCATCGTCAGAAGTGGAGAGTGGGATGTTGAAGGATTTGAAGAATCCATCATAGTCGAAGAAGAAGGCAGGTCCTTCTCCTGCAGGTGGTATGGTGTATCTCTGAACATCTACGTTACACCACACTTCTACTTGACCGTTGAGTTGTTGTAAACTCTCTTGTTCGGTATGTTGTATCCTAGAAAGATCCCTTCGTCAGCCTTCTTGCTGAATTTTCCCTCCTGAGTCTTCTTCAGCAGGGTGCACGGAGCGCCAAACGGCTCGAGATACTATAAGTTAGGTTTACGTCGTTGTAGTAACTCGTAGCACATTTTTCCATGGCGTTTAACTACCAGAACTCGATTGAGCGTATAACATGCATTTGCAACTGCCTTATTCCAGAATTGAGTAGGCAGTTTTGAGTCTGCTAGCATAGTCTGTGCCGTCTCTATCAAGCTGCGATTCTTCCTTTCAGCAACACCGTTCATCTGAGGGGTGTAGGCAGAAGTGAACTGATGCACAATTCCTTTTTCCTTGCAGTAAGCCTCCATCCATTGATTCTTGAACTCAGTTCCATTGTCTGAGCGTACTTGATGTACCTTCAACTTGTATAGGGATTCCAGAGTAGTTACTAACTCTTTTAATGACTCAAATGTTTCTGATTTGGATTTTAGAAACATCACCCAAGTGAATCTTGAGTAGTCATCAGTAACTGCATAGCAGTACAAATTGCCTACAATGCTTCTTATACTGACTGGACCAAACATATCCATGTGAAGAAGTTCAAGAGGAAGTTCGATAGAGTGAACTTTCTTTTCCTTATGAGCCTTCTTCGTCTGTTTTCCCTTCTTGCACGCAACACAGAAATCCGGAAGTTGGAAGTTTTTGACGTTAACTCCTCTCACTAGATCTTTCGGGATGAAGTGATTCATCTTTCGTAGATTAATGTGTCCCATTATCCTATGCCAGGAGATGGATTCCTTCTTAGTAGCTTTTGACAAGAAGCACTGAATTTCATGATCTGTTGTGGAGGCCTTCGATAGATCCAAGACATAAAGGTCCTTATATCTTGAGGCAGACATTAATACATGATCCTCCGGGATGACGTAGTCCTTCTTCAGGACATAGCACTTCTTATTGTCAAACACTACCTTAAATTCTTTATCACAAATTTGAGAAACAGAAAGCAGGTTATTCTGAAGTTGTTGAACGTAGTTTACCTTGTCAAACTTCACTTTCTGATTTCCCACTTCCCCTTGAGCTGTGATGTACCCATCTTTGTTTCAAGCGAATGAAACATGCCCTCCTTTGATTTGTTTGACGTTTGATAAGAGAGCCCTGTTCCCCGTTATGTGCCTGGATGCTCTGCTATCTACAATCCACGTGTTAGTTTCAGCACTATAGCGAACACCCTGCACATTCAATGAAAACGTTAGTTTAGGTTAGGAACCCAAGCCTTTACTGGCTTGGGTCTCCCCGAGGCATCACACATCATAAGTTCAACCCATTGACCTTTCGAGGGTGAGGGAAGCTTAGATGTCTGTTTGTTCTCATTTTCAGATACTGAGAAGGATTTTTTCCTTCCATAAGCCAGATTTGTGTAAAATAGATGACTAGCTGCTTTCTGTTTCTCAAATTTGTGATAAAGACTTTAAGGTAGTGTTTGTGATAAATAGATGACTAGCTGATGGGTTGAACTTTGTGTTCCCTTTCTCTTTTAGGAGGCGTCACTGAGTTCCTCTTCAAAGAGCTAGGTTTTGGTTCAGAAAGTTCAACTTTCTTCCTCGGCGTCTGATAATAAGGACAGTGAGACGCAATGTGTCCGTACTTTCCATAATTGTAGCGATATCTGCTTTCAAATTTATGATTTATTTGTTTTTGTGGAGATGTAGGTGACACACGGGTGGCCCTATCCTGTTTGGACTTAGAAACTTCTTGGTTTGATGTATAGTTTGGTTTTACAAATTTAATTGCTTTATCTGGTTTTACATCCTTTACATCTTGTTTACCTGGACTTTGACATAATGCACGTGATTAATTAGATTTAATAGTCCTTTTAGGTTCAGATTTGACTTTGTTTGAACCTGACTTTAAATTAAACTTTTCAAACTCTTTTTCTAGGTTAACACAAAGCATCTTCCTTTTGCTTTTGAAGTGGCCTCCTTTTGTTTAGTGCTAGATTTGGTTGATTTACTTGTGGAATCTGGGTCACTAACAAGAGGAGTGGACACCACATGATCCTTGATGGGGTTATTATTAATCGGTTTACTTTTGGTGTTCATCAAGGTCTCAGGTGGTGGTGGAACCACTTTGTATCCCAATCCCTCCCCGTTATTTCTCTCTCTCACTAAGTGTTGGACTATGTGTGAAGAGCTAGTCCAACTATGCAGTTTTTGTTTTAGGGAATTAACTTCTACTTCTAAAACTACGTTTTGCTTTTTAGTGTCCTCTAGGTAGTTAAGATAGTACCTAATGTCATTAGATTGGTTAAAGGCTACGACTTCTGTTTCCCTAAGCTGTTTGTTCAAAAGGTCTATCTTTTCTTTATAACTATGCTCATTTTGTTTTAAAACTCTATTTGCCTCAGTGCATAGTTCTAGGTCCTTTACTAAGTTATCATTATGATCTAATAACCTAGCAAATTCAGAATCAATGCTTCCCTAAATTTATTACAGTCAGAACAAGCATGATTATTAAACAACTAGTCAGTAGTACTTACCTGAGATGGTGGTGATGAATCAGACATGAGTGCCGAGTCTGTTGTCTCGGGTTCTGGTGATTTTGACGTTGTTGCAGTATCTACTTCTTCAGGCAAGTGGTTGACCACTGGTGTAGTGTCTTCAGAATTGGACATCGCGAGCTCTACTGCTATATCTCCCTCACTGGTGGAATCATCATCTATGTCCTCCACACTAGCTATGTTGGATTCTCCCGGTGAGACGAACTGAAAGCTCCAGTCCTGTCCTTCATCATCATGAGCAGTCAAGGCTTTTGGATCCTTGCTTGATGAAGTAGAACTACTAGACGTGGCTTTGTCCTGACGATTAAAGGACGAGAAAGGGTTCCCATTTCTAGTCTTTTTGGGCTTCACACACTCCCGTTTGAAGTATCCCTTCTCACCACAGTTGAAACAGGTTACCTTTGACTTGTCGAAGCCAAAGGTTGTGTCCTTAGTTGCAACCAAGTTCTGTCCGGTCTTTTTGACAAACTTCTTAGCTCGTCGGACAACACTTTTCAAGGCCCATATTATATCCATTCGTTCCAACTCCATCTCGTCCACCTACTCGTAATCCTCATCAGCGAGGTGGCAATTTCCTATCTTTCCAGCAATTAGTCCATCATATGAGTGGACTACCGTAACTAAGAGGTCCATGTGTTTTCTGGCCACCTCAAGAGTCACATTACCTAAGTTATTAGTCTTCAATTTTGCTGCATTGGCTTCAGGTATAATATACTGGGTACCAAACGACCCTGATGTCTTGGAACCTGAAGTAGATGCTTGTGCTGGACCAGATGAGCTTGACATGAAGGCAGTCTGCAGTGGTGCACCAGATGTCTTGGCCTGAGGAGTCGCATTGTAAAGCGCCAGATTTTGATCATAGTTGGCCTTTTGGGCTCTATACTTCATCCTTAGTTCCTCCTCTCTCAGTTTCAGAATGAAGTCATTTATATCTAACTTCGAGAGCATTCCATTATGTCTAAGATTAGAAACAAAGGAAGCCCATTTCTCTGGTAAACCATTAGCAAAGTTGGATACTTTATCTTCCATCGACGTTGTTACTCCATGAGTGTGCATCTCACTCATCAAGTGGTAGAATCTGTCGATCACGTCGTCCAGGCTTTCCTTTCCCATTGAAGAGAAGTTGTCAAGCTCTTTCTTCAAAGCTTTGGCCTTAATAGCCTTGAGTGAGGCATTCCTGTCATACCTCTTTTCCAATGCGTCCTATAATTTCTTTGCTTGTGTATATTCCAAGTATTGATGGAAGATATCCTTCGGAATAGACTGGGTAAGCAAAGCATAGACTTTCTTCTCAGCATTGTGTTTTACCTTTTGTGCACCAGTCATGCCACTTAAAGTAAGTTTGACACCGTCAGCTCCTACTGGCATGCTGTACCCCGACTCTATAGCCTCCCACAGATTTGTATCTACTCCATTTAAGTAGATTTCAAAACGTTGCTTCCACTGTGGGTACTCGTCTAACGTGATAAGCTTTGGGGTTATTATGATTACCCACTTCATTCTCCAATAGCAGTAGGTTCTGTATACGTGTCTCTCTACCTGTTGTGTATGCTGAAAACTGGTCCTCCATTTCATTTAACTTTTATTTTAAAACTAACTGTTTTATGTGTGCGAATGAAGGAAGACGATTGAACTATTCGGGTGATTGAACTATGCGGATGGTTCAATCGTGCGACTGAACTAATATGGATGAGTCAGTCGGCCTAATGAACTAATGCGGTTGAACAGTCCGAATAGAGTTCTCAGTCGTACGAATAGGAGTACGAATGAGTCCAATCATGCGTATGAGGTATGCGAAAAAGTTCAGTCGTGCGATTGGATCAATCGTGCGACTAAGGCTGCTGGAATTCGAAAATTTCTAGGTTAAACGTGGTTTGGCCGCAAAAACTCGAATCTTCACTAACTTAATTGCCGTATGCCGGAAAAACTGAACTTTATGACCAGGAGACGTCTAAGACACCGTTAGACACAAAAGGATTGCGTTTTTAGTGAAAAAGCACAATTTTTTTATCAAAAACGATTGAATCACACGCAATCAAGAGCCTAAGCCAAAGAAAGGGAGAGGGCAACCATTACCCTCTCCCCACACCCATATTTTTAGCCAAAGAAAGAGGAGAAGAGAGAAAGAAGAGAAAAAGGGAGAAAAGTTGGTTCGGGTTGGTTCGAGTGAGCCAAAATCATTGAGAAGCAAGTTAAATCGAAGCTCTTCTCGTTGTGGTCGTTTGTGTGGGTTCTAGGACCCCTCTTTTACACGTTTTGAATGATTTGGGGCTGGAACACATCTGAAAATCAGGTTTCTTTTAGTGTGTGCATGTTGGACCAGTTTGTGTATGTGTATGATTCGTTTGAGCCTTGCTTGTGAGCTTGTGTGTTCTTGAATGGTGTTATGGTATGCATTCCTAAGGTTTAAAAGGGTTGATTTGAGCTTAGAATGGGTTTGGATGAGCTTGGAGGTTGAAAATGGCAGATTAGGTTCGGGATGAACTGCATTCTGCACCAGCTAGGGCTAGGTGAGCAAATGGAGGCCATACGGCCGAATGAGGTGCGATTGGGGTTCATTCTTATGAATGAGAGTTCATTCGCACGATTGGGGCCAGTCACATGGGGAGTCATGCGACTGAGGGTCCATTTGCATAAGTGCTCATCCGTATTAGTTTTATTCGCATGTGGTCCATTCGTATTAGTTCCCTTCGCTTGGGTGTTAATCTGCATTAGTGTTCATCCGCATGAGGTCCATTCGCATGAGATTCAGTCGCATGAAGGCGAGGCGACTGAAGGGTGTCCATACGCCCGAATAGGGCTGTTGCACCCGAAGGAAAGTGTAGTTCGAAATCTGACTTTCAGGGGAAAGTGCAGATATAAGTTTTGACGTAAAGGTTTCCGTAAGTTCGTGTAAGATGAATGTTGAGGCCTTAGAGAGCATGTTGGGCATGATGATGATGTTGCATGATTATGCATGTTATGTATGTATGATGTTGCCTTCTATGATGTTGATGCCTGTGTATGTTATGTTCCTTATTATGATGTATGTTTATATTTCCTGTGGCTTTACGTGTTATGTTAACAAATGAAATGAAGTATTACGTAACGTAAAGTGGAAGATAATGAAAAGTGGAACATGATGAATGTGTGCATTAATAAATGATGAAAGAAATGAAAGTATTGCAAGCATTGGATATCGGGACACGCCAATTATAAGGTGTTAGCCCAACGGTTTGCGGTTCGCTACCCTGGGAGGATGCACATTGGGTTCCTTCTCTGTGATCGACCATTTGTATAGAACCTCTACCGCTTACCCCTAGTACTGTGGCATCATGTTTAGCTGTCTATTTATAGACTTCGGCCTAGTAGCCATATAGTTTGGGGTGTAGCACATGGTATTGGTATGGAAGATATCAAATGCACAAGAAAAGATGTAAAGATGAACGAACGAATGAAGACGATAATAATAACTATTATTTATGTGTACGTATGATGTATGATTGCATGAAAGAAAAGAACGGTTTTAACGAAAGAAAAGAAAGTTTTATTTTATAAAACTAGAACTCACTCAGCAACGCTGACTTTGATGTGTTTCCAGTTGGCAGACAATGATTGTTGAGGATGGCACAAGGTGGCTACTCAGCTCTTTTGGATGGCATTCTTTTGTTAATATTTTTGCTTTGCAATGCGAACGAATGATGTTTTGAAATGAACGCTTGTATTAGCTTGCAAAAGCATTTGTAATGATATGAAAAGTTATTTTTATGTTTTCGCTGCAACGTTTTCTAATGATTAAATGTAAGTTCTATGTTTTATGTGCTATGATTTATCAGCAGTAAGCGTCCCGGGAACGGGGCCTTACAAGTTGGTATCAGAGCCAAAGTTTAAGTGAAATGGGTAAATTTTCAAAATAAACCTTAACTTAAATTGAGAATGGGACGGAAAGGGAAGGGATGCCAAACTGAGTAGCTGTGTGCCATCAGGTATTTTCGTAAAGTTAACCGGTATTATGTCTGCATGTTATGTGTTATGGGTTTTTTTGTAGATTTAAATACTGATGTAGTGAGGATAGGTAATGCTCAGGGTGTGAAGAGTAAAGTAAGTGGCTAATCACAACTGGCCACTATAATTAGGGACTTACTATACTTGACTTAAACTGAGCTGTTCCCTTGAATGACCGTGTTGGTGTTTGAATCTTTCGGTGTGCATGTGAATGGACGGTGGTAGATCTTCGAAAGCTTCATGAGCTGGGGGTCATGGTGCAGAACCGTGACCCAAGAGAGGAAGACCCAGAGTCAAGATGGTGGTTCATGAGGAACTTGAGACCCCTCATCCGGAGGGTGGTGATGAGAGTGTAAACCTAAGGGCCTCGATGAAAGAGGCAGTGGTTAAGGAAGTCCATTAGGTCATGCAGATGATCTTACCGTCTGTAGTGACCAGAGCCTGAAACGATTCCATCTGATGATGACGAGGAAGAAGAAGAGCCTGTGCTGGAGGCAGCACAAGGCTGTAACTATGGGGCGTTTATGAGATGCAAGCCCCCTACCTTCGGTGGTAACGACACTGCTGCTGCCGCTTACCGGTGGGTGAGGGAAATGGAGGTTGTTCTTGATATCAGCAAGTGCCAGGAGGACCAGAAGGTGAAGTTTGCTACCCACTCATTTGTGGACTTGGCTCTGTGTTGGTGGGACAATATTGTCCAAGCCGAGGGTAGCCGGGCGATAGAAAGGATGAGGTGGGAGGTGTTGAAGAAGATGGTGATTGAAGAGTTCTGCCCTCATAGGGAGAAGGATAAGATAGAGAGAGAGTTCCTGTAGCCCGAGGCGGGAACCATGACACACCAGCAGTACACCACCAAATTCAATGAAATGGCACGGCTAGTGCCGGATCAGGTGATGCCTCTGTCTCGAAAGATCAAGAGGTACATTCAGGGTTTGCCGGTGGATATTCGCAGGCGTATGATCGCCGCCCGACCAAGCACATTTAGTTCGGCGGTCGATTTGGCGGGGAGATTATATGATGAAGGGGAGGTGATGGTGACCGAGGTTGGCAACAAGGGTGGTGGCGATCGGAACTAGAACGGGAAAAGGTTTGGTCGGGGTGATGCCTCGACGGGTAACAAAAAGGCACGGGTGGATGACCGCCATGGGGCCACATCGAGTGCGGGGTCAAGGAGGTGTGGAAAGTGTGGAAGGGAGCATGCGGGGGAATGTAGGATGGGATTGAATGTGTGCTTCAAATGTGGGAAGACGGGGCACTTCGCAAAGGATTGTCTTGTGGGCAGATGTTTTTACTGTGGGGAAGTGGTCATATGAGTAAAGACTGTAAGAAGCTGAGGGCTGAGGGTTCCGGGGCGAAGAAGACGGGAGGTGAAGGACCGAGGGTGAGCGCCAGGGCATTCACTATGACACAGGAGGAAGCTAGGACGAACCCTGATGTTGTGTCTGGTACGTTTCTAGTGAACCAAACTCTAGCTTCTGTGTTATTCGATTCTGGTGCTAATAAAAGTTTTATTTCTGCTGCTTTCTTTGCTAAACTTCTGGTTAGTGGTAGACGTGTTGAGGCGCCCTTTGATGTAGAAACTACCATAGGTAAGTCTACCAGGATTTCTGAGATGATCGAGGGTTGTGATGTGGAACTTGAGGGTCATAAGTTTCCTGTTAGACTATTTTTGATGACCTTAGGTGTTTTTGATTTAGTTCTTGGGATGGATTGGTTGGCGGACTCCGAGGCGAACATCGTGTGTCGCAAGAAGATGATTTGTTTTACAACGCCTGACGGGAGTTTGGTAACTGTTTATGGAGATCGGGTCACGCCGATCCCGAAAGTGATCTCAATGGCGGTGACGGGAAAGTGCATGAGGGGTGGATGTAGCGTCTATTTGGTCTATGTAAAGGATGTGGATACGCCAACACCACAACTATCTGATGTCCTGGTGGTGTGTGGCTTTCCATACGTATTTCTAGAAGACTTATCAGGAGTGCCACCTAACAGTGAGATTGAGTTTCAGATTGATCTGATACCGGGTGCCCGGCCTATTGCCAAGGCACCGTATCGGTTGGCTCTGACGGAGATGAAGGAGTTGATGGAGCAGTTGCAAGAGCTGCTTGATAAGGGGTTCATTAGACCAAGTATCTCTCCTTAGGGTTACCCCTTACCAAGAATTGATGACTTGTTTGATCAGCTTCAAAGTGCCAATTGGTTTTCAAGGATAGACCTTCGATCGGGCTACCATCAGTTGAAGGTGAAGGAGTAGGATATCCCGAAAACAGCTTTTCACACGTGCTACGATCACTATGAGTTTCTTGTCATGTCTTTTGGTTTGACCAATGCGCCAGCTGCTTTTATGGATGTGATGAATCGGGTGTGTCGGCCGATGTTGGATAAATCAGTGATTGTGTTTATTGATGATATCCTGATTTATTCGAAGAGCGAGATTGAGCATGCTGGTCATATTCGGGAGGTTTTGGAGACGTTGAGAAAGGAGAAGTTGCACGCCAAGTTCTCCAAGTGTGCATTTTGGTTGCGCGAAGTTCAGTTGTTGGGTCATGTGGTGAATCCTAACGGGATTATGGTGGACCCGGCAAAGGTGGAGGCAGTGATGCAATGGAAGTCTCCAAAGACGCCATCCGAGATTCGCAGTTTCTTGGGTTTGGCGGGCTACTATAGAAGGTTCATCCAAGACTTTTCCAAGATCGCTTCTCCACTGACTAAGTTGACCCAGAAGGATGTGAAGTTTGTATGGGGTCAAGCTCAAGAGAAGGCGTTCGAAGAATTAAAGGTATGATTGACTCAAGCTCCTGTTCTGTCATTACCCTATGGAAGCAAAGATCTGGTGGTTTATTCTGATGCTTCCTACACAGGGTTAGGATGCGTGTTAATACAAAAAGGGAAGGTTATAGCTTATGCATCCTAGCAGTTGAAGGTTCATGAGGTCAATTATCCTACTCATGACTTGGAGGTAGCAGCCGTGGTCTTTGCACAAAAGATTTGGAGGCACTATCTTTACGGGACGAAGTGCACCATTTTCACTGACCACAGGAGCATAAAGTAGTCCTTTGAGCAGAAAGATCTGAATATGAGGCAGAGACGATGGTTGGAGCTTATAAAGGACAATGATTGTGAGATCCATTACCATCCGGGCAAAGCCAACGTGGTGGCTGATGCCCTAAGCCGAAAAAGAGAGGTCCGAGCCGATTTGGGTGAAAACATACCAGTTGATGATGACCTCTGATGTGATGAAGCAAGTTAAAGAGTTTCAAGATGAGGCATTGAAAGAAGATCATCTTAACTCTGAAAGAATGAAAGGTCTGGTCGTAGAATTGGGTGAGAACACCCTTGGTGTTAAAACCCGATTTGGACGAGTGTGGATTCCATATTTTGGGGATCTACGGATGAAGAATTTGGATGAAGCTCATCAGACTCGATACTCCATTCATCCAGGTGCCACAAAATGTATCAAGACATGAAGAAGGATTACTGGTGGTCCGGTAAGAAGCGCGACGTAGTGGAGAATGTGAGTAAATGCCTTGTTTACAGGTGAAGGCCGAGCATCAGAAGCCGTATGGGAAGATTCAGCCTTTGGATATACCGGAATGGAAGTGGGAGCACATCACCATGGATTTCATTACGAAGCTGCCGTGTACTCCGAAAGGGTACGATGCCATATGGGTGATTATTGACCGCCTGACGAAGAGTGCTCACTTCCTACCGATCTGCGAGACATATTCATCTGAGAGGTTGGCTGATCTGTTCATCAAGGAAATTGTAACTCGTCACGGTGTGCTGGTGTCTATTGTGTCTGATCGTGACACCCGGTTTACCTCCAAATTCTAGAAGAAATTCCATGACGCCATGGGAACGAGGTTACATATTAGCACGGCTTATCATCCCCAAACTGATGGTCAGTCAGAAAGGACCATTCAGACGTTGGAAGACATGCTTCGGGATTGTGTGATTGATTTTAGGGGAAGTTGGGATGACCACCTACCGTTAGCTGAATTCTCATACAACAATAGCTATCATGCCAGCATTGGTATGCCACCATATGAGATGCTATACGGTAGGAGATGCAGAACCCCCGTTTGTTGGGGTGATATTGGTCAGAAGGAGTTAGGGAGCGTCAAGGTGATCGAGGATACGACTGAGAAGCTTGAGAAGATCAAAGCCTTCATGAAAGAAACCAAAGATAGATTGAAGTTGTATGCTGATAAACGACGCAGACCGATTGAGTTCCAGGTGGGTGACCGGGTTATGTTGAAGGTCTCACCTTGGAAGGGCATCATTCGTTTCCGAAAGCGGGGCAAGTTGTGCCCGAGATACATAGGCCCTTTCCGAATTGTTGCTCGAGTAGGAGAGGTGGCCTATAGGCTGGAGTTACCGGATGAGTTAAGTGGAATTCGCCCGACACTCCATGTATCTCATCTAAGGAAGTGCTTGGCAGATGAAGATATGATTGTTCCATTGGAAGATATCGAAGTAGACGAACGACTCAATTATGTGGAGCAACCAGTGGCAATCTTCGATCGAAAAGAGAAAAGACTGAGAAATAAAGTGGTTCCTCTTGTGCGTGTACAGTGGAAGCACAGGAAGGGATCCTAGTCAACGTGGGAGACTGAGGAAGAAATGAGACAGCATTATCCACATTTGTTCGAGGAATAACAGGTTTCAGGGACGAAACCTATTTAAGGGGGGTGGACTTGTAACGCCCGGTTATTTATTTATGTTGAAGTCAACGAAAGAAGAAAAGAAATAAAGTCCAAAGTCGAGGGACCAAACTCGCCAATGAGAGAGAGTTGGGTAAGTGGGGGTATATAAAGGGAGAGGGCAGCCATTACCCTCTCCCCACACCCACATTTTCAGCCAAAGAAAGAGGAGACGAGAGAAAGAAGAGAAAAAGGGAGAAAAGTTGGTTCGGGTCGATTCGAGTGAGCCAAAATCATTGAGAAACAAGTCAAATCGAAGCTCTTCTCATTGTGGTCGTTTGTATGAGTTCTAAGACCCCTCTTTTACATGTTTTTGAATGATTTGGGGCTGGATCACATCTAAAAATCGGGTTTTTTTTAGTGTGTGCATGTTTGACCCGTTTGTGTATGTGTATGGATGTGTATGATTCGTTTGAGCCTTGCTTGTGAGCTTGTGTGTGCTTGAATGGTGTTATGGTATGCATTCCTAAGGTTTTGGAGGGTTAATTTGAGCTTAGAATGGGTTTGGATGAGCTTGGAGGTCGAAAATGGCAGATTAGGTTCGGGATGAACTGCATTCTACACCAGCTAGGGCTAGGCGAGCGAATGGAGGCCATACGGCCGAATGAGGTTCATTCACACGAATGAGAGTTCATTCGCACGATTGGGACCAGTCGCATGGGGAGTCATGCGACTGAGGGTCCATTCACATAAGTGCTCATCCGCATTAGTTTCATTCGCATGTGGTCCATTCGTATTAGTTCCCTTCGCTTGGGTGTTCATTCGCATGAGGTCCATTCGCATGAGATTCAGTCACATGAAGGCCAGGCGACTGAAGGGTGTCCATACGCCCGAATAGGGCTGTTGCACTCGAAGGAAAGTGTAGTTCGACATCTGACTTTTAGGGGAAAGTACAGATATAAGTTTTGACGTAAAGGTTTCCGCAAGTTCATGTAAGATGACTGTTGAGGCCTTAGAGAGCATGTTGGGCATGATGATGATGTTGCATGATTATGCATGTTATGTATGTATGATGTTGCCCTGTATGATGTTGATGCTTGTGTATGTTATGTTCCTTGTTATGATGTATGTTTATATTTCCTGTGGCTTTACGTGTTATGTTAACAAATGAAATGAAGTATTACGTAACATAAAGTGGAAGATAATGAATAGTGGAACATGATGAATGTGTGTATTAATAAATGATGAAAGAAATGAAAGTCTTTCAAGCATTGGATATCGGGACATGCCAATTATAAGGTGTTAGCCCAACGGTGTGCGGGTTCGCTACCCCGGGAGGATGCACATCGGGGTCCATCTTTGTGATAGACCATTTGTATAGATACTCTACCGCTTACCCCTGGTACTGTGGCACCATGTTTAGCTATCTATTTATAGACTTCAGCCTAGTAGCCATATAGTTTGGGGTGTAGCACATGGTATTGGTATGGAAGATATCAAATGCATAAGAAAAGATGTAATGATGAACGAACGAATGAAGAATATAATAATAACTATTATTTATGTGTACGTATGATGTATGATCGCATAAAAGAGAAGAACGGTTTTAACAAAAGAAAGTAAGTTTTATTTTATAAAACTAGAACTTACTCAGCAACACTGACTTTGATGTGTTTCCAGTTGGCAGGTAATGATTGCTGAGGATGGCACGAGGTGGCTACTCAGCTCTTTTGGATGGCATTCTTTTGTTAATGTTTTTGCATTGTAATGCGAACGAATGATGTTTTGAAATTAACGCTTGTATTAGCTTGCAAAAGCATTTGTAATGACATGAAAAGTTATTTTTATGTTTCCGCTGCAATGTTTTTTTAATGATTAAATGTAAGTCCTATGTTTTATGTGCTATAATTTATCAGCTGTAAGCGTCCCGAGAACGGGGCCTTACATGATATCATGATTGGAGATGATAATCCTAAACCAAAATCAGTTAGTGACTCTCAAAATAACATGATTAGGATAATTGGAAAGGAGCTAAGCAAGTTGAATTATATCCACTTAACAAATGAAAGGTCTTTAGACCTATTGTTATTACACCGATGGTTGTAAAGCTAGTAGGGTATAAATGGGTTTTTATACGAAAATAAAATGAGAAAAATGAAGTTACAAGGTATACTTAATCAGTTTTTCACAAAGGCCAGGGATTGATTATGAGGAAACATACTCCCTTGTTATGGATGCAATAACCTTTGGATACTTATTCAGTTTAACAGTCTCTAAAAATTTAGAGATGCATCTTATAGATATTGTCACAACTTACTTGTATGGATCACTAGATAATGACATTTGTATGAAAATTCCTAAAGGTTTTAAATTCCCCGAAGCATTAAGCTTAAAGCCTAAGGAAATGTATTCCACCAAGTTACAAAGATCTTCGTATGGACTCAGACAATCTAGAAGGATGTGATACAATCGTTTGAGTGATTATTTGACAAGTAAAGGATATACAAGTAACCTTATTTATCGATGCATCTTCATTAAGAAAACAACATCAGGATATGTGATCATAGATGTGTATGTTGATGATCTAATTATAATTACGACACAAAAGGAAATTAATCAAACAATTGCTCTTTTAAAGAAAGAATTTGAAATAAAAGACCTTGGAAAAATAAAATATTGTCTTGGTTCACAGATTGAGCATATGTATAATGGAATACTTATAAATCAATAAACTTATACTATAAAACTCTTAAAATGTTTATGTTGAGTGGGCAGGATCGATAAACATCCGAGCATGTTCTTGACGGAAGGATAAACAACCAAAACCAAAAGTCAAATCAATAACACGAACTATCAAAGATTGGTTTCATTGATAAAACCTAACGATCACAAGCTCGTTACAACATAAGAATCAAGACTCTTGGAAGGGGAGATCGAGCATGATCTCCCCTCTCATCTGGCAGCCCTAGGCTCTTGGCAGACTCCTCTCAAAATCCTTATTCTATACACATTGAAACTGGTATATATAGGCCTCGGCCCATATTAGATGCGACTGGGCCCATTCGTGCGATTGGACCATGCGTATGGTTCAATCGTACGACTGGACCATGCGTATGGTTCAATCGTACGACTGGACCATTCTTATGGTTCAGTCATACGAATGCCCCAATCGCATCTCTGAGTCGCACGACTGGTCCATTAGCATGGCTTAGTCATACGAGTGAGGCTCATCTGCTTATGCTCCTGCAAATGACCCAGTTTCATGTGTTTACAACATATCAGGTGTATTACATCAAGCCTAGACTATTCGACAAGCAACGAACACACTATATATGACTATATATGCTCCAACAAATTCCCCCTTGGACGTTGCTTGCGAATAGTAGATAACACCTCTTACAATCTCCAGTCAATCTTTGCTCTGGTTTCCAATAAAATCAAATGAAAAACCATATTAGCCAACGTTGTCGATCCGTCAGGTTGCTACAATATCCCTGAAAATGAATTTAGGCACAGCAGCTTTCGTTTACTTTGCAGAACACCATCACAGCAGAGAGGCGGCTAACAGCAATAAATTCTAGAATATATAGGTTATGCTTATCCTCAGGTCAGTGCCACCGCACAACAGAGAGGCACATAACCTATCTTCTTGTTTGAGCATTTTTCATCTTTATGCATAGATCTCACCAACAACATAGGTTATTAGTTTGATTGCTTTTGTATTTTTTCATGTGCATTTGCTCATACTTTGGTCTTACGCACACATTCGTGGCATTTATTTTGCTCATCACCCCTTATTGGAATCTTGTTGATTCTGTTAACCAGGGATAAGGTGTTACCCACAGCTAGTCAAACATTTTAGTTTAATCTTGAAATCACCAATAAGGTCTAGTCATCTATTGTGTTGAATCTACCGACATATCATCTATGGTCTAACAACCTGTAGGTCTACTTTCTTTGTTTTACTATCATCTTTCCTTTTATATTGCTCAGACTACACAGACTTATACTTTGAACTTCGCATCTTCTTTTATTTAATCTTTTAAAGTCCCAAGTGATTTGTACCTGTGTACTATCATTTTCCAAAGTTATTGAATCGGTATCACAGATACGATCTACTTTCTATTAGCCAGCCTCTCATTCTCCCTCGTTTTTTTGTTAATGTTACTAACTAAAAGTAGATTAACTGAAAGTAGGTTGTTAGACCACAGATGATATGTCGGTAGATTCAATACAATAGATGATTAGACCTTATTGGTGATTTCAATATTAAACTAAAATGTTTGACTAGCTATGGGTAACACCTTATCCCTGGTTAACACAATCACCAAGATTCCAATAAGGGGTGACGAGCAAAATAAACACCACGAATATGTGCGTAAGATCAAAGTATGAGCAAATGCACATGAAAAAAATGCAAAAGCAATCAAACTAATAACCTATGTTGTTAGTGAGATCTGTGCATAAAGATGAAAAATGCTCAAACAAGAAGATATGTTATGTGCCTCTCTGCTGTGCGGTGGCACTGACCTGAGGCTTGGCTTCTCTTTGAAAGCTCTATGAATAGTTTCTTCTTGGACACTACCCTGAGACCGCTCAAAAATCTCCTGAGAAACGTTGATTACCATATAAGTGTGGGATCCACAAATGCTTGTTGAAATAATCAAACCCTAAACTATCACTAATCTGTGTCAAAAGTCTGTGTATGGATTTAAGAGGACCAGTATACTGACAATCATCGTGGCTGCAATTCTTGAAAGTCCAAATCAAGGTGGGATCTAATAGTACTAGTATGATTTCCTAAACTTGCTAACGACTCTAGATGAAAAACAAGAATTGAGCATCGTAAGGTATTGATAACATGTCCCAAATGATTTGACTTGCCTGTATGATTTCAATTTGAATTGGTCCATTTATGGTCAAAATGAATTGAAGCTGCTTATTCCGGAACCGAATCCATTAGATATCTATCTTAGGATTTATACCTCACACAAAAAGGTCAAAAACAAGTTTAGTTTTGTATTTCAGTTTTAGTTCTTTTATTTTGTTTAAATTTCATTAATTTAGTTTGTTAAACATCAGACTATGCCATGGAATTCAATAGGGGACTTAATCACTCAAAAAGGGTCACGTCTGAGGTGACCACATAGGATTTCAAATGTAAATGGGTCACGTCTGAGGTGACAAAGTGTTTTTAAAAGGATCACGTCTGAGATAATCAAAAGTTTTCAAGATTAAAATAATCATGTTTGAGATGATTGAGTGCTTAAAACATCTAATCAAAAGTTAAAAGGAATTAAGTGCAAAATGGTCATAAAGTCAAATCCATGAGTATGATCCAATCGCATACTGGACCATGAGTATGGACCAGTCCTACGATTGGAGGATACGAATGAGCCCATCGCACGATTAACCCACACGTATGGGCCATACATGTGATTGGACAATAAGCATGAATAAAATCACATGATTGAATCACAAAATGAACCAAATCACATGGATGAGAGTGACCGATTGACACAATCGCACGACTGATCTCCAGTCGCACGACTAAAGGTGACCGAATGTGCCAATCGCACGAGTGATCTTCAGTCGTCCGAATCAAATATGCGACTGGGCTAAGTCGTACGACTGAAGTAAACCCTAGTATAAATAGAGGGGGAGTCGGTCGCAAGCAATCATCACTCCCAAATCGCCCCCAAATCGCACGACTTACCTATACTCTGCCAAATTTTCGTTTGATTGTCCTTGAACCTTGTTTATTGCACTCTAACGATTTCCTTTTGAAATTTAGGTAAAATGTGGCGTGATTCACTCATCTATCCCTTGATTCAGACCTTAAAATGACCGATTTGAGCCCTAACAAGAACCGAAACATAGTTTGTCTAGGAAACTAATTAAACTAAGTACAGTGTAAAATTAAAGGTTGTTGGGTGCTATATCTGACATATGCGAGTCTAATGAGCCAAATTACAAAGTCTAACATCGAATTTTGCTCAAAATTGAAATTTGAATGTAACAGCAGTCTGTCATGCGAATGGGCAACCAGATGAACCTCTATCGCACAACTGAGATGAGCGTGTGGCTAAATCGCATGACTGCCCCATGCGAATGAGCTTAGTCGCACAACTGGTTCAATCGCATGGAATAGCATATGACTGACCCAGTCGCATGCTCAGTCGTACGCAAGAGCCCAACCGCATAACCAATTCTCAGTTGGACAGCTCATTCACATGACAGAACAGAAGATGTCTAGTTAAATGACTCAACTTGTTACATATTGACTTACACTAATGTTTATTTGTATTGTGTCACAGATGACGAGTCGATGGCCAATGAGCGCTACACACAATATTTGTGCTCATCTAGATCTGACCTCGAGGAATGCTTCAGACTTCTCTGGCATTATTACTTTTCTACGGAGATCGAGGATCTTCCGTTCCATCTCGACTTCGTGCACTCCCTATCACTCAGTCCAACATGCTTTCTGGGAAAGCGTTGTGGTGGACAGATCCTCAGAGCCCCATCACGTCAGGAGCTCGATATTTGGAGAGGCGATTGAGATCACTGAGGATGATCTTTGGACAGTTCTCGAGTTTGGGAATGATGCTGACTGTCCCACCCGATTACACCCCCTTACTGTTCGAGGATGTTTCATGCGAGCTAAGTACTCTGGGGACATCAACGCAGGGGTGCTCAACAAGAGCAACTGTGGCCGCAGTTCAAGTACCTAGCCCATGTGTTGCGGAAGTGTATAGCGTCTCAGAAGGGAGGGTTCAACAAGCTCTCAGATCAGATTCAGAACGCTTATGCAGCGTTGGTGCTGAACCACCTGTTCAGCTTCTCCAAGATGATCTTCGCCTATCTGGTGGAGAACATTGAGGGGAAAGGGAAGGAGGGGTTCTGCATGTACCCCCGATTCATCCAGATGATTATCAATCAGAAACTACTGTCTCTGCCTAAGGAAAAGAAGGACGCTGTAGTTCTTGAGGTGATGGACGACACCACACTAGGTCGTATGAAGGTTTATAGGGGGAAGCAGGTTAAGCCCCCTGTGAGGAGATTTTTCGGGCATCTGGCCCAGGAAGATTACGTGGCACCGGCGAGGCGTAAATGACGCCATGTGGACAGTGATTTTGATGTTGAGCAACTGGTGCTCCCGGACGATGATTAAGACGACGACGACAGCGGTGATGGTGGAGATGCAGGGTCCACTCAACCGAGGGCCCCCACTGCTGATATAGCATCTCCAGCACCCACCCACTGGGAGACAGAGACTGCAGGATTCCATCAGGATTTCCAACCTGATGAGGAACAGGAGTCGGACGAGAGGCCTCTAACTCGAACGGTGGACAACAAGGTTGTTGCCACCGAGCGAGGGCTCTGGGCGGTTGGTGAACGCCCTGGCAGATCGGGAGAGGCTGACAATGATCCTACTTATGCTCCCGATCAGCCAAGTAGTGTTCTAAGGGGAGCATCCACCTCGAAGGGATCGAGGAAGAAAAGGATGGCTCAGCCCCACAGATTGAAGAAGAAGAAGAGGAGGATGATCTTCATAACCACCACTACTTTTACCACTCCACCTACTACCCTCACTCCATCTACATCCACTCATCCACCTACTACCACCACTACTGCTATGCCATCTACCACACCCACTCCACCATCACCTTCATCTATACCACCCCCAATCTTCACCTCTGCCACCATCACTACCACTAGCCAGCATGCCGGACCATCGTCATACCTTTCCTACCCATCTGGATCCTCTCTACCTCCTAGTGGGGTAGAGGAATAGCTCTCGACACTTAATCGTATGGTGCTGAAGCTGTTGGCTGCCGATGACGAGAAGACTGCTCAGATTCGACAGCTAGAGACCTTACTGCTGCTCAATCTATGCAGATATCTCAGTAGGCACAACAGATAGAGCAGCAGGCCCAGCTGATGGATGCACAGCACGTAGAGATGTCCCAACTCCGGAGCAACATGCCCAAGTAGCTAAAAGGATAGAGGAGTTGGAGACCACCAACAAGACCATCATGTTGCGGCTCAAGGGATCAAAGGAGGAGCCCTTAAAGATCAAGGAAGGAGATGGAGATGATTGTGATAATGACAGTGATGATGATAATGATGATGATGATGGTGATGACCAAGGAGATGTTACTGATGTTGGTGATGATGCGGGTGATGATGATGTGGATGATGATGATGATGATGCATCTGCTACGGGTGCCACATCTGTAGGAGAAAGGAGGAGCAAAAGGACTCAAGACCAAGGTGCCTCCATATCCGCCCCATCAGCAGAGGAGCATATGATCCAAGACAAGAGTAATACTTAGATGTTTTTGGTATTTAAATCATATGTATTTGAATCTTGTATCATATTAATGTAATGAATGCTTATATTTAATGTGGATATTTCTGTCTTGATTATTAACTAATGATTGTTATGTAACATGTCTAAATCAAGTAGATCCAAATTTTCAGAGGGATGAACATGACGTTGCTCCCGTCCAACATATCAAGACTCAACTCACAATGATTCTTGATCTGTGTCAGGAGATCGGTGATGTACACTCCTGAAGAAGGAGGGATCATTCACAATCTCAGTGACGAGCAAATTGCTGAAATGTTCAAGCTAAATCCTGATGTAATTGTCAAGGATGCTCCAACATTCCAAGTTGAATGTGACGATGAGCTCAACGATGTTGATGAGATCGAGATAGAAGATGTCACAGACCAACACTATCCAGAGTACACTGACATTGAAGGTAGTGTCGTTACCAATCTGGGCGACAACCTTGTCAGTGAAATTTTTGAAACTCTGGATAGAATGGAAGAAAAGTCTGACAAGACTGAAGATAAGGCCCAAGCCTCGGATGCTGAAGTTAATATCAGAAAGGCTGAGTGGGTTACGTGTTTTGAAGAGATAAGAGCCCAACACAGTGCTTCAAAGTCGACTGTCTACACCAAGTTGTACAAAGTGAAGAAACATCATAAGGTGTCGGGCAAAATCATCGCGTGGGCATATTTTGAAGTTCTCAACGTTTATGCAGTTAAACATGAGAAAGGGATCGAGTACTTCAGGTTCCTCATGACCTGAAGACTCTTCTTGGATTTGAGCTGAACCAGTTAGCGAAGCTGAAATTGCTATACGCTGATCCACGAAATATGTCTGGATGGTTTGAAGCAGCTCTTAAAAGAGAGTACCACACTAGATGGGTCAACTTCAAACCTTAACATCCAACAAGGTATCTCAGACGGTCTGAGGTTGATCCCATTACCGGAAAACCGAAGATAGTGCGGAAGTGGAGTCCACCGTGAACAATGTCAAAGATCCCTCTACGGGAGATGCCTCAGGACTTCACTCCACACTTCAAATGGTGGTACTATGATTGGAGGACAAGAGAAGTAGTCATAGTCTTGAACAAGAATGGTGTTATGGAAACCATCAGGGTGTTTGACCCTATGTGGCTTATGAACTTGTCTGCAGATGATGTATATACATTCTACAAGTGGCCACTGTTCTACGACTCTCAAGATATTGTACAAGCTCTACAATTCCAGAATGTGATACGACTCGGCTTTGCTTTTGAGATACACGCACACATCACAAGAGAAGAGAAGTACAAGAAGTATGAAGAGGTTATGAAGATGGTAAGACATTAGATGGAACTAGGTCCAAGGGGGAGTTTGTAGGTTCATGTGTCCCTAGTTTCTGAACTTAATATAATATGTATTTAATATCTTACACTTATGTAATACTTGGGTACTTAATGAAATATAATTGTTTGGTTGTGGTTATAATGTTTAATATTTCATTATTGAGTTATTTAACGCATATTGAATTGATTATATAGGTTTGTGGGTGTTTGAACTAGTATAAATAATGTAATAATATTGAATACGTTCAAACTTAGTAAGATGAAGTTGTCATGCGTCTGAATGGACCATGCGCCCCAACAGTGGTCATGCGTCCGAATAGACCATGCGCCCCAACAGTGGTCATACGTCCGAATGGACCATGCGTCTCAACAGTGGTCATGCGTTCGAATGGCCATGCGACTAAGTGTCCATGCGCCTAAATGGTCCATACGCCTGAACAACTTCATGCGAATGACTCAGTCGCACGACTAAACACTCAGTCGTGCGGATGGATCAACCGCATGGCTCAATCGCAAGACTAAACCATGCTAATGGTTCATTCACCCGAATGAGCAACCCTAACCTATAAATACCACCTAATTCGTAGAAAAACGTAAGCATTGAACACACTTCAACTCCAGACGTACCCTAGCCGTCCAGAGACCTCTAATATGATACTCCAAGTTCATAGATCGCAGTAGATCGATTCCTAATCGATTCTTAACGTTAGATTCAATTACATAATTGTTTCTACGTGCGTTCTCACTGAGTGGATCGCCAATCAAATAGGATTCCACACTATTTGATTCGGTTTACACGTTAATCAGTTAGTAGATCGTCCCGTACTCGGTCCTAACACTTACCCAACTCTCTCTCGTTTGCGAGTTTGGTCCCTCAACTTTGGACTTTATTTCTTTTCTTCTATCGTAGACTTCAAAATAAATAAATAACCGGGTGTTACATATCACTTGCTATAGAATAAGAAAATATTTCATCAATACTTTCATTTCATCTCGATTCCATAAGATATGTGTGTGACCATAGTTAATTTATATTTTTTTGTTATTTTCATCAAAATCCTCCTCATAAGAGGTTTTGGTATTCAACATTGCATCAAGATCATTCACTTTATGGTCCACTTTCTTTTCATGAGTTTTTCTTGTTTGATGATTTTTATCCTTGGAACTGATTGGTCTTCCTCATTTCAAATGTTTTTGAGATTCATGAGCCATTGTGTTATGTATTTGTTTATTTGGAATCTCAACTCGAGCTGGAGTATTAGTAACTGGTATATGAGATTTAGTAACTCTATTTGTGTCAGTAAATGCATCTAGTAATTGATTTGCAATTTCTTGTAGATGTATTATCTTTTGAACCTCTGTCTCAATAACGAAGGAACATACCATGAGACATCATTTTGTTCGTTTTTTTCTTTTTTCTCCTTAATGCAGGAAATCTGCCTCGTTAAAGTGACAATAAGCAAAACATGTTGTAAATACATCACCCTTCAAAGGTTCAAGATATCTTTTGATGGAAGCTGATTCATTTCCAACATATATTCCCAACCTTCTTTGAGGACCCATTTTTGTGCGTTGTGGTGGTGCAATAGGAACACACACAACACATCCAAAAATTCTAAGAAATGTTTGGCTCATTTCTAGAAAAAAGTTGTAATGTAGAGTATTTAAGATTTGCACTTGGTCTCACACGAATTAGTGATCCAGCATGAAGAATTGTATGACCCCAAATAGACATAGGGAGTTTTGTCCTCATTATTAATGGTCTAGTTATTAGCTGTAGACGTTTGATTACTGACTCAACTAAGTCATTTTGTGTGTGTACATGAGCAACATGGTGTTCAACAATAATTCCTACAAACATCCAACAATCATTAAAAGCATGTGATGTAAATTCACCAGCATTATCAAGTCTCACCCTTTTAATAGTATAATCAGGAAAACATGCTCATAATTTGATAATTTGTGCAAGAAATTTCAGAAATGCTACATTATGAGTTGATAACAAAGAGACCATTTGCTTGACGCGTCTATTAAAACCATAAAGTATCTAAATAGTCCACATTGTGGATGAATTGGCCCATATATATCTCCTTGAATTATTTCAAAAACAAAGGTGATTCTTTTTTAATTTTCACACGCGAAGGCCTTGTAATTAATATCTCAAGAATGCAAGATGTACATAAAGGAATTTTATTCGATTCTGGGATCTTTTGATATTTCAAGGATGCCGATGAATGTTTTCAACTATTCTTTTCATCATTTTAGATCCTGGATGCCTAATCTATCATGCTATAAGTTAAGTGTTTTAGGATCACAAAAATTCTTTAACTGCCATATATGTCTAAGGCACATTAGTGTATGTATAATGTAAACCAGATTGAAGCATTGGCAGTTTTTCTAATATCTGATCTTTGCTTATGATATGTAAATATTTTTCATTATCAATTGTCCTTGACTAAGTATCATATCCGTTATGATATATGTTTTTGAAACTCAACATATTTCTTGTTGATTTGGGGAAAATAAAGCATTTTCTATTATAAGTTTTGTACTATTTGGTAATGCTAAATTAGCTTTTTCCACTCCTTCTATCAGGTCCATAGGTCCTAATATTGTATTAACAATTCTTTATGTTGGTTTAAGTTCATAAAAATATTTCTTAGATTTAAGTATAGTGTGTGTGGCTCCACTATCTTCTATACATATATCTGATTTATTTGTTTGATCTTGCGTTCCGATGATTTTCATTTTAGTCTTGAAAGTATAAAGAAAAATAATAAGTTAATAACGGCAATATTATTATATTACAAAAAGAACTTTATTTAATAAGAAAACATTACATGAAGAAAAATACATAATTGAAGATAGAAAAACACTTAATTGTTGCATATAACTATTATCATCAAACAATATGTGTTTCAGAGTTTTATGTCAAAGTCTGTAGTGTTTAACTCAATGTTGAGATCATTAAAATTATCAAAATGGTTCACTTCCTTCTCTTTTCTTTTAAGAGAGGCTTGGTACAGTTCACATAAATGTAGAGCTGTGCGACAAGCCTTTGACTAGTGGTTTGTGCTACCACATCTAAAACAAGAAGTGCCATTATTTTCGAACCTACTAGCTTCATTCCTTTTGTACTTGCTGGAATTGATTTTTTGTGCGGCGTGATAATGGACTATTCTTTGATCTCTACCATGGTCATATCCACGACCACATCCACGGCCACGGCCACGACCACATCCACGGTTATAAAAGTTACCTCGGTAATTATAATTACCCTTAAAAGAAGGTTGCGATTATTAGGGTAACTTTTATCATAAGAACCACAACCACGACCTCGTCCCCACTTTCTTCCAAAGTTTTTAGTAGCAACAAATATCTATGGAATTGCTAACGATTCCGTGGGCGAGCTTGATGATTTTTCATCAAAAGCTTATTAATTTTTCTGCTACAAGGAGAAATGAATTTAAATCAAAATATTTTTTACTTCTACAACCAATATTGTTGTTGCAAATTTATATTTTATGCATGAAATATGGAGAAAGTTTTCTCCAAAATATCTTTCTCGGTTACATTTTGCCCTCAGAATATGAGGGTTGAGCATATTCTGAATAAAGCAATGGTGTACTCGTTTACCTTTTTGAAATCTTGGAACCTAAGATTGTTCCATTCATCTCTAGCAGTGGGAAGTAAAACTTCCCCTTGGTGATCAAATCTGTTTTGTAAATCTTTCCATAAAATATACAGATCTTTACAATTTGAATATTCAAACTGTAACATTTCATTGATATGCTTATGTAAAAAGACATCAGATTTCATTTGTCTTGTTTGGAGCAAGGATTCCCCTCTTGTATAGTTTATATGACATCCATGGATTTAAGATGTCTTTTTACATGGGCTATCCACGACATATAGTTTTCTCCATTGATATTAATAGCTGGGAATTCAACTTTCGCAATGTTCGACATTTTATTTCTAAATAAGAATTAAGCAAATAGTAAGATAATTATTAGAATCCATATATATCAATAACCATTGCGATACGATAAAGCGGTAGAGCTATAAAAAAATACAGAAATAAAAAAAAGTTTAAATTCTTCATGTGGTAGTTTAGCAATGGGGATAATAATTAAAATAAGCATTATGGTTGCTAGTAACTTGGTGTATCATCTTTGAACGATTGCCTTGGATAAACTTGAGAAAATAGATAATTTTTTATTGTAAATGAAAATCAATTAATAGTAGTCAATTTATAGTTTAAAATTATATCTGTTTGTAACGGCTATCTAACTGTTTACAATGGCTATATAACCATTTATAATGGCTATATGATGTCATGTGTGTATATATTGACAATAATATTTTAAATAAAATACATAAGTATAAGATTACATTATAAAACATGAATTTTGGTTTATGAAAACAAAAGAGAATAAGAACGAAAATTTAGGATAAGACGTTAGTATGAATAAATATTGGTAAACATAATAAAAAAATGTTAGTTGTATAAAGTTAGTTGACCTAAAAGAAAATGTCAGTTGTATAAATAAATATTAAGTAAATTAGTTGCATAAGTAAAAGTTAGATGCATAAATAATAAGTTAGATGTATAAGTAAAAATTAGTTGGCTTAAAATAAAATGTTAGTTGCATAATCAAAAGTTAGATGTATAAATAAAAGTTAGTTTGTTAGTAGTCCTATGGTTATCAAGATGTCCATAATAAGATCTCCTTTATACTTACTTTATTTATCTTAGTTATCTTCTCAATATAAGATACTGTATATTACTTAACGAAGCCCTTACCTTGATTAATGGGTGACTTTGAGCTTTGTTGATCTTCTTGTTTAGAGTTTAAGAGATCTTGTACGGATAACGTGTTATAATATCACAATAATTAACACAAGATTAGTGTTATTTACTTAATAACTTTAAAGAGAATTGCAAGAACAAGAAGAAGAGAAATATATAACTTATGAAAGTGTATGCAAGAGGTGCATCTTCTCCTCTACATTGAGGTGGTATTTATACCACAAAGATCAATCATTTTGGTAGACAAGGTAAACTATTTTGGTATATAAGTAACATAGTAAACTTATCTAAAAGTATGACAAAGAGTTCATCCACTTGGAATGAGAATAATTTATAATGACAAACACTAAGTTTAATATATACAAAATGAATAGTATATAAAAATGTGTTCACACCAATATAGGATACATCTTATTAATAAATTACGGGGTCAAATCTAATATCTAGTTGTCGATTTCCTTTTATGACATATAAATTTTGTCAATATAAATTTAGGGCAATATGTACGATATATAAATAAATAAAACACTTACATTTTAGGAAAATTTCTTTGATAATTCATGACAAACTCATACATATAATTGATCACCATAAAGCTACATCCTAACCATTTTACTGTTGCTTGCACTATGTTGAAACTGCACGTGTTAATTTAATTTAAATATAATAAAATTTATTACTAGAGTATAATAATCACTTGTTCAATTACAGTTGTAATAAAAATAATCATTAGCAACCAATGGAAACTAAAAAAATTATAGAATAATTAAGTAATTTATTACCCGGCTAAATATGATGCAACAAAAAACTGTTTGTCTGGATGAAGCGCATATATCTAGGATGTGTTTTTGAACGCCATGTGAATATTTGTGCATTCTTGATTTGTGGTGTTGCCTGGATTTAAGAAATTACAATTTGAATTTTCCAACTCATAAAAATACCTTAAATCGAGAAAAATAAACATGATAAAGTTAATAACTTAATTGTATATATAAATGTTATTGTACCATATAACACTAATAATAACTTATATTTCAAAACAATGTATGATAGTAATATCAAGTCAACCGTTAACGAATATTTGTGATAGCTCCTCGTATGGAATCCAAAATTCACCCCTCTCGCGATACATTCCGTTAGGTGAATAACTCGCTCGTAATCCCATTGGTATCACCAACGTGTCTTGATAATAATTTGGTCATATTATTTATTGCACAAGTCCTTTTCTTTACTTTTTGAAAAGCATCATCTACATCAGAGATAACATCTGGATTGGGATTGAAAGCATGAGTGTTGGCATCGGTTGTTGACAAGGATTTTAGGGTTGTTCATGTCGATTTATTTACAATAACTAATAATCAATTATTAAAAAATTAGTACATTTCATATATATTTATTTATAAGTGTATGTGTGTGTGGATTGTTAAAAAGATATAGTTGTTATTGTTTTGTCATATCTATAATCTCGTCTGATCAATGTGTTGTTGAATATTGAACAAGATGCAGGACCGGTGAAGGGGGTTCACTTACAACACAACAACACAAAGAGAAGATTAACAAAACTCAAACAAACAGTGAACTCGATTAACTATAATAAGACACTATGAACACAAGTAATGTAAGAGACAGAGCACAAGAGCACAAGTATATGGTTTTCAAGATTGCAGTATATTGCTTTTTCTATGTTCTATTACAAGTGTTACAAAGCATATCCATTAAGTTACAAGAACATAATATACTTATACTACATCCTACAGCCGGCCATACAATGAAAGCCAGCTGCATACAATCGACTAGACTCAAAACAAAATCAATTGTAGAATCAAAAAGGCAGATTGCCTTTTTGACTTTGTGACTATGACATGCCATAACTCACATCCTTATCTATTAGAAAAAAGATAAAGTACCTGAAGTAAAAACTTACACACACAAAACCTCAATGTGCAGTTACCAAAAGCATGGACCTTTTCACCAACTCATGTAAGTTGGTAACTTTACAGAGTTGCAGCGAAAAGGTGTCCAGCTTTATAGAATAGTACATCAGATAAAGCATGTTACTAAAAGTCTTCGGAAGAAATCGGTCTTCAAGAGTTGAGGCTTGAGAAGACTTTGTCTCTGAAGCTTCGAAAGACTTCATCTTTGGCTTCGGAAGATATTGGTCTTGGCTTCAGAAGATCTCACACTTAGAATATTTCTGTTGCATGTGTGAAACTTCCAAAGCATTCTTCTTCAGTACTTTTGCAGCATGCATGCACAAAGTCTGTAGATACATATGTACCTAGTTTTTGAGCTTAATGTAAAATGTATTTATTGTCTTACACAAATGTAATAGAATGGGTACTTAATGAAATACAATGTGTGGTTGTGCTTATAATGTTGAATATTTCATTGCTTAGTATGTAATAACGCTTATTGAACTAACTATATAGGTTTGTGGTTGTTTCAATCAATCTGAGTCAAATAAAGATTGTGAAACATATTCAAACTTAATCATATGAAGTTCTCATGTGAATGGCCCATCCTAATGGATCATATGCATGAACAACTTCATGCTAATGAACCAGTCGCACGACTGAACCAGGAGACTGGATCAGTCGCATGATTGTAACATGAGATTGACTCAGTCGCATGACTGAACACTCAGTCGTGCGAATGGATCAACCACATGACTCAATCGCACGACTGAACCATGCAAATGGTTCAGTCGCCCGAATGAGAAAGCCTAACCTATAAATACCACTTAAATCGTGGAAAAACATAAAACTTCAAAAACCTAAGTACTAATCGTACCCTAACCATCTAGAGACCTCTAAGAACCTGTTCCAAGTTCATAGATCGCACTAGATCGATTACCAATCGTTCTTAACATTTAGATTCAATCCACAATTGTTTCTACGTGCGTTCTCACTGATTGGATCGCAAATCAAATAGGATTCTGCACTATTTGATTCGATATACACGTATATCTGTTAGTATTTCATTCAATACACGATCCTAACAAGTGGTATCAGAGCCAAAAGCTCTTCATTTACGTGTGGTTCAATCGTTTTTGATACAAAAATTGTGTTTTTCACTAAAAACGCAATCTTTTCGTGTCAAACGGTGTCTTAGACGTCTCTTGTTCATAAAGTTTAACTTTTTCCGGCATACGACAATTAGGGTTAGTGAAGATTCGTGTTTTTGCGTCCAAAACACCTTAAACCTACGAATTTTCGAAATACAGCAGCTTCAGTTGCACGATTGACTCAATCGCACGACTGAATATATACGCATCTCTCATACGCATGATTGGACTCATTCGTACCTCCATTCGTACGACTGAGCAGTCTATACGCATTGTTCAACCGCACTTGTTCATTCGCTCGACTGAGCCATCCCCATTAGTTCAGTCGCACGATTGAACCATCCGCATTGTTCAATTGCACGAATAGCCCAATCGCACACCTTCATTCGCACAAGTGAAACAGTTTGTTCCAAAGATTAAAGTTGATAGTAATGTAGGACCAATACTTAGCATTCACAGCAGGGAGAGATTCACGGATTCAAAACCTACTGCTTCTCGAGAATGAAGTGGGGAATCACAACAAACCCCTAAACTTATCACGTTAGATGAATACCCACATGGAAGCAATGGTTCGAGATCTATTAAAATGGAGTAGATCCCAATCTGTGGGAATCAATAGAGATGGGGTATAGTATGCCAGTAGGTGCTGATGGAGTCAAATTTACACTAGGTGGCATGACTGATGGACAAAAGGTCAAGTACAATGCTAAGAAGAATGTTTATGCTCTGCTTACTCAGTCAATTCCTAAGGATATTTTCTATCAATTTTCTGAGTACACTCAAGCAAAGAAGTTGTGAGATGCATTGGAGAAACGATATGACGGATACACATCATTAAAGGCCATAAAGGATAAAGCTTTAAAGAAGGAGTTTGACAACTTCTCATCAATGGGTAAAAAAGCTTGGATGACGTCATTGACAGGTTCTACCACTTGATGAGTGAGCTGCACACTCATGGAGTGACAACGTCTATGGAAGACAAGGTGTCGAACTTTGCTAATGGTTTGCCAGAGAAATGGGTTTCCTTTGTCTCCAATCTCAGACAGAATGGTATGCTAACGAAGTTAGATATAAATGATTTCATTCTGAAGCTGAGAGAAGAAGAATTAAGGATGAAATACAGAGCCCAAAAGTCTTTTTATGATCAAAATTTGGCACTGTACAACGCGACTCCACCAGCCAAAACGTCTGGAGCACCACTGCAGACGGCTTTTGTGTCAAGTTCAGCTGGTCCTTCTCAAGCCTCTACTTCAGGGTTAGAAATGTCAGGGTCGTCTGGTACCCAATACATTGCACCTGAAGCAAATGCTACAAAACTGAGGACCGAGAATCTCGGTAATGTGACAGTAGAAGTAGCAAGAGAGCACATGGATCTCTTAGCAGTTGTAGTCCACTCCTATGATGGACTAATTGCTGGGAAAATAGGGAACTGCCATCTGGCAGATGAGGACTCCCGAGCAGGTGGATGAGATAGAGCTAGGAAGGATGGATATAATGTAGGCCTTAGCAAGTGTTGTCCGGAGAGCTAAGAAGTTTGTCAAGAAGATCGGACAAAACTTGGTTGCAACTAAGGACACTACCTTTGGTTTCGACAAGACCAAGGTGACCTGTTTCAACTGTGGCCAAAAGGGGCACTTCAAACGTGAGTGTGTGAAGCCCAAGAAGACTGGAAACGGGAATCCTTTCTCATCCTTCAATCATCAGGATAAACCCACTAGCAGTCCTATTTCATCAAGTAAGGATCCTAAAGCCTTGACTGCCCATGATGACGAAGGACAGGACTGGAGCTTTCGGTTTGTCTCTCCGGGAGAATCCAACATCGCTAGTGTTGAAGATTTAGATGACGATTCAGCTAGTGAAGGAGATATCTCAGCGGAACTCGCGATGTCAAACACTGAAGAGACTGCAATTGTGGTCAATTACATGCCTGAAGAAGGGAAAATTACAACAACGTTAGAATCACTAGAACCAGAAACACCAGACTCTGCTTTGATGGCTGATTCATCAGAACCTCCTCAGGTAAGTACTTCTAACCAACTTTTCGATAATCATGCGTGTTCTGATTGTAATAAATTTAGGGAAAGCATTGATTTGAAATTTGCTAGGTTATTAGATCATAATGATAGCTTAGTAAAGGACTTACAAATGTGCACAGAAGCCAATAGAGTTCTAACACAAAATGAGCACAATTACAAAGAAAAGATAGACCTTTTGAACAAACAACTTAGGGAAACTGAAGTAGTAGCCTTTAACCAAGCTAATGACATTAGGTTCTATCTAAACTCCCTTGAAGATACTAAGAAACAAAAGGCAGTTTTAGAAGTAGAAGTTAATTCATTAAAGCAAAAACTACATAGTTGGACAAGTTCATCTGACATTGTCCAACACTTAGTGAGAAAACGTAACAATGGGGAGGGTTTGGGATATAAAGTGGTTCCACCACCACCTGAGCCCTTGATGAATACTAAAAGTAAACCAATCAATAACAATCCAATCAAGGATCATGTGGTGTCCACTCCTCTTGTAAGTGATCCAGATTCCACATGTAAATTAAATGAATCTGGAACTAAACAAAAGTAGGCCATGTCCAAGGCAAAAGGTAAAATGCATTGTGTTAATCTGGAAAAAGAGTTCGAAAAGGTTAATATAAAGTCTGGTTCAATCACAATCAAATCTGAACCTAAAAAGACCATTAACGTTAACCAATCACGTGTTTCATGTCAAAGTCCAGGTAAACAAAAGGCAAAGGATGTTAAAAATGTTAAAACAATTGAACTTGTTAAACAAGATAAAACATCTAAACAAGAAGAGTCAAAACCCAAACAGAATAACGTCACACGAGTGTCACACACGTCTCCACAAAAATAGTTAAATCGTAAAGTCGAAAGCAGGTCATGCTATAACTGTGGAGAGTATGGACACATTGCGTCTAACTGTCCTTACTATCAGACACCTAGGAAGAAAGTTGAACTTCAGGAACCAAAACCTAGTTCTTCTAAGAGGAGCTCAATGACTCCACCTATAAGAGCCAGTGAACCTAAAGTTCAACCCATTAGCCAGTCGTCTGTTTATCACAAACAGGCCTTACACAAAGCTGGTTTATGGAAAGAAAAATCAACCCCAATGTCTAATAATAAGAACAAGAAGACAATTGAACTTCCCTCACCCTCTAAAGGTCAATGGGTTGAATTTATGATGTGTGATGCCTCTGGAAAACCCAAGCAGTAAAGGCTTGGGTCCCTAACATGATCTATTGTTCTAAGTTGAATGTGTAGGGTGTTCGCTATAGTGCTTAAACCAACATGTGGATTGTCGATAGTGGAGCATCTAGGCACATGACTGGGAACAGGGCACTCTTATCAAACGTCAAACAAATAAAAGGAGGCCATGTTTCATTTGCTAGAAACAAAGGAGGGTATATCACAGCTCAATGGGAAGTGGAAAATCAGAAAGTAAAGTTTGACAAGGTAAACTACGTTCAACAACTTCAAAATAATTTACTGGTATCCCAAATTTTTGATAAAGGTTTTAAAGTAGTATTTGATAACAAGAAGTGCTATGTCCTGAAAAAAGACTATGTGATCCCGGAGGACCAAGTCTTAATGTTTGCCTCAAGATATAATGACCTTTACGTCTTGGATCTATCAAAGGCCTCCATAACGGATCATCAAGTTCAGTGCTTCTTGTCAAATGCTACTGAGAAGGACTCCATCTCCTGGCTTAGGAGAATGGGACACATTAATCCATAGAAGATGAATCACTTGATCCAGAATGATCTAGTGAGAGGAGTTAACATAAAAAACTTCCAACTTCCGGATTTCTTTGTGGCGTGCAAGAAAGGCAAACAGACGAAAAAGTCTCATAAGGAAAAGAAAGTTCATTCCATCGAACTTCCTCTTGAACTTCTTCACATGGATCTGTTTGGTCTAGTAAATACAAGAAGCATTGTAGGCAACTTGTACTGCTATATGGTTACTGATGACTACTCAAGATTTTCTTGGGTAATGTTTCTGAAATCCAAATCATAAACATTTGAGTCATTCAAGGAATTAGTAACTACACTGGAATCCCTATACAAGCTGAAGGTGCGACAAGTACGCTCAGACAACGGAACCGAGTTCAAGAACCAAGGGATGGAGGCTTACTGCAAGGACAAGGGAATTGTGCACCAGTTCACCTCTGCCTAGACACCTCAGATGAACGGCGTTGTTGGGAGAAAGAATCGCAGCTTGATAGAGACAACACAGACAATGCTAGCAGATCGAAACTGCCTATCCAATTTTGGAATGAGGCGGTAGCTAATGTGTGTTACACGCTAAATCGAGTTTTGGTAGTAAAATGTCATGGAAAGACGTGTTTTGAGTTACTTCAATGACGTAAACCAAATCTGGAGTATCTCGAACCGTTTGGAGCACCATGCACGTTGCTAAAGAAAAATCAGGATGGGAAATTTAGTGAGAAGGCTGAAGAGGGAATCTTCTTAGGATACAACATACCGAATAAGCAAGTTTATAACAACTCAACGGGTCAAGTAAAGGTGTGGTGTAACGTCGATGTTCAGAGATACACCACCCCACCGGCTGGAAAAGGACCCGCCTTCTTTTTCGACTATGATGGATTCTTCAAGTCCTTCAACATCCCTCTCTCCACTTCTGATGATTAATTGGCAACAAAAATGATGTTTGATGTCTTAAACACACCATCACAAGATGTCACATCATCTAATTCACAAGGTGAATCATCTAACCAGTCAGGGGGAGCACTCGAGGGAAGTGACTCCTCCTCTAAAGACAAAGATATGGAGAATGACCAGAACAATCAGGAGGAACATGTACCCATTCTTTCAAGTCCACAAGCATCTGACATTGATGTCTCTGTGTCTTCGGAACCTAAACTCCTACCGCCTCAGATACAGAACACAACGTTCATAAGCTTGATTCTGAGGTAGTTGTTCCCACCACTCCTGGATCATGCCTAAATGTCTATCATCCTCTGGACAATGTCATTGGGGATGTCAGATCAGGAGTTCAGACGAGAAATCAGCTGTATTCAGCTGATTATGCCGCGGTGATGGAAAAGGGATACCTTCACGACGGTGCTTATCGTTGTATTGTGTCTTAGTTTGAGCCAAAATATGTTAGTGAAGCCCTAAATGATGAGGCATGAGTGAGTGCCATGAAAGAAGAACTTCTTCAGTTCAAAAAGTTAGGTTTATGGACTCTGGTGGATAGACCTAAAGGTGCTAAGGTCATTGGCACCAAATGGGTCTTCAAATGCAAGAAAGATGACCAAGTCGTCATCATCAGGAACAAGGCTCGACTCGTAGTTCAAGGATTTCGACAAGTCGAGGGAATAGATTACAATGAAGTGTTTCCACCCGTGGCAAGAATGGAAGCCATCCGTATCTTCCTTGCATATGCATCGTATATGAAGATTAAAGTTTATCAACTGGATGTGAAGAGTGCATTCCTTCATGGCGAAATCCGAGAGACAGTGTACGTCAGTCAACCCAAGGGATTTGAGGATCCATATCATCAGGACAGAGTTTACAAACTTGACAAGGCTTTATACGAGCTTCATCAAGCTCCCAGAGCATGGTATGAGAAACTCTTGACTTACCTTGTGAAACACGGCTTTCGCAAAGGTGTTATGATTGCACGTTGTTTATCAAAGAAAAGGGTGGTGATTTACTGCTTGTTCAGATCTATGTTGATGACATAATATTTGGGTCCAAGAACAAAGATTTATGTAAAGAGTTTGAAGCAGTAATGAAGGCTGAGTTTGAAATGAGTGCCATGGGAGAGATGAAGTTCTTTCTCGGGTTACAGGTGAATCAGACACCAAAGGGGACATTCCTACATCAGACCAAGTATGTAGGAGATATTCTCAGTCAGTTTGACATTGAGAAGGCTTCCGCAGTTGGGACTCCACTTGCTACAAACCATGATGTAGCACCCGATGAGAATGGTGATCTGGTTGATGCCACCATGTACCGAGGAATGATTGGATCCCTCATGTACCTCACTACCTCAAGACCTGATATCATGTATGCAACGTGTCTTTGTTCAAAATATCAGGCAAAATCAAAAGTTAACCATCTGATCGGGGTCAAAAGGATATTTTGTTATCTGAAGGGTACACCAACACTTGGATTGTGGTATCCTCATGACGATGACTTTGAGCTAACCGCGTACAGTGACTTGGATTATAGCGGCTGCAAGATGAATCACAAATCTACATCAGCAGGTTGTCAATTCTTTGGGAGAAGATTAGTCACGTGGCAGTGTAAGAAGCAGACATCAGTTGCGTTGCCAACTTGTGAAGCTGAGTATGTTGCTGCGGCAAGCTGCTGTTCTCAAATCATCTGGATTCAACAACAGATGCGGGACTACGGTTTGCAATTTTCTAACACCCCTATTTTTGTTGATAATTCTGCTGCAATAGCAGTTACTAAAAATCTTGTCCAACATCCTAAGACCAAATACATCAGCATAAAATATCACTTTATTCGTAATTGCTTTGAAAAGAATCTAATCGATGACGTTAAAATAAATATGGATTTTCAACGCGCTGACCTCTATACAAAAGCTTTTGATAAACTACATTTTCTATACTTGCTCAAGATCAACGGCGTTAAAAAGAAAAGTGAAGTAATTCAAGAAGATGACCATGCTTAGTCCGATACATAAAGTCAAATTTTCTTTTATTTTCTTTAATTTTAGTTTAATTTCTTTAATTATTTTTTTTGTTGTTATTTCCTCGCCTATTAAAATCCTAAAAACACAATTCCTTTACGGTTTTAGAATTTTAGGGGGAGAATAGGTTAAGTCAATAATAAATAAAAAAACAAGGGAGGAGGACGGGCTAGCTGATAGAAATGAGATCGACTCTGTGAAATCGATTCAATGACTGTGGAAAATGATAGTACACAGGAACAAAACATTTGGGACTTTAAAATATTAAATTAATTAGATGCAAAGTTCAAAGTATAAGTCTGAGATGTCTGGGCAATATAAAAGGAAAAGTAATAGTACACTGGCTACTACTAAGGTAATGCAAAGAAAGTAGATCTAGAGGTTGTTAGATCACTACATGATGTGTCGGTAGATTCAACATAATAGATGACTAGACCTCATTGATGAACTCAATTTAAACTAAATGTTCAACTAACTGTGGGTTCCCATCTTATCACTGGTTAACACAATCAATTATTCCAATAAGGGGTGACGAGCAAATAAACGCCACAAATGTGTGCGGATGATCACTAAAAGAGCAAAGCACGAAAATATGAAAAAAATAAACACAATCTAGCTCATAACCTATGTTGTTGGTGCGTTATGTGCAAAATAAAAAGATGCTCTAACAAGAAGATAGGTTGTGTGCCTCTCTGTTGTACGATGACACTGACCTGAGGATAAGCATAACATAGATATTCTAGAATTCATTGTTGTTTGCCGCCTCTCTGTTGTGCGATGGCATTGACCTGAGGATTGGCTTCTCTTTGAAAGCTCTAAGAATAGTCTCATCTTGTCAAAATACCCATAGACCGCTCAAAAATCTCCTTAGGAACGTTGATTACCATATAAGCGTGGGATCCACAAATGTTGGTTGAAATAATATAATCGATTTTATCTCCAATCTGTGTCAAAAGTCTATGTATGGATTTAAGTGGACCATTATACTGACAATCAGTGTCGCTACAATTCTTGAAAATCCAAATCAACGTATGCACCTCGTAGTACCAGTATGATTTTCTAAAATTGCTAAATGACCCTAGATGAAAACAAGAATCTAGCATCAACTAAATTTGGAAACACGTCCTGAATGATTTGATTACCTATATGATTCCATAATGAATCGTTTCACTTATGGTCAAAATAACTTGAAGCTGCCTGTTCAATGAAATAAATCTGGTAGATTTCTATCTTAGGATTTCCACTCCACACAAAAACACAAAAACAATTTAGTTCTGTTAGTTAAATTTTATTTGTTTAAATTTGTTTAAGTCAGTTTAGTTGTATCTGTCGGACTATAGTGTGGAATTCAATCTGGAATTCAATCACTTAAAAGGGTCACGTCTGAGGTGATCACATATGCTTTCAAATGTAAAATGAGTCATGTCTAAGGTGAAAAATTGTTTTAAAAGGATCACATCTGAGGTGATAAAAAAGTTTCCAAAATTAAAATGATCATATCTGAGATGATCGAATGCTCAAAATGTTTAATCAATAGTTAAAGGGTGTAAAATCTCAAATGGTCATAAAGTCATAATCATGAGTATGATCCATTCGCACGACTGGACCATGAGTATGAACCAATCATACGATTGGACCATACTTATACCCTATACAACTGAATGGAGCATGAATATGAACTATTCACACGAATGGCCTACAAGATTGAGCCAGTCGCCCGAATGGAGTTGACCGAATGAGTTAGTCGCCCGACTGAAACCCAGTCGGCCGACTGAATGTGATCGACTGAACCAATCGCACGACTGAGGTCCAATCGCCCGAATAAACAGAGCGAATGGGTCCAGTCGCCCGATTGAAATCAGATTCAGTATAAATAGGGCCATAGTCGATCCCATAAACTCATCTCCCCCCATTCGCCCTAAAATCACACAGTCTACTATTACTCTGCCAAAATTTCTTCAGACCCAAATTAAGTTCATCTTGTGACATTTTGACGATCTCTGTTGATTTTACAGGTATAATGTGGTGCACAATAACAAAAACTATGTTGATTTGAGCCCTAAATCATGAGATTCGGCCCTAACAAGACCCGAGACTGAAATTGGACAAATAACCTAGCTAAACTAATGAAATATTGAAATCCAGGTTATTAGGTGATTAGTAGAGTGATTGCGAGTCTATTGAACCAATACACAATGTCTAATTTGAAGAATTTGTCAAAATTCAAATTTCATTCGAACAAACAGTACGTTAGACGACTGGACACCCGGATGAACTCCAATCGCACGACTCAGTTGGCCGAATGACTCAGTCGGCCGAATGGATAATCCGAATGAGCTCAGTCGGCCGACTGATCCAATCGCAGGCTCAGTCACCCGACTGAACTTAGTTGCATGTTAAGTCAACTGACTGAACTTAATCGTATGGTTCAATCGCATGATTGAACCAACTGATCTTAAATAGGCTAACTTGAACTGAACTTTATTGTGTTATGATCTAATGTCTATGTGTCTTCTGTTACACATTGATGGCTGATAGGTGGTCCATCAACCCCAAGCACAACATTTGTGTGCATTTGGATGCCACAACTCGGAACGGTGCCGTGTTTGCAGGGATCATTGCATTCCTAAAGCGATCCCAGATTCATAGAGCTATATCCACACTATGCACTCCCTATAGGTTTATACAGCAGGCCTTCTGGGAGGGGACATCGGTTGATCGTTCACAAGAGCCCTACAGCATACGGAGTACCATCTTTGGGCATGATATCGAGGTGACTGCAGCTGATATTCGTCAAGTGCTCGATCTGGGTGACGATGCAGATCACCCGACCAGACTACACCCTCTGACAGTTAGAGGGTGCTTCCTCAGGATGAAGTACGTTGGGGACATAAATGCAAGTGTGCTGAACAAAAGCAACTTGTGTCCCCAGTTTAAGTACTTGGCGCATGTGATACTAAAGTGCTTGGCGTCGAGGAGGGGTGGGTTTGATGACCTCTCAGACCAAATCCAGAATGCCTACATGGCACTGGTACTCAACCACCCCTTCAGTTTCTTCAGTATGATTTTTGCCTATCTGATAGAGAACCTAGAGGCAAAGGGGAAGGAGGGAATCTGCATGTACCCCAGATTCTTGCAGATGATTATCGATGAGAAGCTGCCTGCCTTGCCCAAGGAGAGCCACGAAGCTGTATCGTTGGAGATTATGGATGACACGGCCTTGGGCCGTATGAAGCTCTACAGGGGGAAGCAAGTCAAGCCCCGTCTGAAGAGACTCTTGGGCATCTGGCCAAGGCTGATTACATGGTGACAGCTAGGCGAAAGTGGCGCCATGAGGAGAGTGACTCAGATGTTGAGCAAATTTCTCTTCCATCTGACAACTCCGACCATGACAGTGACACTAGCGGAGACTCTGGGCCCGCTTCTACTAAGGGCCCCACTACCCATGTTACATCACCACCTCTTACAGATGCCACCACTGCTAGCTTTCACCAGGATTTTGTGTCCTCCAGATGAGGAGGCAGAGAGTGATGAAGAGCCTCTCACGAGGACTGTGGGCAGCAGGGTGGTTGCCATAGAGAGAGGTTTGATGGCGATTGGTGGACACCTAGGGGAGTCCGGGGATGCTGCTGCTGATTCAGATCCCACATATGCCCCGGACCCGCCCAGTAGCCAAGGGGGAGCCTCTGTGCCTAGAGGCTCAAGGAAGAAGAGGATGGCACACCCCTATGGCAAGAAAGGGAAGAGATTTAAGCTCACCTTGACCTCATCTACCACCACAACCACTACCTCAGCCACACCTTCCACCACTACCACCACCACTGCTACCACACCACCTACCACCACCTCTACCACCTCACACACCACTCCCACACCACTCCCACACCCACTCCACCACTTACCCACATCCAATCCACCACAACTACAGCTCATCCACCACCACCTACATCTATACCACCCCCAACCTTCACCGCTCCACCTACCACCACCACTACCACTCCACCCATCATTACTACCTCACCATCTACACATATCCCACCACCCATATTCTCTACATCCACCTCTACCACCACCACTCATGGAGCCGGGACCTCATCACAGGTCCCACCTTCTTTTGGATCCTCTTACCCATCTGTTGGGTTGGAGGAGCAGCTGGCTAACCTAAACCGGTTAGTACTGAAGCTGCTGGCGACGGTTGACCAGAGAGCTACTCAACTTAATCAGCTGATGGAGCTTAATGCCCCCTAAGCCTAGAGGATTGAGGCTCAGAGCCATGAGATCACAGAGCTGAGAGAGATGCAGACATCATCTGTACAGAGGATACATGACTTAGATGCTTAGAACAAAAAGCTCATGTTGAGGCTCAAAGGATCTAAAGATGAGCCACTAAAGATCAAAGAAGGAGATGGAGATGATGGTGATGATGATGACAGTGATGATGATGATGGTGATGATCAAGGTGACGATACAAAAGGAGGTGATGATGTTGATGTAGGTGATGATGATGATGAAGGAGAGGGAGATACATCTGCTACGGGTGCCATATCAACAAGTGAAAGGAGGACCAAGAAAGCTCAAGACAAAGGTGCCTCTATATCAGCCCCGTCAACAGAGGAACACATACAAAACAAGAGTAATGCATAGTTGTTTATGTCATTTAAAATCATATGTTTTTTAATATTGTATCAAACTAATGTACATAATGTTTATATTTTGTTAATGTGTTTCTGTTTTGATTATTGACTAATGGTTGATGTGTTACATGTTTTAAATCAAGCAGATCACACATCTCAACAAGATGAATATGATGTTGCTCCCCTTCAGCAGATCAAGTCTCAACTCACAATGATACTTGATCTGCAAGGGATAGTCAGAAGATCTGTGAGTTACACTCCTGAAGAAGGAGAGATAATCCATGACCTTACTGATGAGCAACTTGCTGAGATGTTCAGACTGAATCCCGATGAGATCGTGAATGATGCTCCTACAGTGGACATTGATAGTGATGATGACCTTAAGGATGTCGATGAAATCGGGATTGAAGACGTCACTGCTCAACATTATCCAGAGTACACTGACAAGCAGGGAAATGTAGTCCCCAATCTGGGTGACTCCCTTATTAGTGATACTTTTGAAACTTTGGATAAGATGGAGCAAGAGTCAGAAAAGAAGGAAGACAAAGCCCAAGCCTCAAATGTCGATGTCAATAACAGAAAGGCTAAATGGGTAGCGTGTTTTGAAGAAATTAGAGCCTAGCGTAGTGCTCCAAAGTCAAGTGCCTACACCAAACTCTATAAAGTGAAGAAGCCTCACAAGGTGTCAGGCAAAATTATAGTGTGGGCCTATTTTGAAGATCTGAACGTTTATCCTGTTAAAAGAGAGAAGGGGATCGAGTACTTCAGATTCCCACACGATCTGAAGACTCTTCCAGGTTTTGAGCTTAACCAGTTAGCAAAATTGAAGTTGCTATATGCTGACCCTCGTAAGATGTCAGGCTGGTTTGAAGCAGCTTTAAAAAGAGAGTACCACACCCGGTGGGTCAACTTCAAGCCACAACAACCAACGAGGTATTTCAGGAGATCTGAAGTTGATGCCATAACTGGGAAGCCAAAAATAGTGCTGAAGTGGAGTCCTCCGCGCACGATGTCTAGAATCCCTCTACGGCCCACACTTCAAGTGGTGGTACTACGATTGGATAACAGGCGAGGCGGTCATCGTGTTGAACAGAAATGGTAGTATGGAAACTATCAGGGTGTTTGACCCCATGTGGCTCACTAATTGTCGTCTGATGATGTTTACACCTTATACAAGTGGCCACTGTTATATGATTCACAGGATATTGTACAAGCTCTCCAATTCCAGAATGTGATACGACTCTGCTTTGCTTTTAAAATACATGCAGCAGTCACAAGAGAGGAGAAGTACAAGAAATGTGAGGAGCTTATGAAGAATGTAAGACAGTAGATGAAACTAGGTCTAAGGGGGAGTTTGTAGATACATGTGAACCTAGTTTCTGAGCTTAATGTAAAATGTCTTTATTGTCTTACACATATGTAATAGAATGGGTACTTAATAAAATTCAATGTGTGGTTGTGCTTATAATGTTGAATATTTCATTGCTTAGTATTTAATAACGCTTATTGAACTAACTATATAGGTTTGTGGTTGTTTGAATAGATATATGTCAAATAATGATTGTGAAACATATTCAAACTTAATCATATGAAGTTCTCTTGCGAATGGCCCATGCTAGTGGACCATACGCATGAACAACTTCATGCTAATGAACCAGTCACACGATTGAACCAGGAGACTGGATCAGTCGCATGATTGTAACATGAGATTGACTCAGTCGCACGACTGAACACTCAGTCATGCGAATGGATCAACCGTATGACTCAATCGCACGACTGAACCATGCAAATGGTTTAGTCTCCCGAATGAGAAACCCTAACCTATAAATACCACTTAAATCGTGGAAAAACATAACACTTCAAAAACCCAAGTACTAAATCGTACCCTAGCCGTCCAGAGACCTCTAAGAACCTGTTGCAAGTTCATAGATCGCACTAGATCGATTACCAATCATTCATAACGTTTAGATTCAATCCACAATTGTTTCTACGTGCGTTCTCACTGATTGGATCACCAATCAAATAGGATTCCGCATTATTTGATTCGGTATACACGTATATCAGTTAGTATTTCATTCAATACACGATTCTAACAAAGTCTTTGGTTGCTTCAGCCTCTATGCATATTCTCTACAAACTCCCCCTAGGCTGATGCTACTAAAACTTTTGAAGACTTCAGATATCAACAGTCCTCATCAGGATGATAACCAACCCTTTCTTCATGAGATGATTAGGATCCTTCAGATTATCAAAATGTCTTCTCATGTTAAAGAGATCATGCAAAGGCAACTGAAACATGTCTTGCCAAGTGTAGACCATCTCAATGCCATGATCTCTGATGACATGCCACCTTTCTGGATTTGTAGTGTATGTCCAAGATAGGATGGGTCTTTCTGATGCAAGATGAGCTATTTGAATGGGAGATGATGAAGCATCCTCTAGCTGCACATCCTCAGGATGTTCAGACTCATCCTGAGGTTTAGAAAAGGATGCAGTCTTCTTCTTCTTCTTTGGCTTTGGTTTAGAAGCCATCCTATTCTTTCTGTTTAAAACTTTTAACTGAGAAGACTGGCCTGCAGTACCTGATTGATCTTCATTGTCTTTCTCAATTGCGTTTTCAACCCTCATAGGTTCAGACTGAGAGTAAGTCTGACCTGCTATGGATCAGAAGATGAAGCTTGCTGAGATTCAGCAGGAGGTCCAGGTTGTGATGTCTCTGGTTGTTCAACCTTAACTTCCACTTCAGGTGGGGCTTGACTTGGAGGGGAATGTAAGTCAACCAGCTCTCCACTCTTGATCTTCTGCTTGATCACCCTGATATGGTCATCCATAGTGGATAGAGACATGGAGCCAAGTCTCCTTTCAGAGAATCCATACAGCTTCAAGAAACTCATCATCCTCTACTTTTCAGCAGATCTTCATGGTTTTGTGGATGATGGCTCTTGACTTAGCAGCTTCTTCCCTCAGCTTTCTTTTAGTTGTCTTTCTTTCTCTGACTATCTCAAGTTCAAGTTGTTTGAGGTACTTAAACTCAACATAGTCATAAGACACGGGAAGAAGTGCTTTTGCCTGATAGAGGCCTGTGGCACTCAGGTAGTTGATTATCTTGATCCTTTCTTCTTCTTTATCTACCTGAGGTTCTTGTTGAACCACATCCTCATATGCAGGCCTTTCTTGAACTGGGGAGAGGGTAGGCACATGCTTGTACAATCTTTTCTTTCTTCTGTCTTCTTTGATTTGTACAAGAAGCTTTGCATCTTTTGCCTCCTTCTTCTCCTTGACCTTTCCAGGTCAACCAGTTCATTTAGCTCTTCTAAGGGGAGAGAGATGACATTGTTTATGTCATAGTTCCTTGTCTGCAGATAGTTTATCCTCACTGCCCTTAACTCATCATTTTGAGTATCTAGTTTGGGGGCAGCCCTAATAGCAGACTTCATGAGTCTTGCAGACTTAGAAGAGGAACTTTCTCCCCTCAGCTTCCTTTTCCTCTCTCTCTCTCTCTCTCCTCTCTCTCTCTCTCCTCCTCAATCTCCTCAGATGTCATCTTTCTTTTCCCTTTGTCACTCACAGACCTTGTGACTCAAGGTGGAGAGAGCTTTAGCCTTCATTGCTTGATGCAGCTTCTGAGCTCTGGCCAGAGAGAGTTGAGAAGCACCTTCACCAGTAGGTGTCTCAAAAAGGGCATTGATCTCTGCAGCAGTTGGGCTCTCAGGTTCTGTCACTGGGCCTTCAGTCAAGTTTTCCCCTATGAAGCTAATCTTAGGGTCTGCCTTAACATCCAGTTCATCGATGACATTGCCTGATTCCCACATTCTTCTTCTTAGGCTGAACTCTACAGTGATCATGTCTTGGATTCTTTGTGCCAACTTAACAACTTGTCTTGATTGGCTTGGATTGACAAGAGGCATATTGACTAAATCCAGATTGTCATAATAGTTCAAGTTTTGAAAATTGAAGATCTCTTGTTGTCCTTGAACTTTTATGATGATTAGGGCTCTCCTGTTGCTGTCATACCTCCACCTAATGATGTGATTGAAAGATGATGGAGATAACATAGCCCTTGGTATCCCATCCTCAAACAGGCTCTATATGAAGGAGTCTGTGTAATCCATATTAATGTGGACTTGAGGAGGTTGCTAAGAATGCACAGTTGCAAGTGAGGATGGTGAGTCCTCAGTGTCCATTCTCTTTGAAGAACTCCCAGGTTCTGTAGCCGTAATGACTTTCTCCCCCTTTTTGGTAGCATCACCCACTTGCATAGGTGAGCCAGGAGTTAGGTCAATCAACATCCACAGGTTCTTGTGTTCCTGGTTGAGCTCTTCTTAAAGGTCTCCCAACTAGTTTATCCTTAAAATATGAAATCTGAAGTTGCTAATCATTGACTTTGTTATGCAAGGTAGTCACTTGAGGTTCAAGGTGACTAACCTTGGAGACTAAATAGGTGCATGTTTTGGAAAATTTGTGCAACTTTAGTCTTAAATTCCCCTCATCTTCATCAGAAGAATCATTGGGGGATGAGATGATTGGACCAAAGTCCTCTCTCTCACCACCAGCTTCAGGTTCTTGGCTGCTGGATTTCCTCTGCTCACTGGCAGTTTCAGTTGAGATGACAATGGGCTGAGTTGCCATGGTTAAGGTCTTAATGATGTAATCACTTTCAAAAGTGTTAGTCTCTTCCATATGGACATCCTGAACAGGTTTAGAAGTGTCCACCTCAGCCATAGGTGACTGATGGGGGCTAGAAGTAGGAACCTCAGAAGCACTCATCTTTCTTTGAGTAAGGGTAAAGAAGAGAGAATCATGGTACTCACTTAAACCTAGATATTCATCATTGTAGAAATCAAGGTTGGGGATTGGTTAGTTAAGATCTAAAGGCTGGGGATGGTAACTATCCCCTTAAGGTTGATCACTTGAGTATTGAGACTCAGAGTGATGGCTTAAGGCAGTTTGGCTTATGAGCTCATCAGGCTGAGCATGAGGAACCTAACATTGATCCTTGAAGAGATGGGAGTGGTTTGCTACTCAGGAGAAGTGGGAGCTCTAGTTTCCACTTCCTCCTGTATGGGTGAGTGTATGAGGGCCTCCATAGACTGAATAGTCTGAGCAGGGGTTCGTTTGGATTTTCTTTGGTAGGTGATGGTGATTTGCTGCTGTGTAGGTGGTTCGGATGCAACAGGTGTGGGTTCAACACTAGCTGGTGCTTCTAGGTTGTCACCTTGAGCAATGAGGTCTAACATTTTTGGGCCTAGGGTTGTTTCTACCCCAGAGAAGCCAACAGTGGGCTTTCTTAGAATTTTAAAGATGTCAGGCTTCATCTGTCCCAGTTTAAGAATGTTACCTGTCCCCTTAACTGTGAGCCCAGTTCACAGTTAAGAATGTACTGGACATGTAATATTCTAAGGATTTTAAGTTGGAAAGTAAATTAGTATAGACAATTTGAGAATTCTTGAACTCGACCCCCTGAATCATTCCATGGATAATAAAGGAGAGATCCTCAGGAATCTGGTCCCATCAACTATGCTTATTTGATAAGCTGTGGATGACCACATGGAGTAGGAATCTCCACTAGGATGAGACCATCCCTTTCCTAAATGTTAAGAGAAATCTTCCTCATACTCCATCTACTCAAAGGAATGATTAACAGCTTCCTTTGGGAAGAACACCTCACCTTCTACATAATCCAGCTGAAATTTGCATGTTGATGATGGCCGGAGTGATGAAGACTGTTCTCCCCTGCACTGTGGCAGATAGTGCCTTGTCCCCTGCACTATGGCAGATAGTGCCTTCTCCCCATCCATTACGACCTCTTGGTAGGTCTTCCAGAATTCAAGCAGATGATCCTCATAAAGTGGAGGATCAATGGTTAGGGAGGTGAAGTAGTTGGACAAAGCTAAGGAACAACGAACCTCTGAGAAATGAGGATCTTTCTTAGAGCTTAACAGAGCAACCTGGTTCTGTTGCCTGTGGAGCTGCATGGTAAAGTTCGGGTCATTTTTATGAGTGGGGTTGGCCATTGTGAGGTAGCTTAAGGATGAAGAAAGAAGAAAGAAATTTCAGAGAGAAATTTGGGGTTTTAGGTTTGGAGGAAGAAGCAGATGATAGAAAGAGAGGGAAACCGTTGGGTTTATATGTGAAAAAGATTTTAGACAAAGTTTAATGAAAGAAAATAAACTTTGAAATCCGAATGTCGGTCCCACCTTTGAAAAAGTAGTTTACTTTTGCTCAAAAGTAGTTTTCTTGGAATTCAAAAAGCTTCCAAAGGTAAATTATCTTCGGAAGTTTTAATGAAAAAGCTTCCGAAGCTAAAATGACTTCGGAAGAATTTCCAGAGAGTTTTGAAAATTTTGCTTCGGAAGAGAAATTAAGACTTGAATGCTTTGGACACAAAAGAATCAAAGCTTCTGAGAGTTAATTTTGCTTCAGAAGAAAAAGGTATTTGAAAACATATAAGTGCCAAAGAAAAGTGTTTAAGCTTCAAAAGATATTTTAGAAATTTCTTCCGAAGCTAAAAATACTTGGGCGGTTATTTGTTTTAAAAGCATAGATTTCTTCCGAAGTTAAAAACATAACTTTCAAAGGATCAAAATTTTCATAAATCTAAGGAAAGTCTTCAAAAAGATTTTCATCTAAAGAAAAACAAGAGCTTATGAAAGTGAAGGACTAGACAACTTAGGACACACATATTTTAAGAATTAGTTTTAAGAAAAACCTACTCAAAGTTGATAATACCAATAGCTGATACAAGATATTTAAATCTCTGTTCATCAAAAGCCTTTGTAAACAGATCAACATATTGTTCATCTGTGTGAACTTTGACTAGTTTAATTAATCCTTTTTCATAATTATCTTTTATTAAATGATACCTGATGTTGATGTGTTTGGTCCTTGAGTGCTGCACATGGTTCTCTGTGATTGAGATAGCACTATTGTTGTCTATGTGAATAGGAGTCTCCTTGAAGTTGAACCCATAGTCCAACATCAGATTTTGAATCCAAAGCACTTGAGAACAGTAGCTTGCAGCAGCAATGTATTCAGCTTCAGCAGTTGATGTAGAGACACATGATTGTTTCTTGCATTGCCATGAGACAACCCTTCCACCAGAAACTAACATCCCCCAGATGTAGACTTTGTAGTCATGTTGCAACCACTTTAATCACTATCTATGTATGCATACAGATTGAAGTCGGGATTCTTGGCATACCATAAACCAAGTGTTGAAGCACCTTTGAGGTATCTTAGAATCCTCTTGACTGTGATAATGTGAGACATCTTAGGGTAGGCTTGATATCTTGCATAGATACATGTAGCAAACATAGTATCAAGCCTGCTAGCAGTAAGATACATAAGAGACCCAATAATAGCCATGTATAAGTGCTCATCTACACACTCCCCCTCAAGATCAGGTCCAAGGGAGTGGTTTCTAGCTATGGGTGTCTTAGCAATCTTACAATCAGTCATGTTGAACCTCTTGAGTATGCCCTGAACATACTTTGACCGACTAATGAAGATGCCATCTTCAACTGGCTTCACGAATTCCCAGAAAGAAATTGAGTTCCCCTATGGCACTCATTTCAAATTTGTCTTTCATCAGCTTCTCAAAATCTTTGCAGAGCTTTGGATTAGTTGGACCCGAAGATGATGTCATCTACATATACTTAAACTAGTAATATGTCATTTCCCTGTCCTTTGTTGAAGAGAATTCCATCTATAGTACCTCTCCTGTATCCATGTTTGCAAAGATACTCAGATAGTGTCTCATACCACTTTCTAGGTGCCTGATGTAGCCCATAAAGAGCTTTGTCAAGCTTGCATAATAATCAATATCTACAAAAATAGGTGGTTGTTTGACATACACCTCCTCATCAATCACTCCATAAAGAAAAGCACACTTCACATCAAGTTTAAAGACCTTGAAGTTCTCGGATGCAGCAAATGCCAGGAATACCGTAACAGCTTCCAGTCTTGCTACAGAAGCAAAGACATATGTATAGTCAACTCCTTCTTCTTGTGCATATCCTTGAACAACTAGTCTAGCTTTGTTCTTGATGATAAAGCCTCTATCATCCTTCTTGTTCCTAAACACCCATTTGGTTCCAATGGTAGTCTTCCTATGAGGAAGAGGACAAAGGTTACAAAATTTCTGTCTTTTGAATTAAAGAAGCTCGTCTTGCATAGTTTCAACCCAACTTCCATCCTTCAGAGCCTCATCAACTTTCTTTGGCTCTATCTGGGATAAGAAACAGGAGTGGAGACAAACATTTGCTTCATGGGTTTGTCCTCTTGTTCTTACCCCTGTGACAACATCGCCAATGATGTTTATGATGGGGTGGGACTTATGGATCCTTAGATGAGGGATCACAACAATTTGTTGAGAAAGATCTAAATTAGAAAAATTTAGCTCTAGCATAGAAGTTTCACCCACCACATCAGCACACTTATCAAGAGAGACTTGATCCAAGGAGTGTGTGACATCATTGATGTTATCATCTATGGAGTGGTTATCAGCATCAAGAAAACCTTGATCACTTTTACCACTACCATCATTGTCTTCTGCAATTTAAGCATCCTTATCTGGTTGTGGAGCCTTTGAGCTTCAATTTGAAGGCATACCAGATGTATCAGTTGAGTTTCTCATTGTGGTGCTGATAGAAACCTCATTTGCAGAAGTAGTTCCAACTGGAGCTGAAGATGTATTACTTGAAGGTCTTCTCAGCTCAAATCTTGGATCAGGATCACCTGTATTTAGATTTTCTGTAGATCCTGAAACAGTCTCAGAAGATTTTTTTAAATCAAATGGTAACTAAATCAAGATCAAAGAGCCAATCAGGACCAGAACTAGCCACACAGAGTGTGTGTTCATTGAAAGTTATATTGGCTGACTCCTCAAAAATTCTAGTTCTAAGATTGTATACTCTATAAGCCTTAGCTTGGGAAGAGTATCCAATGAAGTGTCCATCATCTGATTTCTCAGCAAATTTGGCAATTTGATCCTTGGTATTCAAGATGGTGCAAGGACATCCAAATGACCTGAGAAAACCAATGAAGGGTTTCCTCTTGTGCCAAAGTTCATAAGGAGTCTTGCCATGAGTCTTAACTACTAAAACTCTATTCTGCACATAGCAAGCAGTGTTGATTGCCTCTGCCCAGAAGGTGATGGGCAGCTTAGAGTCAGACAGCATGGTTCTTGCAGCTTCAATCAGTGTCCTGTTTCTCCTCTCAGCAACACCATTCTGCTGAGGAGTCCTTAGAGCATTATATTGTCTTGAAATAACTTTTTCATCACAGAATGCATCAAGGATTTGGTTCTGAATTCAGTTTCCTAATCACATCTTACGATTTTGACCTTGTGATCAGATTGATTCTCAATCTTCAAGATGAAACTCTTTAGAATCTCGGGAGTCTCATCCTTAGTTCTAAGGAAGAAGACCCAAGTGAATCTTGTAAAGTCATCTCGTAAGAGGTCCTTCCTAGACTCATTACACTGGTAGGACCAAAGAGATCCATATGTAACAAGTGTAGGGGTGTAGTGTTGGAGTTCTTTTCCTTAGGCTTGTGAGATACCTTATGTTGCTTCCCTTTTAGGGATGCAACACAATGGTCATCACTTGTAAACTCTTTCTTTGGCATTCAAGTTACCAAATCATTCTTAATAAGTTTATTTATGTTCTTAAAGTTTACATGGCACATTCTTTTATGCCATAGGAAAGACTCATCACTATTGGCTTTAGACAGAAAGCATGAAACTTCTCCAGAGGGAGATGTTTCTTTCAAATCCATCTTGTACATGTTCCCTTTCCTTAGGGCTCTAAGCAGAATATGCTCATGAGGAATGACCACCCCAGGCTTGAGAACAATGCACTCATACTCAGTAAAAAGCATGTTATGACTCTGATCACAAAATTGAGATACACTCAGAAGATTGTACCCAAGCTCATTGATAAAGTTTACATTTTCAATGTTGAGCTTACCATTTGTGACCTTGCCCCTTCCTGAAATATAACCAACTTCATCTCCTCCAAAGGCAACTGGCCCTCCATCAATCCTTTCAAAGTTTTGGAGTAGTGACCTATTGCCTGTCATGTGCCTGGAACAACCACTGTCTATGATGCAGACATTTTTGTTTGTCTTCAGCTATCCCTGCACAAAGAAAATGATTAGTTACATTTGGAAACCCAAGCCTTACTTGTCTTGGGCTCATTAAGAGAAACAGAAGGTAATGCTATAGTAATAGATCCTATGGTTGTGCAAGGAGGATCTTGAGCTGTTGTTGATGGAGAATTCTCAGTCAGTTGGTCTTTCTTAGACTTCCATACCACCTTTGGAGTCTTAGAATTGACCTTCAATACTTTGGAAGTTTTGATGACTGAGCCTTCGGAAGAATCTATAGACACTGCAGCAGACTACAGTGCTTCGGAAGTATTCCTTCCTTCCGAGACCAACTTTTCTTCCGAAGGCAATTTTCCACTTGCCTTCTTCTTAGATTTGGAGCTTTCAAAGGAAACAGATTTTCCTTCGAAGCTTGAATCCTCTTGGAACTCTTGGAAGTCTTTGTCTTGGTCATGTGAAGAGTATATTTTGGATTGTATAGACAATCCTTAGCAAGATGAGCAGTACTTTCACACATGACATTCCATTTTATTCTTCCCAAGAGCCTTCTGCTAGGAATAAGACTGACTTTGGTCACATCCCCTCTCCACCCTCATCTTTGCACATGATGAGACAGTCCTTTTGAGTTGAGATCTGTTCTTGGAGTTTGATGGTCCAGGCTGTGCAAAAGTGGTACACGGCAGATCAGTCCTCTTCTTGGTACTGAGATGATTTGAACAAAAACCAGAACTCTTAGCAGAAGAGTTTAGGTTGATGTCTTCAGTCTTTACTACTTCAAATCCTATAGAGATAAACGCTTGTTTCTGCTTGGAGTCAAATGTAGCCTTGATTTCTTTAGCATTCCTTGCTTTCCTTTTCCTCTTTCTGATCAAGTTCTTCCTCATTGACTTGGTCATCACAGTCTTCTTCTCCTTAGAAGGATAGTGGCCCTTCCTAGAATCCTCCTCTTCACTCTTTTCAGAGGAATTCTTCACTATCACTTCTTCATCCTCTTCACTCAAAGGATCTATGAGAGGAAGCTCATCTTCACAAGTTCCACACCTAGGTGATCTTATAGAAAAGATTGTGTGTGGAGGAGTTATCTCATTTGATCCTAGTCCCTGCTTGTTTTGATAGCACACTTTGTTGTGCACGGATGAGGATATCATGTTCTTGAAAGTCTCTTCTTCAAGAACACACTTATCTACCCTGGCTTTGCTGATCACAAGCTCAGCCTGGCACTCAGTTAACTTGGTTATGAGATCCTTGATTTGAGTCCTAAAATTATGCTCATGTTTTAGAACTGAAATGGTTTTCTCTAAGTCCTTAATCTTTAGTTTATAATCATTTTTAGACTTTCAAAAATCAGCTTTTAAAATGTTTAAGGACTGAAAGTCAGATCTCATTTCCAAGTTATAGGACCTGTATCTATTAACTTTAGCAATGCATTAAGGGGTACAAAGATGTTCCAATACCTTGGCTTCATCATGATCTGCCATCAGTTCTTGGTTTGGAGAAGCATCTTCCACCTGAAAGCTCCAGTCAAAGCCTCCTTCTTCAATGGCAACAGCAGCTGCTGCTTTGGCTTCTCATTCTAGGGGGCGTTGTCAGTGTAGTTGGGTCTGGACTGTGTTTGGCCACCATTTGTTCTAGGTGCCTTACACTCCCTGGCAAAGTGGCCCATCAAGTTACAGTAGTAACACTTGACTTTGCCTTTGTCCGGGCCAAACTTTCCACTGGTTATATTGCTTGGAAACTTCCTTCCATTCCGCTTGTAGAACTTCTTGGCTCTGTGAGTGAGAAGAACCATCTGCTGGACTATCTCCATGTACTCTAGATCATCTGGATGGATATAGTCCAGGTCTTCAAGGGTGAACAGGAAGCTGCCACAACTTTTATCAGAAGACACAAATGCTTGAGAAGAACTTGTCTCTTGGAATGGGCTTCCTTGGGTGTAGTTCTCTTTAGGTGTCTCTAGGAAGGTGATGCAAGGACCCTTTTGTGAGTTGTTAGGGTAGCATATGAGATGATGTTGGGGTTTTATGCTATCCCTTTCAACCACATACAGGGCTCAACACGTTTGATTGTTGGAGTTGCCAGATGAACCTTGCATGTTCATCTCCATCTGGTAGCCACTGAGAATCCCATATAACTCTGTCAGAGTAAGAGTTTTTCGATTCTCAGTCCTCTTGATCACCACGAAGTAGTGTGTCCACTTCCTAGGAAGTGAGGACATGAACTTCCTTACAATGTCCTTGTTCTCAAGAGGAACTCCTCCATCCACAAGGGTATCCACAATCTCAACATACCTAAAGTATTGCTGAGTCCTGGTTTCACCTGTTTTGAAGGTGAACTTTTCAAACTACTGCTTCAGGAGATCCTTCTTGTTCTCCTTGGCTTCAGAGGACCCTCATACATCAGTTTTAGTGCATCCCACAGTTGCTTGGCTATTTTGCTCTTCTTAAAACCTTTGTATACAGAGTTTGGAAGAGCAGCCTGAAGGGCTGTCATGGCTTTTCTATCAATCTCTACTCTTTTCCTGTCTTTATCAGAGTAGTTTTCCACAGCCTTGGGGATCATACCAGCACCAGTAGTAGAGGGGGTGCTAGGTATATAAGGTCCATTCTAAATAGACTCCCACATTCTTGAGTCTAGAGACCTGATGAAGCCTTCCATTCTCAGGCACTAGGTATCAAAGTCATCAAGAGTGATCAGTGGGGACTTGTTCATGGTTCCAATTTCCATATCAGTCTTGGAAATGGTTGCCATTTGAAATGTTTAGTATTTGTGTGTGTGAGGGATCTTAAGATGGTGAGATCTTATATCAAGAGCCTGGAAAGCTCTAATACCAAATGCAGGACTGGTGAAGGGGGTTCACTTACAACACAACAACACAAAGAGGAGATTAACTAAACTCAAACAAAAAATGAATTGGATTAACCACAATAAGACACTATAACACAAGTAATGTAAGAGACAAAACACAAGAGCACAAGTATATGGTTTTCAAGATTGCAGTATATTACTTTCTCTATGTTCTATTACAAGTGTTACAAAGCATATCCATAAAGTTACAAGAACATGAGATACTTATACTACATCCTACAGCCAACCATACAATGAAAGCCAGTTGGATACAATTGACTAGACTAAAAAAAAATCAATTGTAGAGTCAAAAAGGTAGATTGCCTTTTTGACTTTGTGACTATGACATGCCATAGCTCACATCCTTATCTATTAGAAAAAGGATAAAGTACATGAAGTAGAAAGTTACACACACAAGACCTCAATGTACAGTTACCAAAAGCATGGACTTTTCACCAACTCATGTAAGTTGGTGACTTTACAGAGATGCACCGGAAAGGTGTCCAGCTTTATGAAATAGTACATCAGATAAAGCATGTTACTAAAAGTCTTCGGAAGAAATCTGTCTTCAAGAGTTGAGGCTTCGGAAGACTTTGTCTCTGAAGTTCGAAAGACTTCACCTTTGGCTTCGGAAAATATTGGTCTTGGCTTCGGAAGATCTCACACTTAGAATATTTCTGTTGCATGTGTGAAACTTCCGAGGCATTCTTCTTCAGTACTTGTGCAGCATGCCTGTAGAAAGTCTTTGGTTGCTTCAACCTTATGCAATTATCTACACATGATATTCATCATCAGACTCCACATAAAATAAAAACTCTTTTTATATTGTAAACAATTCAAACGAAAATAATTATAAAGTATATGTGATTGATAATATGAACTCGTTGCAAACTCATCAATGTTTATTTGTGACTAGGCGCCTTTTTGACTCAACAAACCAGACTCAATGCCTTTCTTGAGGCACTTGTTGGTTTGAATGATGCCACTTGATTCACAAGCTATTACATAACAAAAAATATTAAACCAAGTATTATTCTAAAAAGATAACATAATATATGAACATTGTATCGTTAATGAGTATGTTGGCCATTGAGCAAACTAATGAAGCATGTCACCGACCGAACTAATCTCATCAGTTCGTGTCATATCAATTAGGAACCTCTAATTTCAAAGCATGTTGGTGTCAATTTCTTCAACCATAAAACATTATTAATAAATAGATTTTTTTGTGTGGTATGTAACCTTTTAATTAAACTTATAAATATATTACATTGACGGGTGAATAGTTGATAAATTATTGACCAGATGCGCAAGCAACACTAATATCTAAGCTCCCCTCATCCTTTGTACCGAGATCTTTCCTTGTTCAAGTTTACTCCTTTGTCTCTTGTAACTCGTCTACCACCTCTAAAAAATCGACCGTGAATCTTTGTTGAACCTATAAATTCAATATCCAAAAATACATCAATATCTATATAAATCAACAAAGTATTTTGTTACTTTCATTACCTATGATATTTGAAAATGCCCGACAACATCCCTCGTGCTTAGGTCCCAAACCTTTAACTAGAGGATCTTCATTACCTTGAGAATAACTACCATTGGATTTTATTTCTTTCACAATACAAACCTATAAGAAAATATTTTAAAATATGAAACTATAACAGATATAATTTTATGTAATAAAATAAATATATATTTATTACCAAACGATAGATTTCTTTTTGTATGTCTTCTCCAAGTTCATGTAAACTAGTTTCTTTGTATTTTCTTACTCTACCAACTATTTGTAGTTTAGATTGTTTATCTTTTTGTATTTATATAGTAGCTATAAGGTGATCCCATCTAGGTCTAGCTTTAAGCTTGAATTACTTATATCCAGTTCGTTCTAAGGGATTTTTTTTATTTTCCTTTGCACTTGCTTTAGCTTTATTATTTTTACATTCACAAAAAACAAAAAAAAACTATTATTAATCTTTTTAAATTGATAATAATAAGATAAGAAAAATAATAATAATAAAATTCACATGTACAAAAAGTTCTTTGCTTGTTTTTAATTTAACAAATTCACCCCAATATGGAAGATCCAGATATGTATATTCATTAAAAGGAGTCTCATATTTATTAAGAAACTTATTAACAAACAATACTCTTAAAATTAGTATAATTTTTCTGACATACTAACACCTCTGACCCCTTCAAGTTTACCCAAATGACGATGTTGAGGAGCACCAATACTTCTGACAACATCCAAACAACGTGCACAAAATTCAAGCACTTCCTTAGAAGCATATCCTTCGACATTACTATCCTCTGGTCGATTATGATTTCTTAAAAATTTTCTTAATCAGCTATCTTCAGAAAGGGTACATGTAACGTAAAATATATAGGACCACAAACCACATCTTATAGTGGCATACCAAGTGAACCATCACGTAAAAAAAGGTGGAAATTACTTCTCTAGTTCACATAGTGTGACGATAACTTCCACCTCAAATTTATCATGTAATTCCGAGTCAATAATTGTCAAGTAAATCGTGTTAAAAACAAACAAAGTTTTGTGATTGTATATCATATGTTCTCTTATAACAACCCACGTACTATATTCGGGATCATATATGTCATCAAAAGATAATAATCATGTGATTCAATAACTAACAATTTATAATCCTTCATCGACACCAACCTTTTAATGTTTGCAGGATATGTAGATGGAACTTTAATTTTATGTAAACATGTACAAAACTTTTTTTTCTTCTTTTGACATTTATAACATGTAAGTGGTAGTTAAACACATCTAGGTCATTAAAAAGGGGCGAGCTCTTTACTTATTCCCATTTCTTTCATGTTTTTACGGACATTAATCCATCTTTTATTTTCCAGGTATATTTAACGACAAGTCAAGCAAGCTATCACATACATTATTTTCGATATGCATAACATCCGAGCAATGTCTATCTAACTTCTAAAAGCATTTAGTAAGGTAAGTCCCAAAAGATTAAGGTATTCTTTGCTATATGCATTATACATGTCTATACATGAAGGAACTTTATTGATGGTGTAAAAAATCATGACTCATAATTTAAGGTATTCTTTGCTATATGCGTTATACACGTCTATACATGAATTCCATATAGTTTTTAAGTCATTAATCAAAGGAGATAAAGAAAACAATCATCTATGTCATTACTAGGCTGTTTCGGACCCTGAATTAACAATGACATCATAATATATTATCATTTCATTCATAACCAAGGTGGAAGATGTATATGCATAAAAGAACAAAATGCGTACTATGATGACTACTCATGTCTCCAAAATGATTGATTCTATTTGAACTAAGTCCAAATAGTATATTCCTAATTTCATTCCCAAATTTTGGATATATGTTGTCGATTGTCCTCTGCTATGGTGAATCTGCCACATGTCTTACTTTTCTATCATTTACACACTCACCTATATACCAATGTAACAATTTTACATAATTTATTTTTAAAAATAATCGTTTTCGTCTCGGAATGATAGGAGAATACAATGACATTTTTGCTGGTGGTCCGATTTTCATCATATCATCGGTTTCTATATTACGTTTATAGCTCGATGCACCGCATGTAACACATTTTTGTTCGTTTTCAAACTCGTTTTTATACAACATACAATCAATTAGACACACATGTATTATTTCAACTTCTAATCCCATTGGACACATTAAGTTTTTTGTTTGGTATGTCAAAATTGATAACTCATTACCTTCTAAAAGCATGTTATACAAAATAACTAATAAAATTATGAAACTTTATTACTCCATCCATAATTTGACTTTAAGTTAAACTACTTCAACACAACACAATGTTTTGAATTTTTTTTACTACCGGGGTATAACGCTTTTTTTGAATCATCAAATAGATGTATTCTTTCTTGATTATATCACCATCACTATCAAAATCATGAAACATTTTATTTAAATTGTTGTTAGTTTCCTTTAAATGGTCATTGTCATGTATGTATGAATCATTGTTGTAACATCCGAAATCTCATACCACTAATATTATTCGCTTTATCCATGAGAAACACACGGATTTGCTTTTGGTTGCCCAGGAAAAAACTTCATAAGGAAGTCACCCATCCCTCAATTGCTGCCACCTGAGTACACTTAACTGTGAATTTATCCTCTCATCCACAATCAATATGCCCCAAATGTTTTAGTGATATTAGAGGCAGGACATTCTTTATGAATCAAATATCTTTTCTAGTGCACAACCAATACACCTAGAACGCATTGGTGATATTAGAGGCAAGACATTTCTTATGAACCAGAAATCTCTCTGTCCACAGCCAGTGTGGGATTTGCATAGGGTGTTGCAATTTTTCTTTATATTTTCATTGTGTACATTCATTAACAACATGCTATGATTGATAAGTGATTCTACATGCATTGACCAACAATGGTATCTAGGCATAAAACTGATTCACTTCCTTTATTCAATTGATTAGCTTTGGCAATCATAAGAAAACTTTGAAGATAGAGCTATCATATTTCTCTCTTCACTACCGCAAACATATGAGCATTTTGTCGATACTCTTATGTATGGCAAGGATACATTGTCGATGGTGGAAGTCCTTGCAACGATGAACTCGATAGAGCTTCAAAAGAGGTATGAGACCATAGAAGAGAGTTCTGAGGGGTCAATGGTCAGAGGCATGCCAAAAAAGGCGAATAAAACAAAAAGGTGTGACTAGGTCAAAGTCTAAGGGGAAACATAGACGCTGCATATGCAACTTAGACAAACACCTCAAGAAGGATTATCCTAAGTGGAAAAGGAGGAAGCAAGAATATCCTAAGCCAAAGGGGTATGGTAATGGTTCACCTGAAAGTTCAAATGATGGATATAAGAGCTTAGATGTTCTGGTGGTATCAAAGATGAATGGTAAAGACCAACTCTAGATTATGGAGTATGGTTGTTCGTACCATATGACCCATCATAAATATTACATTAATGAATCGACCTTAAAAGATTACGACATTGTACAATTGGGAGATGATAGGCGGTGCACAATCAAAGGTCAGGGAACTATGTTATTAAAGTTTGATAATAGGTCTGTGATTAGCCTCAAACATGTAAGATACATTCCTTAACTCAAGAGGAACTTTATATCATTAGGAATATTTGAGGAAGAAGGGCATCATGTTGTTTTAAAGAATGGTAGGGCAAAGGTTGTTAAAGGATCTATGGTGGTCTTAAGTGGATCCAGTAAAGGTAACAACCTATAACAACCTATATCTGTTAGATGGTGAAGTTGTCTTAGAATCAGCGTTTGTAGTAGAGGAGAAGGAAATCTCACTTGCTATGATATGGCATAAAAAGAATATGTCATATCTGTAGTCAAGGTCTAAAAGAGTTGAACAAGAAGAATTTGTTAGGAGAGTTGAGTGACTCTGAATATGGGTTTTGTGGGCACTATGTTCTTGGAAAAACTCATAGGGTGATTTTTAGCAAAAACAAGCATAAAACAAGAGGTATCTTGGACTATATACATGTAAATAGGGGCCAGTTAGAACTTCATTAGTACGTGGTGCTAGGTATTTTCTCTCAATAATGATCATTCAAGAAGAGTGTGGGTGTGTCTTGAAATTTAAAGATGAAGCACTACAAAAGATTAAAAATGAAAAGTGTTAGTTGAAACACAAACTGAAAGGAAGGTGAAAAAATAAGAACTGACATTGGTCTAGAATTCTACAATAGGAATTTTGATCAATAGTGCAAAGCTAATGGCAATGCAAGGCATCTAACAGTGGCTAGAACACCAGAACAGAATGGTTTGGTGGAAAGAATAAACCGAACCAGGCTTAACAAGGTAAGGTGTATGTTGATAAGCTCAAGATTACCAAAACAGTTTTGAGCTGAAGCCTTATCAACAACCATTTATCTCATCAATAGGTCTCTATCTAGTGCTATTGACATGAAGACTCCCATGGAAGTATGGTCTAGTGACAAGCCAAGATATGATCATCTGAGGGTATTCGGATCATTGGCTTATTCTCATATAAATCAAGGCAAGTTAGATCCTAGAGCACAGTGATGTGTCTTCTTAGGATCTCTTAAGGTGTTAAGGGTATAGATTATGGAGATTATCCAAAAGCTCACCTAAGATTATTATTAGTAGGGATGTGACATTTAGAGAGAATGTCATGTATAAATATGTGGTTGTTAAGGATGAAGGGTTGAGTTGATTAAATCATATAGCCGAAGGAGATGTTCAAATTAATATGGAGATGCCAATTGATTTAGCTAGTGAGACTAGGGTTGGTATAATGCTAATAGTGAGTCAACTAGATTAGAAGATGACTATAAGATAGCTAAGGATAGACCTGGAAGGAATGTTATTCCTCCTGCCAGATTTAGAAGTTCTCAAGATATTCCAACTTTTGTATTTTGTGCTGTTGAACAAGAAAATATGTATGAACCTTGTCTTATTATGATGCTATTAGATCAAAAGAAAGGCTGAAATGGATGGCAATCATGAAGGAGGATATGGACTCTTTGAACAAGAATAAAACTTGGGTGTTAGTTGATAAGCCTCATTGCAAATGACTGTTTAAAATCAAAGATGGAATGCAAGTGGAGCAGCCAAGCTATAAGGCCAGGTTGGTGGCTAAAGGCTTTACATAATCAGCTGGAATTGATTATAATGAAATCTTTTCACCTATGGTAAGGCACACGTCCATTAGAACGATCTTATCCTTAACTACAGTGTTCAATTTTGAGCTTAATCAACTGGATGTCAAAACAGCCTTTTTATATGGTAATCTAGAGACACAATCTAGATAAAACAACCACCTGGTTTGGAGGTGGAGAGTCAGACAAGGAAGGTTTGCTTGTTAAAAAAGTCTTTATATGAGCTAAAACAATCTCCTAGATAGTGGTATATGAGATTTGATGAATACGTAGTGACTGATGGATTCAAAAGGAGCAACTATGATGTTTTTGTCTATTCTAAAGAATATGATCAAGGAAGGTTTATTTACCTTCTTTTATATGCAGATGATATGTTGTTATCATGTAAAGATAGAACAGACACCAAGAAGTTGTTGATGCTAATGAAGGACTTGGGAGTTGCTAAGAAGATTCTAGGAATGGAGATACATAGAGTGAAAGGAGCTAAAGTTTTAAAATTAACTCAACTAGCAAAATTCCACCGTGCTCTTCGCGGCAGGTTTCAACTGACACTAATATAGGTACACAATACTTATCTGGCATGGTAAAATAATAGTTTACATACAAAAAAAGAAGTAAACACATACTTTTCCTAAACATCTTATGTACAATAATTCTTGTTTTGCCAATACAAGTTTGACATTAGGAGTAAGAACGTTGTTAACTGATTGAGAGTTATGTAAAAAAATAACCTATGATGGAGCTGTTTTCTTAATCCACTAACAGAATTCGGGCTTATGAACCCTCAAATGATCAATTGTAGACTGCAAGTAATAGATAAATGATATTCAACATCAAGATTTAATTAATTTTCAAATTCAACATCAAGATCAAAATGGAGTTATATAAACACCACTGAGAATCAAAGTTCATCATCAACAAAAATTTTGAAAAAGTAATATCTTAAAATATGTTAAATCTGTATTTATTTGATATAAAACCGATTAAACAAATTTATGAACCTCTGTCATTGTCTCTTCTATTTATAAAAAACATTATTCTTGCAACAAAACGAATGGTTCCTGATGCATTTACATTTACACAGTTTGCTCAAATTTGAATATTCTTTTTCAAAAATTTAAAGAAACAATAAAAAAATAAAAAAGATATAATCTTGTTTTAAGATTTCAAAACCCCAAAAAGGATTAACTAATAAAATTGATAACCATAATCAAACGGATCTTTTGTTAGGGTTTGTAATTGGGGATCAAAAACTGATAAACTAATTCACATGGGAAAAATCACACAACACAAAATTAAGGATATAAATTTTACCTGAGATACAGACCTAACTCTCCACCACCGGGGACTCTTACTTCAGGCGGTTACAACCCCCAAAGTCCAATAGCTAACATCCTCACAGACACGATGGGCACATTCCCCTCTCATTATTCAGGCACTTTTCTAATCAACTGCCAATGGTTTACATCTACCATCAACATAATTCAAGCATACACGTGTTAAACACTTCACCAAGAGAAACCCAAACAACCGACACGTATAACAATGGGCATCACATTGACTAGGTAGGGATGCATTGACCGGGTGAAATGTTGTTCATTTGTTTTCTTTTTAAACATATTGGTTAATAAGGATACATTAAAAAAGTTGTTACCAAATTTGGAAGGCTCCAGTGTAGCACATGATAGCTCTATCCACAACTAAAGCTGAGTTTGTTGCTCTCACTAAAATTGTGAAAGAAGCCATTTGGCTTAAAGGCTTTGTAACTGAACTGGGACATGATGCTAGTGGTGTGGTGAAAATCTTTGTGCTATTCAGTTATCAAAACATTATGTTTTTCATGAAAGGTCTAAGCACATCAATGTTAGGTTGCATTTTACCGGAGATATCATTCATTCTCAGGAGGTTAAAGTGGAATCTATGAATACCGAAGATAATGCAGCTGATATGCCAACTAAGTCTTTAGTTGGTTCTAAGTTTTCACACTGTTTAGATCTGCTTCATGTTTCATGTCTTTGATTCACACTAACGTGGAGTGTGTTAAGTGTTAGTGTTATCACTTTTAGTTTGGTGGATTGAGTCAATGTGTAAAGGTTAGAGATTGTTTCTGTCATATTGTTTAGTTGAGGGTGTAGTTCTGTAATTGTGTTTCTAATGATTGTTAAAGGTTAGTCCTCAGATTAAGGATGATCTTCTTCAATAGAGATTCTCTGATGAAATCAAAACTTTGAGTTTCTGATGTGGGACCAAGTGTGGATAAGCAAGTTTTAGTATTTTTAGAGGCTCAAGATCGCTTATCAAAAAGAGCTTCACTGAAACGATCATAACTTGAGCTAGAGCCTGTGACCAGTAAAAACGACCGTCGGAACGAGGAGCCCGTTTTCACAAACGCCGTAGGCGGTTTGGGTCATCGTTTTGGCCCAAAAATGGCTTATTTTATCAGTTATTTATATTTTTGTCTTATTTTTACATTATGTTGAACTTTACATTTGGCCTAATTTTCAGCCCGTTTATGTTTAATGACCATTCGACTTTTGCTTTGTTTCTTTATATGTTTGTAAGAGATAGTTGAAAGGATTGTTGAATGTCACACCCCCAAAACACAGCGGTTTCCCGCGGGATGCGAACATCATGATTTCATAGTCACTGATCGACCACTACATGGTTTTGTAAAATATACATCTCAAATAAGTTTAAAATACATCATTGTTCAGAGTTAAATTTGCGGAAGCAATAGTAATAAGGTAAATTGTTTCAAAACATGACAATTACGAAAATGAATGTCCCAAAGAGCATGAATGGCCTAAACATGAGATGTTCCATGCTAGCTTAACTTGGTGCATCTATCAATACCTGAGAAAACATGCATGAAAAATGTCAACATAAAGTTGGTGAGTTCACAAGTTTTAAAGTAATAGTAAACAGTGTAATGGACCACAAGTCTTTCCATGATTTGATTGTTGATCATACAATACTACAATATTATATAAGCACCGCAACCGAAGCTAGACTGTAACTGTAACAAATTGCCCCTACCCATGCCTACCGTAAGCATGAGTGTGAACAGGCTAATAATGCACTTGTTTAGACCTCCAGTCAAGATTAGGGTAATTAATCCGGGTGGGGGTAGTCAAACCCAATAGTACTATCCATGATTACCTCGCTTTGGGAAATAAACTAACGGTCTGTTAACAGGGGACTTTATACGGTAAGTAAACCACTTATATAACATGTGAAATCATTAACAAGTAAATGTGTCCAGGAAAATAGTAATTTGCATGTAATCTCCCCCAAAGGAAATAAGTAAAATGGGGCCGTGCAACTCACCTCAATTGCACGCGTGAATACTAGCAATAGTCTGTATGTACGATTGGTCTAGGAATCTCCTAAACAAAATCACAATATATTCATGAGGTCATGATTACTAACCCTATATGGTCATGCATAACTCATCCACAAAGTTAGTTTTGAAAATGTCACTTGACTAATTAGCCACGTCGAGTCGTAAATGTTTTATTTAGATTCTTGTCTTCATCTTTATTTTCCTAAAGATACTGTTAGGATCAGTGATCTATGTTTGATTGATTAGAGAGTATAGCAGCGGAATTCTAACAACGAATTAGCCAATTCACAAGAACGAAACGATATTCAATGAAGAACAAAGACGGTTATAGAGAGAGAATTTCTGCAAATGTATTTCATTCAATATTCGCTTTCGTGGTAACGAAATGTCACAATTACAATTAGGTCGACACCTCTTATATATAAGAGATGTGACGTCTGCTGATGTCACTTGATAGTGACATCTAACAGATTTATTACAACTGAAACACAACTACTGAAGATGTCAAAACAGCTGACATCTCCTTACAAAAATGCTAAGTGTTATCAGTTGTTATAACTACTGAAAAACATAAAACTACTGAAACTACAACGACTGAAGAACAAGCTCTTCAGTCGTTTTACAAAACTACTGAAAGTAAAAATATAAAACTACTGATATCACAACTACTGAAGAAGTACTCTTCAGCTGTTGTGACAAACTACTGAAACTTCAGTACTTGGTCTTCAGACTTGAACTTCAGATGTTTCATCAGCTGATGACTTCAGTAGATATCTTCAGCTGATGTCTGCAGTCTTTGTCTTCAGACTTTGTACACCAGTTGTTGATCTTCAGCACTTGTAGACTCTTTAGCTGTTGTACTTCAGTACTTTTCAAACTGCTGATGAAGCTTTCAGCAATTGTTGTGATATCATGTGGGACTTAGAGGTTTTCTGATCTTGGCTCATTGGTTCTTTTGGTCCAACAAACTCCCCCTGAACCAATGCAGCCAAAACCTCTAATTTATTTATTTTCCCACTTATTGTTGGCAGAAAGGTTGGTCTTTTTCCTTCTTGATCAGTAGAGAAGATGACCCATATAAGCTCCGGCCTGGGAAGAAATCTCAGATATTTGTTTGGCAAGATATGAATGGGAACTCTGTTTTGGGGAACTGGACACAGAGTTGTTATCCCATTCATGAGATATACTTCCCGTGTATGAGCCTGTAGGATTCTCTGGTGTAGGCTCTGAGAAACATGATTTGTTCTTCCATGGTCAGGTTCTCAGCTTCACCATCAAACAATCCTTCTCGCCCATACAGCTCTGAGATGTACTTGGCCTGTTTGCCATTTTTGAGCTCAACTGTTGTAATTTGTCTGTATGCAAACTCATCAGGATGATTCCCTTCGAGTAACAGACTGAGCTCATTTTGTTTGAAGTTCTCAAGCCTCTTGTAGACTAACCCCTTTTAATAATTCTATTCTCTAGCATCTTCTGGGGTGGTTGTTTAGTCTCGTAGGCCTTCTTGAAATCTTCGAAAATCTCCCAGGGTGATACTACAAGGGCCACTGTGATCTCTTCATCTACGATCCTCTTGACTTGACCCTTGTATCTCGAAGGAATGTCTTTCTTTACAATCCTGTGAGCCACCCTCGGATCAGGCCATACTCTCACCCTTTCCTTCTGATATTGAAATGTGTTGGCGAGAGTGTACAACCTCAGAGCTTCTTTCTTCATACTGATAATTGATGACGAAGCAGCATAAGTTTTGTCAATTCTTTTCAGCATTTCATCATCATGAAGCTTTTGCTGCTCCTCTTCTTCAGTCTTTACTCTCACAGCATCCATCTGTGAGGTGGGAGTGATGGGCATAGGTTTGGCTTTCGCCAATGTTAGGACTGGAGACAGAGGCAGCCTATCTTCTTCCACATCATCCTCTTCTTCTTCTTCTTCTAGCCTCCACACCCTTCTCTTCTTCTTCTTAGGTGCATCATCGGCTGTCGGTTTAGATGGTAAGGGAGTTGGTTTTGTGGGTTGTGATTGTGGTTGTTTGGATTTGGGCTTTGAGATTGGTTTGGAGATTTGAGGGGTAGGCTGTTTTTGAGTGGGTGGAAGGGAAGGTTGTTCCAGCATTTTGGTTGTGAGTTTAGCTTTTGTAAGTCTTGCCATTTCAAACCTTTTTCCAGCCCTAGCCTCATCAAGGGCTTCAATGATAATCCCCTTATGGAATTGCTCAGACAGACAGATTCTGGTGGCTATAGCCAGAATACTGTCTCTGGTCCATGCACGAATCTCCATCAAAGATCTTCCTAAGTATTTGGCAATGAAACGGATCATGATCTCCAATCTCTCCTTTTCCAGTACATCATACCCAACCCATCGGTTTGAATCTCCTCCACTTCCAACTTCCTGATCTCACTATCTAATGTGGCTGTATCAAAACCTTGCTTGAAGAGTTGCTCAATGATTTTATCCATGGATCGGCTGTGTGTGTCATCTGCATCTTTTACCAGCTCTTCCAAGGATTTTTCTTCAGCAGTAGGTTGATCATCAGCACTTTTCTTTCTTTTATAGGTGATCAGTTGTTGCTTTTCTTTTTCCAACTCCTGGATTTGTTCTTTTGCCTTCTCATCCTCTGTTCTTTTCCTCTTCTTTTCTTTCACTGCAGTACTCTCCCCCTTTTTGGATGCATTGGTGGTAGGGGTTTGTACCGCAGAAAGTGTCTTTTGCACAGCATTATCAATCAGTGGTTGTAGAGTTGAGGAAATCCTCTCATCAATGGCTTTAGTAACAATTTCATTGATAATGGGAGTGATGAGAGGTATGGATTGTTGGAATACAGCAACCATCTGCTCTGGGGGTTCTGTCCCGGAGAGATAGTGCCAAAAGCAGAAGCTGGAGGCTCATTGGAGTGAGAGGGGAAAGTGTTTGGGGAACCTTCAACTGAAGGTGCCATCTGTGGGTTGGTGGAGGCAGATGGTCTTTCTCCTTGAGAGAGTTGGTCAAGTAGTTTTTGCAGCCTACTGACTTCCTCCTCAAGGATTGTGTTCTGGGCAAGAACATCGTAGAAAAAGCCCAGGTCATCATCAGCAGAAGCTGAATCACCTGACTTCCTGATAGGATCAGGATGAACATGCACTGAGTGTAGCTCAGTTGAAGCATGGGCCCCTTTGTCTTGGTACTGGGGACTTCCTGCCTCAGGACTATGTCCGTCATCAGCAGTTGCCTCTGGTAAGGTCTTAGTAATGGTACCAACTACAACATGATCAGATGCTGACGCAGTAGAAGTGGCAGCCTCACCAGAAGTTCCAATCTCCATGGCTACACTAGGAGAGAAAACATTGTAACCCCTATGCTGTGGGTTCTCAGCTGCACTTTGGTCCTCCCCCTCAATGGTAGAGGTGTTCCCAGTAGTAATTGGTATCTGGGGAGGGGGTGAGGAGTGCAACTGAGTCAGCACTTGTGCAACAAGCAATGTAGGGCTTTGGGGGGCGGTTGCATGGGGTGAAGGGATAGAAGCAGTGTGCACCTGGGGAGGAAGGTGCTCTTCAATGGAAATCCCCTCAAGTGAGGAAGATCCCAGATGTGTGGGTACCCCTTGTGTGGTTGCTGCAGGCTCCTTTTGAGAGGAATCCTGAGCGGCTATGGCTGGAAGAGTCCTTATATCCACTAAGGGGTTATAACTAGTGGATATGGCCTGCGTTGTGTTGCAGGGGCATCCTCAGGGGACTCATTTCCCTGAGTAGCTGTTTTGGGTTTCTTTTTGGTGGGTTTGGTGGGGACTTTTGATTTGGAGGTGGTGGCTGTGGGTTCCAGCTGCGTGGGTTTGTGCAGCTTGGCAGCCATTTTGAGTGAATGGTTAGAGTTGTGCCGGGAGTATACTTCAGGCAAAACAGCCATAGCAGGGACTCCTAGGCCAACAAGTCCCTTAGCTTGAAGCTGGTTTGTAATTATGGCCATTATGAACCGTGGATATAATACCCACGGTTAGCAGTTAGTTTTTGAGCCATATCCTTGAGCTCTGAAAATATTATTTCTGAAAAATTTAAAGGCTGTTGCTCAAGAATAGAATACATTACCTGCTGCCACTTTGTAGATATTTGATCCCAAGACGAAGTCTTAGGAGCCAAACAGTTACCATGTGAAAGATTAGACGTTCAGCGTCATGGAAATGTTTCTTCAATATTGTGGAGGCACTAAGGTTGCCCTGATATCCATGGTGGGCAAAGGATAAATCAGTTGTGCCCTTTGGATATCCAGCAAGAGAAGTGGCATCATCTAGGTGTAGAGTTTGACGAAGTATTTCGGGAGTGATGACCACTTCATGGTTGTTGACGACCGACGGAGAGACGCTGTGTTGTTCTCCCCAGTGGTGAGGGTGACGTTCATCCAAAACTGTTTGAGGGATTCGGCATGAAGGATTGGATTGAGAAGAAATGCTGTTTTGTATTTTGACTGGACCATAAGATCAATAGCATTATCGAACTTAGCCCAGAATGGCGATTTGGTGAGGTAAGCTACACAGTTGTGTCGCGGAAACAGCTGTCACATGGTATTACCCTTTCAGACGTTGAAACAGCTGAAGTCGTGGTTTTAGGCATCAGTAGTTAGAAAACTACTGAAAACCATGGTTTTGACTTCAGATGATGAAACAACTGAGGACTTGGTGTTTGTCATCAGTAGTTGTGAAACTACTGAAGACAGTGGTTTTGTCATCAGTTGTTGTAAACAGCTGAAGACTTGGTATTAGTCATCAGTAGTTACAAAACCACTGAAGACATGGTTTTGCTTCAGTTGTTTAGAATGAAACAGAAGTTGTTGAAACAACTGAAGAGAAAGTTCTCTTCAGTAGTTTTCGTCAATTCATAGCCTTTCAGCTGTTTCATACTGTCCTCAACACTTACTCATCAGACTTTGCATCTGCTTTTCAGGTGTTTCATAGGACATTAGTACTTATCTGTTTGTGCTGATTTCAGTAATTGTAACTACATCAGTAGTTTGGAACAGATAAAGTACTTCAGTACTTGTGAGGCATTTAGCCGCCAGTAGTTATAAAAACTACTGAAGGGGAAAGGACTCATTAGTACTTATATGTGACATGGGTACCAATGATCACCAGTAATTACTACTGAAGTCATCAGTAGTTGTCACTTATTCTAGCTGCAGCATACCAAGCCTTAACACAAGGTTTTGGAAAGTAGAACTATCAAAGGCTTAGTAAAATATCTGCAAGCTCATCCGCACTAGGCACAAACTTAGGATCAATCAGACCTTTTTCAAAGCAATCCCGAATAAAATGATGTCTATCTCTATATGTTTGGTCCTAGAGTGCTGGACTGGATTTTTGACAATACACAGAGCTGAAGCATCCATTATAATGGAGTCTTAGTCTCTGTAATGCCATAATCCAGAAGTTGGTTCTGAAGCCAGAGTACCTGAGAAGTACAACTTGCAGCAGCAATGTACTCGGCCTCAGCAGTTGATGTAGCAACAGATGTTTGTTTCTTACTCTGCCAAGAAATCAAACAGTTGCCTAGGAATTGACAACCACCAGAAGTTGACTTTCTAGTTAACTTGCACCCTGCATAGTCATTATCTGAAAAAGCAACTAATTTGCAAGAGTGTCCAGTGGAATACCATAAACCCAGTGATTGTGTACCTTGCAAATATCTAAAGATTCTCTTGACTGCAATCAAATGAGACTCTTTAGGAGCAGCCTGAAATCTAGCACAAACATGTAGCAAACATAATATCTGGTCTAGAAGCTGTTAAATACATCAAGGACCCAATCATACATCGGTAAAGTGTTTCATCAACAGCTTTACCTTTCTGATCAGCATCCAGTTGTGTGGTGTTGCACATGGGAGTAGAACAGGGCTTACAGTTTTGTAAATCAAACTTATTTAAAAGATCTTTTGTATATTTTGACTGATGAATAAAGGTTCCATCAGCCTTTTGTTTAATTTTCAAGCCTAGAAAGAACTGTAATTCTCCCATTGCACTCATTTCAAACCTCTTTTTCATTAATGTTGTACAATCATCACACAACTGGGGATCAGTGGATGCAAAAATGATATCATCAACATAAATCTGAACAAGTAGCTTATGCTGATCCACCTTCTTAATAAACAAAGTTTTATCAATGGAGCCTCTAGTGAAATTATTCTTAAGAAGAAAAGTAGAGAGTGTCTCATACCAGGCTCTAGGAGCTTGTTTCAACCCATAAAGAGCCTTATCAAGTTTATACACCCATTCAGGATGTTATTATCCTCAAAGCCTGGTGGTTGACACACAGACTTCTTCCTTTATTTTACCATATAAAAATGCACTTTTGACATCCATTTGAAAAACTTTGAGATTAGGAATGCAGCATAGGCTAAAAACAATCTGATTGCCTCTAGTCTGGCTACGGGGCAAAGGTTTCATCATAGTCAATACCTTCTTCTTGTGAAAACCCCTGTACAACCAGTCTAGCCTTGTTCTTAACAATAAGCCCATTTTCATCAGTTTTATTCCTAAACACCCATTTAGTGCCTATTGCACACTTACCTGGGGGAAGAGGAACCAGTTCCCACACTTGCTGTTTCTTGAACTGAAGTAGCTCAAGCTACATAGCTTCAACCATCCATTGTCTCTCAAAGTAACATGGTAGTTCTTGGCTCTAGCTGACTGATGAAGAGAGCATAGAAGCAGAAGTTAGACAATTGACTTCTTGTTGAAACACCAGCATTGATATCACCAATAATCTGAGACATGGGGTGATTCTTCAGTTGTTGATAAACAATGAGATCTGTGCAAGTGTTTGTAGAACCTTCAGCAGCAGCAGATGTTGATGTAGACTCTTGAAACAAGAATTAGATGGTAACTCAAAAGATGTAGAGGAAACAGAGATCTCATCAGCATTTGTTATGGATGGAACTGCTGAAGCTACAAGAACATCAAATTTAGCAGACACAGGCAGTTGGTCACTAAACTTGAATAGGTGAGTATTGATATTATCATCATCATCATCAATACCACCAGGTGGAAGACATGCTGCAGAAGATGATTTATTCACAGGATCTGCAACAGCTGGAGATTGATAAGGAACATATTGCAGTATGTCCAAATCAAACAACTCCACAGGGTTTTGTGGAATCTTGTCCAAAGGAGATTCATTAAACTTTACATGCAAAGTCTCTTCAACTATCTTTGTTCTGCAGTTGAAGACTCTGTATGCCTTGCAAGTAGATGAATAACCAACAAAATACCCTGCATCCACCTTAGGATCAAATTATGGAGTTGATCCTTTGTGTTGAGAATAAAACAGGGACACCCAAATGCTTTGAAAAATGAAATTAGAGAAGCCAAGTGATGAAGAACTTCATATGGAGTCTTCATCAACCTCTGATTTACTAAGACTCTATTCTGCACATAGCAAGCTGTGTTAACAGCTTCAGCCCAAAAGGTCAATGGCAAACCAGAGTCAGCCAGCATGGACCTTGCAGCTTCAATTAGGGTCCTGTTCTTTCTCTCCACTACCCCATTTTGTTCTGGAGTCCTTGGGATGCTAAACTGCCTCTTGATTCCCTTTGAAAGGTAGAAGTCATCAAGTGTATGGTTTCTGAATTCAGTTCCATTGTCACTTCTAATACACTTGACTGGAAGGGAATACTGCTTCTCAACATACAACACAAAGTGAATAATCATCTGAGCAACCTCATCTTTGAATGTAGAAAGAAAGTCCATACAAATCTGGAGTAATCATCCACAATTACCAGACAGTATTTCTTCTTTGCCATGCTCATTACTCTCACAGAACCATATAGACCCATATGCAGTAATTGCAAGCAGGCAGTGGACTTAGGCTCTTCAATAGGAGGGAATGAGACTTTGTGTTGTTTTCCTTTTAAACAAGCAGTGCAGGTTTCATCACAGTGGAACTCTTTATTGGTAAGCCTCTGACTAAACTATTGGGGATAAGCTGATTCATGTTTTTGAAATTAACATGACCAGCCTTCTGTGCCATAGTTTAGATTCTTGAGAAGAGGCTTTGGAAAATAGGCAAGGATTGCCTCTGAGATCTATTTTCTTGGAAAGATCTAAGGCATACACTCTTCCTGTCCTGTTGGCTCTCAGGAGAGTGTGATCATCCAACACCTTATCAATCAAATGCAGAACTTTGGATGACAGAATCCTACAGTTCTGACTGGTGAAAAGAGCAACATGGCCTTTATCACACATTTGACTGACACTCAAGAGATTGTACTTGAGATTTTCCACATGATTAACATCATCAAACTTGATTTCTCCATTGGAGAGAAACCCATTTCCAATGATGTAACCCCTAGCATCATTGCCAAAAGAAAAAAACCCTTCTTTCCTTGAGAGTAGTCATGAAGAAGAGAGTTGTTCCCAGTCATGTGCATAGATCCCCCACTGTCTACATACCAGATGCTACTTTGGCATGTTGGAGAACCCTGCAATAATAAACAGTCAGTTAGTTTTGGAGACCCAAACCTTTTGGTTTTGGGCCTGGTCTCATCAACAGATGGTAAACTAACAGGTTTATTAGAAACAACAGCCTGAGAGGAAGAAGATGGTGAAGAAGAGGAATCCTTTGGCTTGGACCTCCTTTCTGTGGTTTCAACATAGGAGCATCTAATTGGTTAACTCTACCTAATAGATGTTGAACCATCATAACCAGCTGTGTCTGATTTTGTGATAAGGCTTTCAGCTCATCAGACACATTGCCAGTGGAGTTTGATAAGTCCTATGTTGCACCTTCTTCTTCTGAGCACTCTCAGCTGTCACTGTTTAACCCCTTCCTTTTTGGATTTCTTTGAGGACTTAAGGGTTACAGGATTTGATGTTGTTGATACAAATGTGGTCTCAAACTCAGTTTTTTTTACCATTTTCTCTTTAATTTCTTCTTTATGTTTGAGTTTGGAACCTTTTGTACCAGCAATCATCTGTAAGATGATTGAACAAACCACATACTTCACATGGTTTCTTCTTCATCTTAGGTTGATCATCAACTAAAGAGGGTGAAGCAACTGAAGACTTGCTCTTCAGTGCTTTGGAAGCATTGTTTGCTTTCTTGACTTCCTCTTTAGGAGTCTTCAAACTCTTTCTACTGACAGTTTTCTTCTTTTAGTACTGGCAGTAGTTGGAGTTTGAACTTCAGGTGTTAAATCCTGCTCTCTAGTCCTTTCAGGACTTTCAGAATTAACTCCTGAGTTGATCAACTCATTGATCATGTGAGTGTCAGCAGTGGAACCATCAACATCAGTTGATAGGTTCTGAGAAGGCTTGATACTGACTTCTACTTCTGATTGTGCTGTATCAGAAAATAGATCACATGATGAGATGAATTGGTTATTACTCTCACCATCAGATTCTACCTCTGCTCTGGGAGTAAAATCTGTAGGTGGAGCAGTGTGATTGTAACCAATGCCAAACTTTACATTGGAAGCAGATTGCTTACTAAGAAGCATTTCAAAACCTTTGCATGATTGTACCCATCTATCACACTCTACCTGGGTAACTGCAAGGGTTTCTTTGAGATCTTTATACTTCTCTAGAAGTATCTCTTCCCTAGCCTTCATTGGTTATTTTGCATTTAAGTTTGTAAATCTCATCATTTTATCATTAAGCACAGACTCAAATTCAGCTTTGCTTTTGGAAATTATTTGTTCTAGCTCAATGTTCTTATTGATTAAAGCTACATTTGCTTCTCTAATAGATGCAAATGCTGTTATACATGTTTCAGAACATAATTTGGCTTTTGCCTTAGAGGATACCTGTGATACCTTTGTGTAGAGGCATTAGTGGATGAAGTATCAGCAGAATCCAAAGCCATAAGAGCTAGATTTCCAAAACTTTCACCACCATGTTGACCAGCACCTGAGAACAGTTGTTCATGACCAGAAAAGTCATCTGGTAAACTACTCCAGTCAATAACTCCTGGGGTGAAGAAGCTGTGTTGTTGAGGTTGAGTTTGTTGATGAGTGGGAAGGTTGTGGTTCAGGCAATGCTTGTGGTTGTTGTGCAATTGGAGCTTGAACAGGATTCGGTGAGGCATATAATAGCAGGGATAAGGATATGACATTTGACCCTGGGGAACAAAGTATGCAGGAGATCTAGGATGTGAATGATGACCAGAACCAGCAGGATGTTGCCCTCTATTTGTGGACTAGTACTAGGAAAAGTCACAAAGGGTGCTGAAGAGTTAGATCCAGTTGATCTACATTCCCTTGCAAAGTGTCCTAGCCTTTGGCATTTGTGACACCTCAACTTACTCTTGTCAAAACCAACTTTGGTTTTGCCAGAGAGTCCAGGAAATTTCCTGCCAGTTCTTATAGAATTTCTGAGATCTGATATTAATCAGTGCCATTTGGCTCAGAATATCCATCTCTTCTAGATCATCATCAGCTATTCCTTTCAGATCATCCATAATGAAGCATAGATTGTCACTATTACTGCCAGAATGACTCTCAATACAACAAATGCATGATCAGAAACTATTTGAAGAGAAATCAATATGCTCATAATACTTTCAGATGCAGCATATTCTGACTCATGACCAACCAAGGCAGTATTCCCTGGTACAAAGTCATCAGTGAGCTTTCCTGATGAGGACAGTTTCCTCTTTGCTCTATCTCTCTTTCAAATGTAAGCAGTTTCCCATGAAGTTGGGTGAGAGATAGACTATCCAGATTTGCACTGGAGCGTAGGACAATAGTGTATGTGTCCCATCTCTCAGGCAGTGATCTGAGGAATCTTGTGTTCATCTGGCTATTGGTGTATTCTGTTTCACCATTTTCAGCTCAGATATCAAGCAGGAAAAGCGCTCAAACTGTTGAGTCAGTGTCTTCCCTTTCTATGAGAGAATGTCTCATATTGTTGGGCAAGGATTTCTCTGTTGTTTGCTAAGACCTCATCTGTGCCAACGAATTGTTCCTTCAGGGCATTCCAGAGATCATGAGCAGTTTCATGATGCATAAGCCTTGAATAGATTTCATTAGGCAGTGCCATGGCCAGAATTCCATGGGCTTTAGCATCAATCTCAAATAGTTTCCGATATCATCAGAGTATTGTTCCTTCTTCTTCGGAACCATTTGATTGGTTTCGGATTGTTCACCATAGGCTTATGTGGTCCATGTACCACAGATGTCCAACAACCTGAGTGTTAACAGAGGTGATGAAGCATTCTTCATTGCCATATGTTCTACGGTCCTAACCAGCATCGGAGGCTTGGTTGAGGAACCGGTATTGTGAGGATCATTAGAAGGAGTCGTCATCTCAGATTCAATCAAATTCGATTGAGCTATAACAAATTTAGAACAAAACACAACAACCAATTGAACCAAGAGAGATCTCAAAGTAAATGAACGAAAGCGACAGAAATTCAATAATCTATAACCAGTTCTTGCGAATACGCTAATTCAATCAAACACAGATATCAATTAGCAGTTTCAATGATCAATTGTTAGATCGATCAATGATTAACCTGCTCTGATACACTTGTTAGGATCAGTGATCTATGTTTGATTGATTAGAGAGTATAGCAGCGGAATTCTAACAACGAATTAGCCAATTCACAAGAACGAAACGATATTCAATGAAGAACAAAGACGGTTATAGAGAGAGAATTTCTTCAAATGTATTTCATTCAATATTCGCTTTCGTGGTAACGAAATGTCACAATTACAATTAGGTCGACACCTCTTATAATAAGAGTGTGACGTCTGCTGATGTCACTTGATAGTGACATCTAACAGATTTATTACAACTGAAACACAACTACTGAAGATGTCAAAACAGCTGACATCTCCTTACAAAAATGCTAAGTGTTATCAGTTGTTATAACTACTGAAAAACATAAAACTACTGAAACTACAAAGACTGAAGAACAAGCTCTTCAGTCGTTTTACAAAACTACTGAAAGTAAAAATATAAAACTACTGATATCACAACTACTGAAGAAGTACTCTTCAGTGTTGTGACAAACTACTGAAACTTCAGTACTTGGTCTTCAGACTTGAACTTCAGATGTTTCATCAGCTGATGACTTCAGTAGATATCATCAGCTGATGTCTTCAGTCTTGTCTTCAGACTTTGTACACCAGTTGTTGATCTTCAGCATTGTAGACTCTTCAGCTGTTGTACTTCAGTACTTTTCAAACTGCTGATGAAGTTTTCAGCAGTTGTTGTGATCTTGGCTCATTGGTTCTTTTGGTCCAACAGATACATAATGTATTGAAGGTGTTTTATATTAAGTATAATGGTATTATACTTTCCATGTGTATGGGTTTCCCTTTTTTTTTACCAAATATCTCTAAAGTTTACTTTTATCTAAGTATAGGTTTTGACAGCATTAAGGAAATTTTGGGTCTGGTTGTCATCCCTTTTCATGGTACAAGGATTTTATAAAATCTGATACTTTTATTATACTTAGGTCTATGTCTAGGATTCCAAAAAGGTATAGCTTGTATCCTACAACTAATTAAGTGCCACTAAATGGTTCATGAAGCAACAGATGTCAGTGCAGCACTTTTCTGTACATGTCCAGGGATTTACCTCTTTGAGGGGTCAAACCTTACATTCACAAATAGAGCCTATATTATTTTAAACCTAACATCTTAAGCTAAGTTACCACAGAAAGAAATCTTCATTTTATTACTTTAAGCATAACTTATGTCTCATTCTTTCTGCCCTATTTTATTCTGTCAAAAATTCAGGTTCAGCACTTTAATTTGTTTGTACGTTTTGGAAGGGTTATACTCATCAATAAATTTCAAGGTGGGATGGGTTAGAAACTAGACATCCTAAAGTTATGGTCTTGAAAACACAGAACATGAATCTGCCAGAAGATGTCTTACATGTTTTGTTACTTTTTAAACTTTGCTAGAGCACTTTTGGATGAGTTAGTGAATATGAACACATCATGATGGTGTATAGAAGATTAGAAACAAAGTGCTAACCTTAAAAAATCAAGGAAAAAGAGATGGTAGTCTTGAAATGCAAGGAAAAGAAGACTTCATCCTTTGAACTAAGAACCAAACAAGAAATAGGTGAAGAAGATGTTGTAGGATGCTTGGAAGCTTAAAAAATCACTTGATCTTCAACAAAGGCACTTGAATCACCCAAGATTTGAAGGAAATAAGTTGAGAATCAAATGGAGTGGTGGTAGGAGTGTCTTGGCCGAATTTTAGAGAGGGAGAAAAAAGAGAGAAGATGGTGTGTGTTGGTGTAGTTGAAGTGAAGGGTGCATGTCTTTTATAACACTCAATCCTCTTTAAGTGTAAAGTTCTTGGAGCATGGGCTCCTATTCACGGTCAAAGGATGGGGAAATGGTGTTCCAAGAGTGGTAAGGTAGACATGTTGCTTAACACATCAAAAAAGAGGCTTCATGAATTGGCAAGTTGTGTTTTGTCAAATCTTGTAAGTTTTGTGAGCTTTATTGGGAAGGAGGTGAAAGAGTAATGTGGTGGTGGCTTGGATGACCACATGCATGGGAAAGGGGGGTTTTGGTTTTCATATTTTGTGTAGTATTGGGTATTTAGGTGGTATTTGTTGCACCATAGGTATTTTTACATATTTTATATTTTTACTTTTTATTTTTAAAATGCATTAGGATATTGTAACAACTTGTATAATATCAGATATATATAAATAATATAATTGATGGTATGTTAATGATGCATCATGTAGTTAGTAGGTCCGTTAAAAGGATTCGTTCGGGTAAAATATTAATTTACGCGATTAGGTGTATTTATAAATTCAAGCTTTTCCAATGCATTTGGTTTGGAATCTAAAATACTTTGAACCACTAAATGAATTTATTAGTACATGTAATGAATTATGACCAATGTTCATGTGTGCCGGTGTATCGCGTGTAAAAATGGTAATTACGTCGATCACCGATGAATGAAATGTAATGCGTGAAATTTTGCAATATATGAAATTTCAATGCATGAAACGACTTCAATAATTGGAATTTAATTGAAAACAATATTATAGATGTAATTAAACCAAGTCAAGGTCGGGTATGATGAAATTGCCGGTGTCACTTACTCCCATGTTAGAAGAATTTCGTCCGAAATTCAGTTAGGTTGTCTGCAGATGCCAGGGTTTCAAACAAGTAAGGGTAGTTGAGCTTCATTTGGTCTTCGCGTTCCCAGTAAATTCGGGTCCCCGTCTGGAATTCCACCGGACCTTCACTATGGGAATGTGGCTCGTTTTCTCTTTATGACAGGATCGGTGATCACAAGTTTGATGTATCAGAATATAAAGCAGCGGAATACAAACACGAATTAGACAAATTGTAGCAAGCCACGATATTTGTGAGCATTAAGATCGCCACAGTATAGGGAGAGAATATGTATTTCTGATTTCTAGGAATGTTTATAGATGTAGAATATTTCTAATCGAATCAATCATTCATTCCATTCAATTACTCATTTCATTCAATGATTACAATAGGTTGTCACTCCTTATATAGAGTCCAACAGTCACTGCTGTTATCACGAAAGTGACAACTGGCAGATCCAATACAGAAATAACTAATTCTTAACAAACTACTGAAATGTTCACAACTACTGAGAACATATCAGCAAGTTAAGTACAAAATATAAAACTACTGAAACTACAACGACTGAAGAACAAGCTCTTCAGTCGTTTTACAAAACTACTGAAACATAGAAAATAAAACTACTGATATCACAACTACTGAAGAAGTACTCTTCAGCAGTTGTGACAAACTACTGAGGC